>JAOVYU010000001.1:21234833-21248694 GCA_025674565.1 Synodontis membranacea | reverse complement strand
TGTGAAACTGAAGCTCTTGATCTGTATCTGAATGATTTTATGCTTTAAAATCAAATTCAAGAAGGAGGTGGTGTACTCCACTTGTCTAGTTTAAACACTTTAAGCATATCTCTGCCAACAAATAATAGGAAATATTTAAAGGCTGACTACCCAGCCATAGTTGAATCCCCTTAGGATAGGAACTTGATATCAATGTTGAAATTCTTAATTGCGACCACCAATAAACACCAATAATTCTTATATCCCAAATTCAATGTATTTTAATTCTAATTTAGCATTTCAATACAGTTTATGGCATAACATGAAGATTATAATGGTCCAGAACATCATGAGCCCAGATGTTTGGTAAATTCTGTTTTGTTATTATTAGTAGTAGTAGTATTTTTCATTTTTTTTTTCTAATTCATTATCCCCATTTAATTACAAACTCACTTCAAAATGACAATTTTTGTAATTTACATGACAGCATGTAATCTATGAAATGCAAACAAAGTTATTAGCAAAGACAAAGCCGTTGTTTAAAAAAAAAAAGGAATGCCAGAAGTTTCGTGTCTCAGTCATCTGGGAAGAAGAAATAGAAGCCATAAAGTTCTGATTTATGTCTCATAATTGAGGAAATATATAAAAAAATCTGACTCAAGCATTATTGCCTTTGAAAATTCCCCAATTATATCCTCTGATAGACTTTCAGTAAATGTTTATACTGCAGTGTCATTTCTTAGTGCTTTGTCTATAGCTTAATTAAGTCTCATAATGACCAAGCAGTAATAATGTTTCATGCAGTTATGAAACATGTTCTATCTTGACAAAACAGTCAAAACAGTTGGGACAGTCATTTGTGTTCAGACAAAATATGAGACCCACCTGTCGATTTAGGGTTACTTAGCTCTTGCGCAAGATTTATATGTCTGATAATTGTGAAGCATTACGCCCTTAAAATTATTTCTCTACACTAGTACTCCAGGATTTCATTCCAAAAGAATGTATTTGTACAAAACGGCTAGCATTCTGCCTAATTTTGAATTAATAAGTGGTTCTGTGAAGATTTGGCTCTTTCAAATCAGAAGTGACAGCAGCAGCCCAATCCAGTCATGCCTCCAGCAATACTTCCATTAACGGAGACAGGTAGGCAAGCATAAATCAGAAGTGCCTGTCAGATTCCAGGTGTGCACATGTGTGCCTAGCATGGGCCATAATGCTCATGTTAAAAGAGACTACGGCCACCTCATATCATTGGTGTATGCTTTGCCAATGGTATGATTATTGTTTAAGGAAAAATATTGAGAGAAAACATTTAGCATTGCTGGCACAGAAGGACAGTTTCAAAGGCAAGAACTGGAGGAGACCTCTACCATTGTGCTTATAACCTGGCCAAACACTCCTGGAACTCCTGGTCTATTTTGGTGAAATAAGTGATTCAGGTTCTTCTAATAAAGTTAGATTGTACCAAGCTTTCTTATACACAGATATGAGCTAGAAAGATGATATTTAGACCTTTAGACGGCCCAGATTAGGCAGAAACAGCATTTGGATGAGGACCTAATGAATGAATGCCTGAATGAATGCACAAATGCATTTGTGAGACTGTGTTTTCAATGGGAAGCCTCTTAAGCAAATTTTCTCCATTGTGTAAGACACCCCAGAAGGCATACGAGATGGATGGGGCTGGACGTGGAGTCTGTCTCCACATTATTGTTTTTCTAACACTTCTAGCTACAAGTGTTAAGTTCTCCAAAAGACTTGCCATTCAGAATGTCACAAACAAGATCAGCCAGAGCCAAAATGAGAGGGCCCCAAGTAGCTTTTTCAAAACAAGATATTGTGATTCAGCTCATGGTGTCCAAGAGCTGATGCCGAGGTTGTTTGGCCAGCTGCCTTTTCAGCGTGGTCACCTATTGAGACGCTTTCGCCAATTCCTAAAGCAAGTGTTTTGCACCAATTATTCAAGGGCAATGCTAAGATCTGTTCGAACCCTCAGTTTGAAATTCCTCTTGACATCATCCTTCAAAATTGAAAAGCTCTCTTTCCTTCACCCTCCCTCCAGCTCCTGGGGAAGAGAAAGGAGGGTCGAAGCGGACAAAATAAATAGCGTCCCGAAGTTAGCTGGATTTTGCATAGTTAACATTTCGCTAACGTGCAGGAGCACTTCTCAGGGAGACTGGGCAGCATTTTTGGGGGGCCAGGCGCGTTGTTGTGGCGACGGCACTGAGGAGTGAATGAAGCAGATGTCAGTGTAATCCATCACCCCATCTCCCCCCTCAAACACCCTCCACCTCCTCTTTTTTTTACCCAGTGCTGGGACACCCTCCACACTGCTGCTCATCAATTAAAGCTTCTGCACAAGCCCTACCATTAACACGCCAGCACTTTCTTCAGTTCCTTCCCTGCCCCGCAATCATCCTCACAGTAAAATCTGTCAGAGTCGGTGGCCGACCATAACTTAACAGCAACAAATGTTTTGTGGCTGATGACTTGTTACCGCCTAGGTAATTTGAGGGATTGTCATGCCATTGATGACTCTTTTTTTTTTTTTTTTTTTTTTTTTTTAGAAGTCTTCTAGACGTGCAGTCACTTACGTAATTTTTAATAGAAACTTAAATTACAAGCAGAAATAGGTATTTAAAAAATACTTACTATACTTTGTTTTACTTCCAACTTATCCATGAAATATTTCGGTTTGCTTCATTTTAATTTTAATTTGAATTACAAGAAAACAAGTAGAACCTCTTAAACTTCTGAGGTGACTTTTATTAAGACTGTTCAAAGCACAACATACAGTTTTGTTAAATCAGTTATGACAGTATAAGCATGCAGAACGACCAGTTTGGCAAAACATTGCTCGAATTCATTGTCTGTTATTAGAAAGGACCAAAGGCCTTCTATGAAGCACCATCTCCAGTTCAGCTGTTCTTTGGTTAAAACTCACCGTCTTGTTTTATGTCTTGTTTTAAGTACCAGAGTGTATGCTCATTTTTTGTTTATATTATTGGTCCTACATACAGGACTCCTGTTGTTCTATGACTATACAAAAATAGGGGAAACATTTTTTTTCCCTTGTTTGAACAAATAATGTTTTCATTATCACTAATTAGAATGATTGAATTATTCTATTTCTTTTTGACACTTCAGATGCAGTTAACACCAAACCAGTGCTCATGGTACCATGACAATCAATCCTATGCAGGTTCTAGCTTAGATTTCCTTAACTGCGGTGGTTAGGGAAAATGTGAAGCAGGACAGTTTATAACAAAATAAATAAAACACTCATATAAAAATAATCTCTTGCAAAATATATTCTGTTAACTGCTGTTAACTCAGCACATGAACAACTCTCAGGTAGCCACATTCACACTTGGTATTCAAGAGCACTAGTTTCAATAGACACTATACAGATTCCAAGTTGAGGCCTTGGGTGGGGGGGGGGGGAACTAGCAGCAAAAATTGGAAAGACATAATATTTAGTATACATACTGTATATAGCAAGAGTATCAGTGACCTCAGCATTCCAAATCAGTAGCAAGTGGAGGCATCTCCTGGGTGCAAGCTATTCTGTTCCAAAATGAATTAATCGTTATCTTGGCGTCTCTGCCAACTAAAAAGACAAGAGCCAAGGGAGAGATGTGTGTGAGCTCATGAGAAGGCTATGTGTCAGGTGATATTATGAACAGGTTCTTCAACAAATGATTTCAGCTCACTATTATTTCTATTTGTGTATAAAGGATACTCAGATCCTAACGTATTTATTGTGAAACAGAATCAATTTTAGGCACTCTTATAGCACACATTGTTCAGAATTCTCCTGTTGGTTAACAACATCGAAGTAGTTAATTCATTTTAGGAGAAGTTAGCTTTCAAGAGAGATGCACAGGTCCAGTGTATTTTGCTATAAATATATATGGGTTGTATTTGAGGGATTTGTTCTACATATGTTTAGCACAGGTAATATCACCAACAACATGATGTACAACTGTATTTTTTTATGCTCACAATAGGCACTGTAAAAAATGACAGTTAAAAAAAGCACAAAGTGGGATCAAAGTGTACAAGCTGGTTAAGTTGCTTCTACCACAATAACAAAATGTTGCATGTTGCAAAATGTTGTTTTTTAAAAAAAAAAAAAAAAAAAAGACACATGGAAATCAGTAGTTTTATTATTAAATAAATTAATATTAGCCTTTCTTTTTCTAAATAAAATGTTAAATACCATCGATATCATATACCGTCCATATACAGTAGGTTTTCATAATGTCCAGAGAAACCAAATTTCCAGTTTTATATAAGCTCACTGAAAGGGTTTTCCAGATTGCCTGTAGAACAGAATAGCCAAACACACCATGCATTATATTCCTTCTGTCCTGGACTTCAGGAACTTTCTCACTCCACTGTTTAGAAAGCTCTAGGCATCCACTGGTACCAACCACCAAATCATTCCACTGAGCTTCGAAACAAAGCGGAACACATCGCCCACACATCCTCTGGCTGTCCTCCAGGTGAATAAAAAGATCATGTTGACCATAGAGACCCCTTGGAGCACCTTGTTCCAAAGTTTCTCCATTCTTAACACCTTGGATCCAAATCACCCCACACAGGAAGCCTCTAATTACATTTAGAGGCATTCACAGATGTTTAGTAATTCACATTCACAGACCCTCTGTTACATACAGATGAATATGGAACGTTTTATTTGCATGTGTATACCTCTGTCCTCTCACTGCATGTGTTGCATTTGACATAACAGCACCACAGGAACTTGCAGTTGCATTGCCACACACGTGAGTATTGGTGTGTGTTGTATCCTCGTCCACAGCACATCAAGTCACAGCTGTTGGCCTGCTGCGCTGTTTTATTGCAGATCCTGCCCTGAGTGCCCACACTGCCTGTCACTGGGTCTGGCTCACAGTAATTAGGTGACTTCTCAATGTACACCAAGTCAGTGTCCATGGGCTTGCGGTACGAGTAGGGCTTCTTGATCTTCAGGAACGTGGGCCGTTTGTTCCGACTGGCTCGAACTGGCTCCACGTGCACAGCCTGGTAGTACTTATCCTTGAGGATGTAGCCAAGCTGACGGAACTTGGGGAGCGTCGTCCAGCAGGTCTTGGTTGTGCATGAGCCAGAGACTCCATGACACTTGCACTCTAAGCGCATGTTCTTTTCTAGGATCTGGAGTGGAAAAACAAAGATTGTTCAGTACCCTGAGGGATTTTACAGGACCCTGAGTTTTTATTCAGAGGTCTATAATTTTAGTCTAAGATAATTACGAGAGTAAATGCTTTGATGATTCATAGGCTGATCCGGTTAGTCTATCTGGTGACAGCTTGGTGCCTGAAGTGATTGAATACAAAAATTACAAATGCAAAAATATGTGAGGGAATACACACCCATATATACACTATATGGCCAAAAGTGCACCTGACCATCACATCTATATGTGGGTCTTCCCCAAACTGTTGCCACAAAGTTAGAGGCACACAATTGTATAGAATGTGTCTGTATACTGTAGCATTACAATTTCCCTTCACTGGAGCTAAGAGGGCCAAACATGTTTCAGCATGACAAAGCCCCTATGCACAAAGCGAGCTCCATGAAGACCTGGTTTGCCAACTTTGGGATGAACTGGAACACCGACGACATGCCAGACCTCCTCAACTAACATCAGTGCCTGACCTCACTAATGCATGAACACAAGTCCCCACAGCCACGCTCCAAATTCTTGTGGAAAGCCTTCCCAGAGGAGTGGAGGTCATTACCACAGCAAAGAGGAAATAAATCTTGAATTGGATGTTTAACAAGGACATACGGGTGTGATGTTTAGGTGTCTACACACTTATATCATGTATACATGGGAAAAGGTTGCATCTGGACATTTTTGCACTTGTTTCAGGCAGTAGTAGCCAAAACCATGTCGTAGTTTTTAGAAAACAGATCAGAAACTGTTGCATCTGACAGTGCAAAAAAAAAGGATTGTTGAATTACAGATTTCTTACTTTTGTAGCATTTCTGCCTACAGTGGTGGTTTTAGAGCATATTTCTGGAATAGTTAAACAGGTTGAGACAAAGGTTTTTTTTTTAAAACATTCCGATTCAAGAATGCGAGGATTGTTAAACTTGCTGTGCCAGAGCCTGATCCACCTCATGCCTGCCCGCCTGCACGGCGAGGCTGGAAAACAGCCCGCGTGTCGACAAGTTCCCTCTGTCGACTTTTAACAAGCCTTTTTATTTGTGTACAAAACATCTGACACAAATTGTTTCAGCAAGCTAAGTATGAGATGCAGTCTGTAAGAATCTGTCTCTTGTGTAAGCAGTAGGGTGGAATCAGGGGTGCGTATGATATAAACACTGCCTGAACGACAATGTGCGACTTCTACTACTGTCTGCCTGTGTGTAGTGTACACAGATGAAGCTCGGGAGTCAGGTTTCAGGTGCCTGCGAGCTTCACTTCATTCTGTCTATCCGTGAGTCCACCAGGTGATTTCAACAGGTGGTGAGCGAGAAATAACAATACGGTTTTTGGGTTATTTTTTTTCTTGATATACATTAATGAGGTGAAACACAGTTTGGGTTTCACTACAACTGCAAATTATGACTGCAAATCCTGAAAAAAATAGAAACTTGCTGAAAGAATGATTTGTGTAAAAGAAAGCCTGTTTAGCTATGGAAGAATCTGTTAATGATTGGCATCAGTGAATAGCTTGTTCAAGGCAGTGTAGTCTTTGGTGTGGTTAGCAAATGCTACCTCTCTCTTTCCACTATGCAATGATGCTGTTTTTCCCGTTTGCGGGAGAACCTCACCTAGTGTTTTAATTATTATTCCATCGTCAATGCCTGTCTGTCTCATAGACTTTGTGGAGACTCTTTGACAATTGTCTGCGCTCGGGGATGTGTATCAGGCTTAGTGTGGTCATGCCGCTGATTCCCGATAAACAACATGTCTCAAAACGCATACTGAAGTCAAATCTGTGTGTCTGTGAGGGGCTGATACCTTCTTAACAACAAAACTGTGTGGCATCGGAGAGTCTTTTCCAAAACTACAATGAGAAGATACTGTCTTTGCCATGACATGCTGACTATCAAAACTGTCCTTAAACCATATTCCTAATGTCATTCCTCATGATTTTGAAATTAACTGCCATTTGATTCTCAATACTATTAAATGTGTCAGCCTCAAATTCTAGAAATCGGTCCCTGTTAAAACCATGGGACTGAGAAATGTGTGCTTTTAGAATGAGACCTAGTAATTCACCAAAGACAGTTCATTCATAAAGGACAGTGTCCATAGGAGAAGGTTATGACCTCATCTTGCCTAGAAAGGTTTGATGATCTGTCCAGAGTGCTGAAACAGCCTACACTCAAACTCTCCGAAAATACTGACAAAGCTGTTATAACAATAGTTAAGTTTCTCTGGAAAAGGTAACTGTACCTATTGTTTGTTTTAATGTGCATCCAATTAGATTCAGGTTAGTCTGAATTTGAAGTAATCAAGCCTAATCATGTGACTTTTCCAACAAGCCATCATGCTTAGTCCAACGGCTCATATGCGCTTCTGAGAAATACGCTGTTTTTTTTTTTTGTTTTTTTTGTAACATCCAGTGACATCGCTCAGTATGAGAAGACCAGTAAATACCTCAGGAAAAACTCAGGAAGCATTAGCGGTTTCGCTATCTCTTGGAAGATAAGTGAGGAGATTTAGTGATTACTCAGATTGAAGTGCGTCAGTGCATTTCCACCTACAAATCCCTTGATGTTATTTTGTTTTAAATGCTCTTTTTATTCTGACTGCTACAGTGTTCATGTATCAGCATGATGTTGCATGGAATGTTAAATACAGCAGCTAATTAACATACAGTCATACAGTCAAATACAGAATTATTGGCACCTCTAATGGAAATCAGCTAAAATGAATATGTGCATTATTGCATATTATAGGACAGCTGTTTAATTTTAGTAATAAAAAAAACAACATTTTTCAAACATTTAACGGTGCATATTGTTCTGTTTCAAACATTTTGGCACTCCTGTGATTAATATTTTGTAAAGCCTTCCCTGGTCAGGATAAGTGCACTGAACAACTTCAGAAATGTCTAACAAGGTCACAGTCACTTGTAGAGGAATTCTGAACTACTTCTGCAGAACACTTGTTATATAAATTCTTAAGTTTGCACACGTGGACTGCTCTCTTCAATTTAGACCCCTGGTTGTTAACATTGTTCCAGTCAGGAGACTGATAGCCATTTTTTTTAGTTTGGGAACAGTAAATACATGTTTGAGTGATGTGATTAATTATGTACTGTTCATTTCATACAGTGGGTTTTGCTCATTCTCTTGAGAGGTGCCATCGATTCAGGTGTTGCCAGACTGCCAACTCAAGTTCCAAATGCTCTCCATTTCGTAAAAGTAGTGATCAAAGTCTTTTTATCCTTACATATCTTAAGATGACAGAGTTAATATGATAGCATCAATATTTTTAATTTTCATTTATTTAAAAAAAAAATGATAATCTTATATTGAGGCACTACTTGACCTTCATTTCTGTATAGTGCTTAGCAATGGATGGATGATTCAGGCCATTCCTTAGAATTGTTTAATCCTTGTTTCTCTTTGGTCAAAGTGATACGCCATAATCTGTCATACAGTGTTCATTAAAAAAAATCACCAAGCATATAATGTTTCAAGCTATAAAAACTTTATCTTTAGTATTATTCCACCTTTAGTCAAGTATCATTTTAACAGAGTGCATGGCATTATAGGTATCTATACATACCTTACGCCCCACTTCATTGTTATGGAGGTTCATGAGAGTTCTGGCATTTTGCTTTATCTCCCGTGCATCCACGAACATCTTGGAAAAGCTCAGGCCGTAGCGGATATCAGCTGAGCAACCACCCCACTTCCAGCCCTCTTCCTGGTTGTAGAAACCTTGCTTCTCTTTATCACACCCGCAGCCACTCAGAGTTCCCTGGGTGCAGGCGGCTGTGATAGCATGGGCAACCCCGGCAGCGATGATGGCATAGGTGAAAGCTGCCTCTTTACTCCCTGCAAAAAAAAAAAAAAAGAGAACATTTACAAATCACCGCCAATAAGATCTGCTGTCTCAGGCCAGATCAAGCCTGTGCACATGCTTGACATAGTTCAAGTTTTGCCAAGTGCTCTTCATTTATCATTCTGTCTTTGCACTTCTGCCTCAATAAATGAGGCGGGTGCTTTGGACAACTATCAGACGTGCTGAAAATAGGCTAATATGGAGATGATACGGAACTTGAGATTATGTGAGTTAACAATGGTACGATAACGAATCGTAGGCAATGTAGGAGATTCAGGACTTTATTTGACATATTTGAATAATTGCCTTCAGTTGTCAGGGGAAAGAAAACATTAAGACAAATAACTGTATGATTGCACTGTGAGGACCATTTCAGGGGGAAGGAAGGAATAGCATGCCTCTTTCACGAGCATAGTGAACACGGAATTAGCCTATTTAAGAGACAATAGAGTGGTAGAGATCGGGGCACGCAGTACGTTTGGACTCTTTCCCAGCTTCCGTCAGAAAGAGGGATCCACCCAGCGGAGGTGAGTCCCCCAGGCATGCAGAATCTCTTCTGGCAAGAAGACTCAGATAATTGATTGCCACTGCTAAGCAGGGCACTTCCAGGTTAAGAGTATTATTCACTTATGTAGCCACAGAAATGTAACAAAGACCTTTGAAAAGCCACAATTCAAAGCACTATTAGGCATGTGTTGCAATGCGCCATGACTAGTTGTTTAGTCTTTAACTCTTAAATATTTCTCTTAAACCTTTCATTTCTTTCTTTAAGACTGGCTAACAATAAGTCTAACAGGAAGACTGACTTGTGACCTATGAGCCAGCCTCTACTCATCATGGTGAATTCCAACGGTCTCTTTCAGGGTTGTGTTCATTTGAACCGATGGAAGTTTGTAGTGACACAGACTTTTGTGTTATGTATAACAGTGACTTGCATTAAAGTCTTAGATTCATTATGATCTTAAGTCTGAGTTTTAAACCGTTCCTGCTCTGTACTGGAAGCAGAAGAAATCCAGCGACAGTTTCAATTTAAACACGATTATACACAAGGATAAGATTCTTGGGAAACTCCAATAGGCAAGATCTATTGATCAGTACTGAGTTACCTGAGCTCTCCTGGAAACGTACAAATCATCATTTGGATTAATGAATCATCAGATGTTGACTCTTCTAGAAATCATTTACACACCTCAAACTAAGAAATCTGTGTCCTTTAAGTAGGCCAAGTGTTTAAACTTGTCTCCCATTTCAATTTCTGTACCAAGCATATTTAATGAAGCATATCTTATTGATATGACTTAATAAAGTTAATTTCATAGTCTCTTGGGTCCAATAACTGTCTCATTCAAGCTGTCTGCTGATTATTGCATCTTGCCTGCTACGATCGAGAGTAGAACATTCTCAGAGCTTTCTCAGGGCCTCCAGACTAACACTAACACTGGTATGTGTTGACCTGCAGTTGATAAACATCTTGGAGCAGCGCCCAAGCAATTTAAGAAAGGCTTGTTTGGAGCATCAATTATATGGAGATTTTTATGAGTTGCTTGGGCTTGATGCCAAGAGAGAGAAGAGATGCATTGAATTGAAAGGTTAGCACATACTGAAGATTTCACAAAAGCAAAGTTCTAAAAACACTTGTGCATAGGCCATGGTGAAATAGTCTTTTTTTATTAAGTATATTACTTGGCCTGTGTTTACTTAAATCAAGATAGTCTGAACACAAACTCAACTGATAAGAAAGCCATAAAACATGTGTGTTATGACATGGGTTTCGTTACATTACAGAAGTCTGAATCAGTGGCTCAGAATGATCCTGTATGAGATGTCTCTTGCCAAAACTGTAAATACAAGAGGTTAATTTCTAAACCTCACACAATGTACTTGTCTGGGCTTGAGACAATGCTGGTGGGGGAAAACTATTTTTCAAACATGCCGGAGGGTGCTTAAGTGTGAGAAAGGGGGATGGTGAGGGTTCCACTTGAAAAACACAAGATAAAACAAATATAAATTACGCAGTTATGAGTTCCAAAACTCTGCACTGTTCCCATCGGTATGTTCGGTAACTGGACCAAATTGAAAATGTAAAGTGAAGTAATCATCCAAGCTTTATAAAGCAATGATGTGACACACTTCTGAAAAAGGAATACTCCATTTTGATGCCAAGCCCAGAGCATATGGTACCAGGCCCCTGAACAAGCATTACTTCACCTCCTTCTGAACTGCCGTACGAGGATTAACCACCGCTCTTCATCTCTCAGAGTTTGGCTACTGTGAGTGCTGGTGCAGGTCTGGCCATTAAAACCAGTCCTGTTAGAACATTTTCCTATTCTCTTTTATCTTGACTATAGAAGTGTTAGACAACATACAGTAGGTGTGGGCAAAGACCACAGCTGGGAAATACCACTGCCATTGAAATTAAGATCATGATTGGCCACTGTATATCATTGTCAGCCAAAGGGTGCTAAGACAAAGCAGATCCGTGCCTCCTGTATCAAATAATATAATCAGCAACCAAAACAAAGATCCTGTCAGCCATGAAAGGGTGCTGCTCAAGAATGAGAAGGATTGGGGGAAATTTTTGGGTAATGCATGAGCATGCAGCAAACCTTCCCTTTTTCTCTTTACTTTTTCTCAAGTCACTCATCTTTGATGCCGAGGGATAAAATACAGCTTCACCTTCAGCGATGGATACAAGTCTCTACAGATCTTTGCGGAGTCTCAACAACACAATTTCAATCCTGCCTCAATTCCGGCTTAATGCAAGGTGAGAGGAAACAGGAGAAATTAATATGAATAAATATGATACCTGGATTCATTTCTTCGGTGGGTCAGTTATTTGAGCATCAAGATTCCCTACAGCCATCTTTTACAGACAAATGGCCCAATAATCCTGCCTCTTTTTTTCCCCACCGGTCAAAAAAAAGGCTATGAAACTAAAGCAATGTCCTTCACATAACCATTCATCAAATGTCAGAGGTTCAATAGCACTAAAGAAGCTCTAAATAGGCTTGGGTTTGCCGCTGGAAAATAGATAGTGTTACCCCAAGGAAAAAAACTTTCTCTTAGCTAGTTTTGTTTTGTTTATCTTTGGTGACATATGGTTACATTCCCTTAAAATACTGTACTATTTTGTCCCTTCATTCACACTCCTGTAACTTATACCCGTGGAAAAGTGAAAAGCCCGACTAGCAAATCATTAAAATCTACAGATAAGCCAGGATGACTAGAAAAAGGCTTCTTTTGAGAAATGGGGTCGTTAGAGAGGCTGTAAATTCAGCCACGTTGGTACTTGCTGTGTGAATGGAACGGAAGCATGTTTGACATGACATTACAGGAGGGGACTAAATACAAAATGCTGCAAGCAAATCAGCAGCCATGCATCCACTGACAAACCACTTCCAGGTACAGCAGTGTCATTTGCCATATCATAGTTTGTGTTTTAGTGTGCAGGCTCAGTATGAGCTAAATCACAAGCCAGTAATTTATTAAGAATTACTGAATGCTTTTTGGTACTCTTTTCCTTTTTAATATTCTGAGTTCTGAAAAAGACTTTATTTGCAAGGTGAATAATTTCAAAGAGTTTCATTATTCTTGTTTATTATTATTATGGTTTTTTTTGTATAGAGCTTTTAACTATGCACATTGTTGCAAAGCAGCTAGATGTAAATCTACAGAAATATGTAAATTCCGGCTGTAAACTTGAATCTATAAATTAACCATAAATATATAAATATGATTTATGGATAATTTATTTATTTTTTAATGGAACGATTACTAATGTTGGACTTAGTGCAGAATTAGCAGTGGGTGTTAGTAGAGTTAGTAAAAGGTTATTTACCTGCCTATATTTTGTCCTGAGTTACTTCTGTATGCTTATACACTCTGAGTTAATTATCTCAGTTTATTACTGATTAATTGCACTTCTTTGGGATTTGGCAGATATTCATAGCTCTCTCATCATAAACTTGCATAAAAGTTGCAATAAGCATTAAGATCTAAGAATTAAGTCAATGTCTACTGAAATATTTAGATACTCTAATTCTACGGATACAATAAATGGTTGTGTAACATACCCACTTTCAACTCTTTTCCAAAGACGGTCCTCTCTCCCAGGGCAGAGCAGTTCCAGCGGCCATGGCGGAACTGGAACTGACACTCGTTGATGCCCATCTGCGCTCCTTCTCCGATCACGATGATCGCGTCCGGTCGGCTCTGGCAGATCGTCCTCTGACGGGGGGCAAGACCCGGGATTTTATTACAGATGATGCTTGCTCCCAATGCCACTACGGATGAGAAGCCGCTATAGAGGTACAAAAAAAGCATCAAATTAACAAAATAAATAAATAAATAAACCTGTGCGCAAAAACAACGTTGAGACGCTTTAACGATTTGTCTAAATTTCAAATTTGTTTTGCGCTCTGGGTGCAAAGTATTATTTATTTTGTTTTTTCTTTTTTCCTTGTGGACCCAATTGCATATTAGATTTCCTATGATTTTTTCCTATTAGATTAGTTTTTCACCAATAACACTGGCTGAACTCATGCATGGGCGCAAGAAGCAATCTAAAGTAGCCTATGCATCATGAATTTAATTGTTTATTATCAGTGTTATTTAATTGTTTATTATTTTATTATGTAAAATAAAAATAGTCTTCAATATTACTGTGCAAGCCTAATTTTGCCCAAAATCAACAGGGAGACTGAGATCAAGCATCATCCGTCAAAAACAAGCTTTAAACATATAAATGCGCATTATTAATTGTTCTGTCACTAATCTAGCTTCATTTCAACTATATTTTTTTCTTAACGATTCAGCTTCTTATAT
>JAOVYU010000001.1:21221432-21231685 GCA_025674565.1 Synodontis membranacea | reverse complement strand
GGGGGTGACAAAAACAGGTACTAAGCCACGAGATACTCTGAATGGCATTTATTTATTTATTCAGACACACTAGCACTTATGTACACGAATAATTCCATTATTCACTAACAAATCATTGTTGCAGACTTCATATTAAAACATTAAGAGGTAAACTGACTCTGCATCTCTGCCTCTCAGGGAAGGCAATAGATTGTATAGTTATCTTCCAGACAGGATAACATCACTATCCCACAACTATACAATCTACTACCTCACGCTGTGAAAGCAACAATCTTTAAACAGGCAAGAATTCCAGCGTCCATCAACATTTTAGGCCTTATTTATCCCTAATATCTTATGACACTGCATTCCCAACAAATGACAAGATGCAGCTGCGTCCTTGTCACCTTGAGAAAGACAGTAGGCTGTATAGTTATCTCCCAGTGTGGGTGTGACCCTAAAACTACACAACCTACTACCTCATCCCACAGTGCAAACACCTTCTTCTGGTTTGTGATGAAGCGCCAATGCTCATCCTGTATCCTTACACCTTTCCATGTTCTCCAAACGTGCATATCCAAAAGACTGCACCTGGAGAAGATGAGGGGGAAAGCAGTGAACAGTTATGCAATTTAATAAATACCACTATAAGCTATATACCAGCCATCAGGCAGCAGAAGCCAATTAAATCTTAAAAAAGCAACAGGCAATCTTTATCTTCCATGTGGGGAGAATATAAAATGAGCCAGCTAATAAAGTAAAACCAGGCAGACACCCTAATGTTTCATCCACAGGAGGAGAGAATGCTTGCATGATCTAATCCAATACCCTGAGTGATGCAGCAAAAGAGGGAGAAGATTGCCAACTCCCTCTGAGCAAAGGAAGCCATGTTTTCATTGTGGGACTGACTTGGCTGCTAACTGACACTTCAGGTTC
Organism: Synodontis membranacea; assembly: GCA_025674565.1. Taxonomy (NCBI): domain Eukaryota; kingdom Metazoa; phylum Chordata; class Actinopteri; order Siluriformes; family Mochokidae; genus Synodontis; species Synodontis membranacea. Next base: position 21,230,770 of record JAOVYU010000001.1, on the reverse strand, counting down.
AAAATTAAACAGTCATGTTAGTGGCCACTCTCTTCCTAGTAGTCAAGAATTTTCCTCACTCATGCATTTATTAGTATATGCTGGAATTCAAAAGGCATGTCCATTGTAAACCCACCCTACAACTATACCCTAATTATTATATATTTTTTCATATTAGTTAGTTAATAAGCAGTCATGGACTAATAAAAGGTATCAACATTTTATTAAAACAAATAAACTGGAAATCAAATATATGCAACACAAGACACCTGCTTCAAAAAAAATCTCTATATTACTAAGGCACTAGCTCAAGTACCCCAGCAAATGACATCACTTGGCAGTGAGCAAAGTCAGTTGTCAAGCTGAGATCTGTCCAACTTCTGGCTGTTCCTGAATCGCCTCTGTTCTTGCAGGGTATTCATCTTTAAAAGGCCAACAAAAGGCCACTGAGCCGAAATCTTTCTGGAAAAGACTGCCAAAAAAAGAGACCTGCTGATGCATCCAATGTCTCAGAGTGTGCGTCAGAGCAGTAGTTCACTGCCCTTTTCTTCCTGAATAAAACTAATGCATTGTTAAAAGAAAGAACATTGATAAAAGACTGGGTAATGCATACCAAAAAAAAAACAAAAAAAAAAACACCGTATGTATAGCCACCACTGTCCTTTCCACATCACACATACAGCAGGACAAATACATTTACCAAACAAAGGATTTTCTTTTTGATTGAATCAGTACAGTGATAACAGCTTGTATGTTACAAAAAAAAATTAAAATAAAAAGCCTGGATAAAAACACGATTTCTGCTCCTTTTCAGATATCTTCCAGGTTTATTACTATTATTTCTTAGTAAACTCCAAAACTCTTAATATTCTTGGTGTTGACCATCAATTTATTGCAATCTTTATCATACAAACTGAAAACAGAAAATGTGATGTGAAACTGCATTAATGTAGTAAATGAGGGACTTTATTAGCACACTGTAGTGTCTTTACATGCCTTGGACAACACGACACCCAGACGGTTCCTGGAAGATTCTCTGAATTTCTATAAAACTCCAGCTTAGCCTGCCTTTCCAATCCCAATTCCATGTTTTCTTTGCAAGAACCCTCGCATTTCAATCACAGACAATCAGCTGTATTATAGGAGTGCGTGCTCCACACAGACAGCAAAAAATAAAAATAAAATTAAGCAGTGTGTAGTATTTCTACCTATCTATCAAACTAATGTTAAACCGCTCTGTGTCCGGGGAGGGAGGGAGAAATAGTAAACTGTAATAAATTAATTTTAGAAATGTGTTAACTAGAGACTTCTGCTGCATTATTTCCTTTTCTCAGCTGCTCCCATAAAGCTAGGACTCATTGAGCCTCACCATCACAACAGCGGGTTTTATTTTCAATATCGACTTCACACAGTTTTTTTTTTTCACACGTTTTCAACTTAAAACCGAAAGAAAACGTGATCGCGCTGAGAGACAAAATAAGAGGCCAATCTGGCGGGATAAACTCTCCCAACTCAGTTACTCAAAATTCCCTCGCCTGCTCAGAAAAAAAATGGCGGTTTCCTAATACACACAGTGTAGTTAGCTAGCTAAACAAATTAAACATACGTGCATCTCTTAGCTACTGGTTAAAATACAACAAAGGCTTACTAAAAATAATCATGTTAAATTACGTTCATCTAGCCGAATTAATACAGCACCCAGAGCAGGGAGTAGTAGAGCGCACTGCATTCCAGCCTCGCTAGAGCTAATAGCATCCCATAAACCTCACATTCACATTAGCAAGCTGGCGAGCGCGCATCACAGAATCAATCTAGCGCGATAGCTACTAGCCAGGTGGAGATCCCCGACTTGCTTCTGTTAAAGCTTACGCAAGTTAACTCAAGGCGAATACACCACATTAGATCACCTTAGTTTTGTTGTGCCGTCAAAATCTCTCTTAACCCTATCGGACATACCTTCAGTCCGGCCGTGTGGAGCAGCTGTCCGCAGCACAGCAGGCTAAAGTGTCTCTTGTGGCGTCGGCTAGCGAATGTGAGCGATCTGATTGGTCCACCGAGGGAGCTGTGACCCGGAAGTGGGACGTGTTTTTTTTTTTTAAGGTTCTCATTGTGCTCAGCTCTTCCTCTCGCTTTGAAGTGATATATTCGAATTTAAAAATCATATCGTTGAACTAACAGAAAAAAAGGAATCAACGTTAGACGAGACTTTATTTAAGAGAAAAAATCCTGTAATTGTAGTTTATTTCTGGGAAACAATGAGGCGCTGAAAATCAGGGAGACATTTAACTGTAAAATAAATGCCATGGTTCAGTCTTCACTATATTCCAGACCCTTAATGAGCACTAAGACCAACAGGTTTCCATTAGGGTGACCATGCGTCCTCTTTCTTTTTTTTTTTCTTTTTTTTTTTTTGGGACCTAAAAATGAGTCTGAGGTGGGATTTCTAAATCACCAAAAATGTCCAGGAATAGGATTTTGCTTTCTACAGTCTCCATTCCTTTTGCGGGTGTCTATCTGCCCTATGCGGCCATTATGCCCCCAGTGTCCTCTTTTTTGAAAACCAAAATATGGTCACCCTAGTTTCTCTGTTACGCTTAGTGTCTGAACGCTAAACCTCTGAGAGGTCTGTTTTGAGTAGGTACCGGTCTTCTGGATTTTCTAGATTAGTGAGTGAGTGGTGATGGTTTTGGATTAGGGACACAGGTCAATAATCTTGGACAACAATCACACCAACGACAGAAAGATCTAAAGAGAAACCGAGCATGTCAATCTGTTTAACATCACTGTGCATGAGATTGCTACTGTAAATATTACAGCTCGACCTACGGATGGAATGAGATGTTTCAGTGTTTGAGATGTTATCTATGGACACCACTTTTAATGATGTTAATGATCCCCCCCCAGATGTACACAAAATGCACAAGCAAGTACGTGAACAGCACCGCTTGCATAGTAGTTGTAGCGTGTGTGCGCATGTATGCACGGGGAAAGTGAAGTATATTTGTACAAGGGTCCTTGGCCAAACATGTTCCAGCATGACAATGCTGCTGTGCACAAAGCAAGCTCCATAAAGACATGGTTTGCATGAAGAACTCAATGGTGGAAGAATTCCACTGGCCTGCATAAATCTCTGACCTAACCCCAATGAATAACTTTGGGATGAACTGGAAAGCCAAGTGCACTCCAGGTCTTCTTGTTCGGCATCAGTGCCCAACCTCACTAATGCTCTTGTGACCGACTGCGCAAATACCCACAGGCATGCTCCAAAATCTAAAAAGTTTTCCCAGTGGAGTGGAGCTTGAATCTGGAATGGGATGTTCAAAAAGCAGATATGGGTATGATGGTCAGGTGTCCATGAACCTTTGTAAATATAGTGCATAAAAACTCAGTGATAAATAAAATAACAAAGTGGAAATCATCATTTCTGGAGAAAGTTTGTTCATATTTGAACTCAACATCCAAACCAATACACACCAGGGGAGCAGGAGTAGATATTTGGAATTTCACAAAAAGTCCATTGGATTAGAATTGATGACTGTTTGTTTAATACTGATCCATTTAATAAAAATAAATAAATAAATAAAAAGAAAAGAAAATGTAAAAAGAAAAAAAAATTGAGGGTCCCAAGACTCTTTTGATTATCATCTAAAATAAGTTATTCACAATTGCAGTTTTATTTGTTTTATTTATTTTATCTACAAACCTTGTCTGTCTACTCATTTTATTTGTCTGTTAGTGTTCTCATTAGAGCATCGATTGTGTTCCTTTGTTAACTAACATTTTCTGTGGTAAAAATTTAGGCCTGTTTACCGTACACGTACGCTATCTGTACTATGCACATGGGCTACTCATCACTCGCTTTCTTCAAGAGAACACAACAGCATACTGAGCATGTGTCTTCTTTAGGTAGCAGTCATTAATTGTCACTAAAGTACCCCTGGCGAATAAAAGATGTGTTTTAAATTAGAGATGAAAATTTAAATTAAATACTTGACCACCAGGTGGTAGCATTTGTCATTTGAATTCCTGCTTTGCGCTGAGCTGGTGATCAAGGCGTTTATTCACACACACACAGACACACACACAGGCTGGTTTTTGAGGACCGTCCATTGATTAATGCTACACCTAAACATAACCCTAGCTTTAACCTCAGTAAAGAAAAGGAAACTTTTTGGCTCTTTTACTTTTTCTGATTTTTGTTTACAGAACCCTTAAAACCTCTGAGCGCCACCGGCTTGGGCCCTCACTGTGCAACAGTTTCTTCCCTTAAGCCAAAAGGCTCCTAAATACTCAGGTAGTGGACTGAAACACACAGACGCACACACTGTACTGTACCACATGTATAATACCTCGTGCATTCGCGGAGTTAGGTTCCAGACCCCCGCGCAGATATATGAAATTCGTGAATATTTTGTGGAGTCACTAAAAATGCTAATAAATGCTTATTTCTAAAGTTTAAATTCTAAATATGACCCAAATCATGCTCCAAAAGCACTTTAATTTCATTTAAAAGTTAGCTTAATACATTACTCTTAAGAAAAATAAATGTAAATGACGTAAAAACAGAGTACAGTATCGCCTAATTCAGTGTTTCCCTTTTTGAGCCATGGCACATATTTTTTCACATTAGAAAAATCACAAGACACACCACTGGACAAAAATGTCACAGAAAGCATATTTATTGAAATATAATGAAAATCCTGTTAAACACAAATAGTTGAACACAAAGCTGATAACGTATTGTAATGACACACCCGAAAATCTTCCTCTAAAGTCTTCTTCTCCTCTGAGCCTCTCTTTTTTAAGGAGTCAAGGCCCTCTACTGCCCTCTAGTGACAGGCAGAACTAACAGGCAGCCTTAGAATACCAATGAGGTGAAATTAGATATCTTCCAAGTAAAGACATACAGAGAAATAATAAGTTATTTATCTAATTCCATGTCGGCAAAATTTTGCAAATATGTGAGGTCACGAATACAGAAACGCTAATGTGCGAGGTTTTACTGTATAGTTGAAATTACAATAAAGCTCACACACACGCACACACACACACACACACACACACACACAGGTAGCCTATTGATCAGGCCCTGCCTCTCCATGCAGAAAAGAATGGCACAGTCGGCACGACCTTCCTAGATCCTTAATTGCTCGACTGATTCCAGGCTGGTCAAACATAAAGATTTACAGTTAGACCAGAGAGTCCTATTAGCAGAGGCATCATTAGGCCTATTTAAAGAGACTTTAGGCTTTAGACCAGTGAAGATAATGTTGGACTGCTGCTGACATGAACATTTCTTACACTCACACCTTCATCAGTCAATCAGCTGAAAACTTTAGGTTTAAACTAGTGAATCATGTTCTACACAATGTACTTTTTTTGACCACATACGCAGTTACATTAGCATCTTATTTGTAATTGCACTATTCGGTGTCACCCAAATGAGGATGGGTTCCCTTTTGAGTCTGGTTCCTCTCAATGTTTCTTCCTCTTGTCATCTCAGGGAGTTTTTCCTTGCCACCATTGCCACTGGCTTGATCATTAAGGGATATATATTTATAAGATAAATTTAAAGATTCATAAATTCAGAAGCAGAACTTATATATTTCTGTAAAGCTGATTTGAGACAATGTCGATTGTTAAAAGCGCTACACAAATAAAATTTAATTGAACTGAATATTATACAAGACAATTCAGACTAAATAAATTAAGCATATATCAATCCATTTTTGATACCGCTTATCCGTCAGGGTCGCGGGGAAGCTGGAGCCAATCACAGCAGACTTCAGCGAGAGGCAGGGTTCACCCCTGGGCAGGTCGCCATTCACACTCACGTTCACACCTATAGGCAATTTAGCGTAGCCAGTTGACCTAACCTGCATGCTGTTGGACTGTGGGAGGAAACCCATGCAGGAGAACGTGCAAACTCCACACAGAACTAGTGAAACTCCTGATTCTGTTTAAAACTTGTAATTCAAATTGCTAGCGGCACAGAAAGGTCACAGTGGGCCATGAGGTTCGAATCCAGAACCTTCTTGCTGCGAGAAAAAATAGTGCAACAATTTGAGAATAATGTTTCTCAATGTCCCAACTATTTTTGGAAATGATGTTGGATAAGGTGAACATCACTAAACAGGCATGCTTCTAGATTAGCTACGTCAGCAGTTCAGCGATGAGGACACAGGGTATGGGTTCAGACCCTGCTCACTACACACAATTTGGAAAAATATTCACCTGTCAGTGCAGGTTTCACTGGATAAAATAATCACCAATGTGATACAATACCACCCTGTTATGCTGTGGGGGTTGTCTCTGTGACCACTTGTCTCTTGAGGGCAGGTTGTTGACTGGCAGACTGCGGTCCAGATGAGGACCCATCAATGCATTTCAACTGAGTGAACCAAGTACTTGGCAAAAAAGTATTGTAGCAAAGTTGATAATTGTATTAAAGAATGACCACAATTAGTGACTTTCGTTTTCCAAGTATGAACCAGCATGATCCTATTACCCAATCACATTTCAGACAGGAAGTGGAGTGTTTCCACAAACTCACATGGATTTTCTCTGGTCTGATGAGCGAATTGAAGACATGGCACGTATATAAACAAAAGGCGACAAAGAAAACAGACAGTTTAAAGACAAATGGACACCCTTGTAAGCAAGGAACATGATGTAACAGGACATTTACAAACCAAAGTCCATTAAAGGGAACGGTCGCATTTGCACATCAATATTTCATGACTGATCATCATTATCCCGTGATGAAACATTTCCATCCTGATCAGAGCGATCTCTTCCAGGATGACCTTGTCCCCATCCACAGGGCCCAAAGGCTCAGGTATACACAGGGTGTCCCAAAGGTCCGGATTCATAAGCAATTATTTATATAAATACAGATATAACAACAAATGCTCAAACTGACAGCCTTGGGCTTTGTCACACTTGTGTATACACTGAATACAAGAACTGATGGAGAGATGATTTGCTGCTTTAATGCAATGACTTCAGATCCAGTCTTTTTGGACATCCCGTGTATGTACTCCTGAGCAAAAAATTGGGCCAAATTGCAAACTGAAAGTTTTGCTGAACGTGAAACTGGGACATTCACTTACAGTCTTGTATGCAAAGCTAACATCATGAAAATATTTTTACGTTTATAAAATTCAAACTAACATGTCTGGTTTTCCAACATATTTTAGTTTGGAGCCATCAGCTGTCCGCAAGTATACACACCAGAAATCAAACTAAATTACTAAATCAATATAAAATTACTAAATTACTTTATCTATTTGTCGAATTCTTGCTTATTTCCTGACCAATTACTTGCTGTTGGGACCATGCTGTTTTGTGACTTGTGAAAACATGAAACGCAGAAGGTGCTCTCTAGAGGTTTTGCCTTTCCCGGGCTTCTGTAGCGGCGCAACATGGCGGCTCTGTAGAGGTGAACCCGTGCTCTGTGTAGAGCTGTGTAAAGGCTCATTCGGAGCTTAGGAAAACACAACCATTTGTAGTCACAGGAAATTATGCACTAAAGAAATCATACTTATGAAGAACAAAATTATATTACAGATTGCATTTCTTCCTACATAGTGGACCTTTAAAATAGGACGGTTCCTACACCACCTGCTACTATTCCTGTTACACTGGAGCTGCAGAAATGAAGGCTTTTTCACCCACATTTCTGATGAGCATCTTTATGTTCTACAGCCACAGTTGTGTCTGACTGTCATTCGCCAATGTCATTAAAGCAGGGCTCTGCGTCAGCTCCATCCCTCACACCACAACACTCATTCCACACACACACATTCACTTCAGCCTTGTTCCATTCCATCCTTCATCATAATAATTACAGGCTTAAAGCATTGTGTGGTTGATTAAGGAGTGAGCTCTAGCGCGTCTGGAGAGCTTACCGGTCCCGGCATCAGGGAGCACTGCGCTTACCTTCACCTGGTATTTGGGCGCCATGATGGAAGTGTATCCTATCCACCCCCCCTCCCGTTACCGGAGATGTAAGATCCCGGTGAACACGTACAGCATGACCAACACGTTACATTTATCTCTATAAGAGTAAAACAAAGCTACACCGAGCTTTTCCTTCGCTTACGGCGGCTTTATACATGTAACATACAGGTTCCACACTTATTACGCGTTATTCAAATCACCTGTCAGTCTAAAGCAGGCGGGTAAGGATTGAGCACAAACACACGCCAGTCGTTACCATTTTTGTGTGTTTCGGGGTGGAGCGGTCCTTAACAGGTTAACGGAAATCAGCACGTCCTTTAACAAGCTCCGCTCCTTCGGACTGCAGGAGAATGTGGGTTAGTGGGATGCCGGCGTCGTCAGTGCGCCACTATACAGACTGTAGGGTTTTTTTCTCTCTCTCTTTTGCCCGTCCTTCCCCGCCTCTGTGCGACATCCCCGCAGCGTGCCAGCATTCCGTTTCCATGGCGACGGGCATCTTCTCTCCTCCATCCTGAGCGCATGCGCCATCCTGTGTTACGCCTAGGGCAGGCTATAAGAAAAAAAAAAAAAAAAAACATGATGTCATCGTCATGACCTCCACGCTTCAATCCAAAAGTCAAGCGCGTGTGTGTGTGTGTGTGTGTGTCAGAGTCACAGTCAGTGTGTGTGTGTGTGTGTGTGTGTGGGTGTGTATGTGTGTGTCACAGTCAGTGTGTGTGTCAGAATCACAGTCAGTGTGTGTGTGTGTGTGTATGTGTGTGTCAGAGTCACAGTCAGTGTGTGTGTGGGTGTGTGTGTGTGTGTATGTGTCACACTCTGACACACACACACACACACACACACACTGACTGTGAGTGTGTATGTGTGTGTCAGAGTCACAGTCAGTGTGTGTGTGTGTGTGTGTGTGTCAGAGTCACAGTCAGTGTGTGTGTGTGTGTGTGTGTGTGTGTGTGTGTGTGTGTCAGAGTCACAGTCAGTGTGTGTGTGTGTATGTGTGTGTCAGAGTCACAGTCAGTGTGTGTGTGGGTGTGTGTGTGTGTGTGTATATATGTGTGTGTGTCACAGTCAGTGTGTGTGTGTGGGTGTGTGTGTGTGTGTGTGTATATGTGTGTGTGTCACAGTCAGTGTGTGTGTGTGTATGTGTGTGTCAGAGTCACAGTCAGTGTGTGTGTGTGTGTGTGTATATATGTGTGTGTGTCACAGTCAGTGTGTGTGTGTGGGTGTGTGTGTGTGTGTGTGTGTGTATATGTGTGTGTGTCACAGTCAGTGTGTGGGTGTGTGTGTGTGTGTGGGTGTGTGTGTGTGTCAGAGTCACAGTCAGTGTGTGTGTGTGTGTGTGTGTCAGAGTCACAGTCAGTGTGTGTGTGTGTGTGTGTGTGTGTGTGTGTGTGTGTGTC
>JAOVYU010000001.1:21199671-21218586 GCA_025674565.1 Synodontis membranacea | reverse complement strand
ATATATAGCAATCCTATTGTAGCAATCCTCTTCAAAATTAGTTAAAGAAAAACTCAGACGGACTCAAAGTAAATAATTTGAAGTATTTGATCAGCTCAAAAGCAATGGCAGGGCAATGTCTCAAAAATACAAAATTCAGAGTAATGCAAAAAAACTGATTTCTTAAAAGAGTTTTTATATTCTTCTATCAACAGGATATCATATGACAATCATGCGATGTTCTCATGTTGCTGACTAGGCAGTTCCCTAATTTATTTTCTAGCTGACCTAGCCTGTTTCCAGCATAAAGAGCATCCTTATTTTTCTGGTCTTGCTTATGACATTAAAATAAGGCTCTATCAGACCTAGTTATTCATTATTTTTTTAACCTTTGTGACCTCTTGTTCACACTGCCTGTTTATTATAGTATTAATCTAACTTGTAGACCAAAGTGCCATCAACCAGACAGCTATGTATAAAAAAGCACAATGCAGATATCATGACTGCACATACCTGATGAGGTCATACTAAATAAACAATCATATCGTGTGGTATTTTGACCCCCCAAGTTTCAGCACATCTTGTACTTTGTAAAGCAACATTCTGAGCAAATTTTATTTAAATATTTCCATGTTCCACAAGAGTCAGTTTCCTAACATTCCATGACCAACAAACTGGAATTTTATATTCTGCTAATCAACACAAGCAGCCCATTTTATTAAAGTTTATTTTATTGGCATGTAGATAAGAACAATAAGTGCCTTCAAATCCTCAATAGTCTTGACATTTAGACATCTGAAATCAGATGCTTTATACAATTTCCCACTAGTTCGGGTTAAGGTTCACCTAAAATTTCTTATACATTCAGTAAGAGAATGAGTTAGCTACAGTGCTTTTTGTCAACAGACAATGTTGACCATTTACAAAACAGCAGCATAGTAGAAAATAATGCCATTAAAATGAGGCAGAGGACATTCAGCAAAAGCTTAAACACACACAGGGCAGTTATGTAACAACATACACGTGTTGTAAAATACCATGTTAGATATCAGTTGTGTTGTGAATGCAATGCTGAAATACATAACTATACAGCCAGAAGTATGTGGACATGCTCCTAATTATTGGGTTCACTTGGTTCAGCCACACCCATTACTAACAGGTGCATAAAAGCAAACACATAGCCATGCAATGACCATGGACAAAACTTCACAATAGAACGGGGCACACTGAAGAGTTCAATGAATTTACACATGGTCCTAACATAAGGTGCCACCTTTGCCATAATATGGTTTGTGAAAATGCAGTGCTGATAGAGTGTGAAATGTGTCAAATTGAAACAACAGCTCAGCTCAGCTGCATACAAACCTATGCTCACTATGCACAATGCCAAGGCTTAGCTAGAGTCGTGTAAATTACACTGCCACTGCAATCTGGAGCAGTGAAAACGTGTTCTCTGGAGTGATGAATCATCCTTCACTATGTGGCAGTCTGATAGAAGAACCTGGGTTTAACAGATGCCATGAGAATACTACCTATGCATTCTATATTTAGTTTTAGCAAAGGGTAATGTTAATGCCACAGCATACAAAGACATTTTAGACAATTGTATACTTCCAACCTTGTGGCAACAGTTTGGTGAAGGCCCTTTCCTTTTTCAGCGGGCACAAAGCAATTTCCATAAAGACATGGTTTAAAGAGTCTGGTGTGAAGGATGTCCAATGGCCTGCACCGAGCCCTGACCACTACCCTACTGAACACCTTTGGGATGAACTGGAATGCCAATTGTGAGTCAGGCCTTCTCATGCAACATCAACAACTGATCTCACAAATGCTCTTTTGACCGAATGGGCAACAAATTTACACAGACACACTTATAGTGCTTTTTAAATCTTATATAAAGCCTTTCCAGAAAAAAGGAGGCTGCTATAGCCACAACAAGAGGGATTAACTCCATATTAATGCCCATATTTTTGGAATATGATGTCCAAGAAGCTCATATAGGTGTGGTGGTCAGATTTGCACATACGTTTGGCCATATAGCATCACTGGATTAACAGTGTTACATTTCCTACAAGCTACCACATCTAACAGAGCAAACCTTGAGCTGGTCTTTGTTTTCTTATTTTTGTCCCCACACAATTGCTTTAATATAAACAATAATGTTAAATAAAATATGTTGCACAGTCAATGCATTTGGTTTTTGTGTTAAAAAAAAAAATGGAGGTACATTTGAAATGAACAAGTGGCAAAGAACATTTGACATAGTGTGGTAATTATTTTTAAACATTACTCATACATAACAATTAGATATTTCTTAATAAATAGTTCTGTTAGTTACACTCACTGTCAACTTTATTAAGAAGACCTGTTCACCTTATTTATGCAGTTATCATGCAGATACATGATAACTGATTCAGTTAATGCTACAACAGAAGACCACATCAGATTCTAGTCCTGACCGCCAAGAACAGAATTCTGAGATGATCATGGGCACAGACTCACCAAAACTGGACAATTAAAGACTGGAACAAGACCAGGTGATTTTTTTCTCCTGAATTCCGATGAGCCTGTTCCTTGGATTCTCTTCTGCTGTTGTAACCCATCTAAGTTCAATGTTTGTGTTTTGCGAGATGCTTTTCTGCACAAGGTTGACTATTTGATTATTTGATTTACTATATCCTTCCTGGCAGCTAGAACCAATCTGTCCTTGTCCTATTAAAGTGGAGTGTCGATAATAAATATGTTACCGTCATAATGAGTAAAAATAATGAGAACAGTGTAGATGTGGCACACACACACACACACACACACACACACACACAAATATATATGTATATGGCAGTATTTTTAACAAAAAAGACTAATCATACACTCTGATGTGTGCATTTTGAGACATTAAATTACATTATTTTAAAGAATAACAATAACAACAAAGCACCATTTAAGAACATCAAGCCTTCTGATACCAACACTTCACAGAAGAGCACATCAGTTCTTTCAAACATATTAGTACAGTATGTACCATGCCACAATGACCAAGGTGATTTCGGATAGTGGCACGGACACTCAACTCTGTAGTTCTTCTATTGCTTTCCTTCTCATATCACTTAGAACTGGGACTAGAATTTCCATAAGAGCTTTATAGATCAACTGTCCATTCTCTGAATCAATGGTAACCTGAAAGGGATGGAAAGCACAGCCAGAATTAGTGCAATAACATCAAATTCAGTTCAGGATACAAGTTGTGAGAGGGGTATAAGTAAAGAATTCCATTGCTGGTTGTTACTCCCATGCAGTTTCTCAAGATCTCAAGAATGAATGGTTGTCCAGCAACAAGAACTCACCCTAGTGAATGCTTTGATTGTACGATGAAGAACAGCCATTTCAACTTCTTCTGGCAATTTCATTAAATGTGCAGCACAATCCAGGATACACAGAAGTGTTTGTTTGTGGCCCTACATGACATACAGGAACAGAGACTTCAAGTGTTTTTGAATCCTCAAAACAACAAAACATAACTAAGAAACTGGAAAATCTCAAAACAACAATATGAAACATATATCTAAATAAATTATATCAGTAAACATAAAAACAAGCTATTTGCAGTGTGAAAGCAAATTAAATTTTGTAATATAATGGCACTAAACGGACATTATATATATATATATGACAAATGTTTTGCTTCTATTATGCTATTTATCATTCCTAAGACGTCAGCTACCTCACATGAATGTTTGGCAGAAGCTTAGCGCATAACCTAATGTAGTCTAAAAATACAAATGTAAAAATGTAACAATTAAAAATGAGCTTATAATTGTTGACAAGTTTAAACCTATTGCTGTTTCCTTAAGATTTTCTGTGCTGGGAATGCAGTAAAGGAAGAGAGATAACAGATTTTGCAAATGTCGGCGAGGGATTGCTGCTACATATAAGTGATACCAAAGAATAATATGTGTGGTTATTCTGCAACATTAAATGTAACAAAATAAATCAAACTGGTGTGTCATTCCTTATTATATACACAGTGGATATAAAAGGTCTACATTCTTGTTAAAATTGCAGATTTTTAAATGTATAAAATAAAACCAAAATAAATCATGTCAGATCTTTTTATATCTTAAATGTGATGGGAACCAACAAAATTCAAGTGAAACACAAAATATAAACATGTCGGGGGGGGGGGAGGTAAAAAAAATAGCAATAAACTTGTTTGAGTAGTGAAGTCGAGAAGTTCGAGTTAGTAAAGAATGGTAAGATGGATAGTGCTAATAGTTGAATAGTGTTTGTTTCTTGTTCCCACTCGGCCTTCATTAAACTCACTCCAGACAAAACTGTTGACATGTCTCAAACCTAACTGTCATCACATCTCACAAACCCCAATGTTTTCCTCCACAATGCAGAAACAGAACTACCAGTAACCTCATCCACCCAAAAAGTTGTGGAAGGTGGGTTCTGGAACTGCCAGTCCATACTGTAAACCAACTCACATTTAGTTTGCCATTACACTCTTCACTTTCTGGCACTAAATGAGACCTGGATCACTTCACTGAACTCAGATACACTGGCTCCTTTGTCCTCTGCCTAAGCTTTTTCTCACACTCCATGAGAAACTGGCAGGGGTGGCGGCATAGGTTTACATTTGTACCAGAGATGGTGCTTTTAGGGTTTACTCACACTAGGCAATCCAAACTGCTCCCAAAGGCCGGTTCGACTTACTTCTCGGGGTTGGTTCACTTGGACTGATTGGAAAAGGTGCCCCCTGGAGAGGTTCAGTTGTATTTGTGCACAGTGTGATTGCTAACTGTGCACAAGCTCAGAGCTCAAATACTATTACATGCACTACCACTCTAAATTCATTGCAAAATATCAAGGTTAATAACTGTTCTGGTTATCAACTTATTGATAAACACGGATTGTGGTCCGCAATTAAGTTGCAAATTTCTCCTGCAATGAGAAAATCTTCTTACGCAAGCAGCACGATTTACTGAAAATCACTTTCATAAGTTTCATAATTGACAAATCTGTAGGGCATGTGAGAGGGCAATGCTTCATCATGACTAAAATAAATCATACTGTAAAAGCAGCCTTCATCATGCTAAGAGAGCACTTTTCTTTAACACAGAAAGTTGCATTGTGATGATGTAAGCACACCCGAGAGTGAAACAAAAGTGCAGTGTGAGAGCAGGCCAGCGGGAGAGTGGGGAGACAAGACAATCGCTCTCTGGTGAGTTACGAGGCAATCAAACCTAGGGCAAGTACACACTTACTTTTTCATTTCAACATCATAGTTGCTTCTCCACTCAAACTTCTATCATTGTCATCTAATGCCTGGTCCCCTGAAAGACCCATATCTTGAAGAAATGTACTTGCTTCTCAGTCCTTACCCCTAATGAAGGCACCCATCTACTGTAACTGTCCTCAAAGACTTCAACCTCCCTTCTGATTAGCTACAGTGCTTTTGCCTTCTCTCTTCTGTATTCCTTATCCATGACATTCAAGATTTGTCCTCCCACACACAACGGAGGCATTGTCCTGGACCTGGACTTTAATTGTACCTCCCAAGCTAAAGATATCAATGCTATGCCATTCCACATCTCTGATCATCACCCAGTATCCTTCACCCATGTCCTGTTTAACATAAACTATTAATACATCTCTCTAACTCACAGAAATCACCACTCTGTCAACCTTTCCTGCAACATATCGCCTTTTCCTGACTATGTTTCCTCTCTACTGCAGGAGTAATCCATAAACACTGCCCTGCCCCTTGGTGGTTGGAGGTGTTGCAAAGCAATTTAAGAGAATCAAGATCAGTGTACAGAAGTCTAATACCACTACCTCTTGTCCAAGTTATCATCTGATGTGACATCATCCTGACAAGGGCTTCTATCATTCCTTCACTGACATTTACTGTAACCCTCTGTGCTCCTAGATCAGAAAACCATCATCAGTCCTCATCCCAATCAACACTGTCGGCCACAAGACTCTTTTGATCATCCTCATGAGTCTTAGAAATCATGACATGTTACAGCAATGGATCGCTTCACAGCTGGAGGGACAGGTACATGAAGGGATTACACATCTGCTCCACGCAGGCTCTCCACTGGTGTCCCACAAGGCCCAGTGGAGGGCCCTCTTCTGTTCTCCCCTTAAATCCGCTCTCACGGTGAGATCATATGCTCACCTGGAATTTCATACCTTTGTGGATGTCTATGTGGATGTCAACTTATCCTCTCCTTTCCTCCATTAGACACTCACATTTCTGTATGGATCTCAGTTTAACACATATCTCATCATGGATGGTAGCCCATCAGCTTAAACTGCTGTTTATCCCTGGAGATGTCTTCCCATATCAGGATCTTGTAATCTCACTGGACAACTCTCAGACCTCACCATCTCTCACTGCAACCTTGGCAGATGAGCAATCAACTGCCTTTCTCAACTCACAATGCTAAACTGATGCATTCTTGCCAGTTTCTCCATTACAACAGAAGAGTTTGTCCATTCCTATGAAGACCACTCGCTGCATGCCTTTTGATCTCTGATCCAGAATGCATGGCTTGTTTCCACCTTACTAAGTTCTCTCATGCCACCCCACTGCTACGCACCATCCACTGGCTTCCTGTAGCTGCCCACAGATTTAAAATACTGATGCTTGCCTACAAAGTCAAACATGGACCAGCACCCACCTACTTTAAAGCACTTATCACACACCACACCTCACCCCACTCCCTCTGATCCTCTAGCACTGTTCAATTGGACCCCAGGTACAAAGAAGTTATGCATCTAGGCTCTTCTCTGTTCTGGGGCCTAAGCGTTATAATGACCTTCCCCTAGAAGTTTAAACATCTGAGTCACTGGCTGTCGTCAACTGATGACTAAAGACCGATCTCTTCATGAAGTCCTTAAATTAGCACTGTCTTTTTAAAAAACACTGTAAGCTGCTCCAGAAAAGGGCATCTCTCAAATGCCATAAATGTAAATACTGACTAGTCTTAATTGGTGGTCTCGCTTGCGTGCTGATATGAAGACCTCTGTGTCCTGTTCTGTTCTGTGAGGACATTCTTGACCCCCTTCTCATGAAGGAATTCCATTGCTACCATCCTGTTTGCCTGGCACCAAAAGGCCTTTGCTGCCAATCCACCTCAGGAGCAGCTCATGGGAGGGGGCTTCTATAACAAACTCCTTTTCCCATCATGACTTTCAGGACTGGTCTAAGCGCTCTGTGATGTGATGTAACTGTGCTCACTTTGTGAATCCATGGAATGGTGTGCCGAGTGGTGTTGCCAGATAAAAAAAAAATATAACACTGAAAAAACAATCAATGATAAGAATGCAAGTGCATAGGGTGCATATTTCATGAAGTAGGTATGAGTGAAAGTCTATTTACATTATCCGTTTAAATACTATTGCCATTGGGGGTGTGAATGTGCGGTGAATATGAAACGAACTTTGCAGCAGTAGCATTAACGCATTTCCAGCTCGGCTCAGGATTAACCACAATCCTGACCAGAGCAGTTACTGTATACAGCAGATACTGAAGATGTATTAATTAATTATTCTAACCTAGTATAATTTGTGTCGTCAAGGACATAATAAATCAGACTGTGGGTGCTAAAGTAATGAATTTTAAATTAGCACGCTAAATGAATCGATTCAATTTTAAATGAATAGACATTACACTGTACCACTTATGTACAAATACTACAAACTGTATAATCATTAAGCAGGCTTGGGAAGTAATGCAATAATGGAACACATTAAGTAATTAATAAATAATAAAAGTGAAAGTTTAAAATAGGTAAGAGTTGTAACAATTACTCAGCAAAATCAATAAAAATCGCTAATTAAAAATTATTGCTGTTGTCAAACTCACTCAAATCCTTACGCTTATCCGTTTTTTCTACTTCTAACACATTAACTTAGAGGACAAAATGTTGACATGCTGCCTAATATATCCCATCCACTAACAGGTGCAATGATGACGAGATAATCAGTGTTATTCACTTCACCTGTCAGTGGTCAAAATGTTAAGCCTGATCAGTATGCATATGGTAATCCAAAAGTAGCAGAAAGTAATCAGTTACATTACTTTAATTTTGTAATACTTGGATTAGGTTACTGACTACATTTTTAACAGGTAATTAGTACTGCAACTGCATTGGAATACATTTTAAAGTAACCCCCCAAAAGTGTCATTAAGGCAAACACACACACCAAAAAAAAAAAAAAACTGTACACCACATGCTATATTGCTCATGTGAATGATGCAGTCCTGTTCAACATGTGCAACTTGCACAATGAATCCAGTTCAATTTATTTAACAAGAATAATTTTCATTTTTAGTACATCATTGCTGAAAACCGCATGGTGTGAGATACACCAGGCCAATAAATTTTGAGTCCTATTTATAAGGCTAGGGCTTATTCAGTCCTGTAGAGTGTCTAAGTTTGAACCATGTTCTTCTTTTACCTTGTCCATTATGTTGAGAGCTTGCAGAGGATCGTGGCTGTTCTGACTTAGTGCTTCCACGTCCTCTTTGGTGATGACCGGCTCCTTCAGCTGCTCCAACCATGACCACATGAGAGCAGAAAGCAGCAGTGGATTGCGCTCTATATGCAGCCTCTCCCATGCCCCTTCTCTGCAATTTATGTCAGCCTGAAAGGCAAAGAAAATGACATGAGAAAGGTCTGAGTACTGAATGTGATCAAAAATGGCAATGATTACCAGACTGACTTTCATTACCATTGTTGCTAACAAGAAATATGAACAGAAATTTAGCAGCTGCAGAAATGTTTGGATATATAAGCATTCAGCTGAATGTAGAAGCTTACTTTAAACAACTGTTACAAAATTAACATTACTGCTGCCTGGTCTGCAGTCTGGAAGTCCATGTCAAATGCAGCACATTATGCTTTTTACTGATATAAATAATACAGCCTGCCATTAAAATAAAAGAACAAAATTTTGAAATAAGCCTTGTATGATAAACGCTAAAAGAACATAAGAAAGGGTCACACTTTTTTATTGAATGACCTGTACTGGGCACAGAAATTCAAAACACTCACCCTCTTGTGTTTTACAAGAATGAGGTTTACAAATTCACAGGTCAAAATTCACCTTCATAAAGTCGGTGCAAAGCAAAAGTAAGTCCCACGTCATTTCCATTTCAGTAAATGTTATATGTACTCAGTGAGAAAACTGCTTTCAGTGACAAAGTTTAGCTGGAAAAACATCCTTTTCAGATGTCATTCATACTGCCATAGCAAGTTGTCAAAACCTGTACAGGCTAAACTGTAGATGTTGGCATCTCTGTATTACAAATTGCTAAGATTTGTGAGGCATGTTGTTCAGTACATTACCCAATAAGGAACAATTTTCAAGTTTGAACTAAAATGGCAGGCAACATTTTCAGGACTCTTTTGATTAGATAAAGTCAATGTAGTTTTGTCTAAATATGCCATGTTATGTATTAGCATTCCAGTTTCATATAAAGGATTTAAACCTTAACCCTTTTTGAAAAGAGTCTAGAATGCTAAGCAACTTCCAAGCCAAATATATATTACTTTTTGTTCAATGAAATAAAACCCGCCTGTGCTGGTGGGCATTTCTGTACCTGCCACATCGAAATAGCATTCCTTAAATTCTCCTCTTCTACATCCATCATGAGAGCCTTAGCCACTAGCACACGGCGAACCTCTGAAGAAAGCTCAGTCTGGAGCAAGACGAAAGGATCATTGCTGCTTCCTGTACAAGCGCCATGACATCTTACTGGCTTTCTGTTACTCTGGATTAACTTTTCTTCTGACGGCAACCTGAACATGATGGCTGCGCTGCTCCTAGAAAACCCCAAAGACCTGCTGCGCTTTGTCTCTCTTAATGGCATCTGCTTCTTGCAAACTGGCAAGGAAGGCACATGTTCCACCTCTCTCTTGGGTTCGTCAAGGGAAGCCGATGATCCATCTAGAGAGTCGGGTTTGGAAGTGATACAGTTTTCAGGAGTCAACAGTGGTCTGGAGACCTGAACATCTGGAGATTCTGCTAACCTGTTCTGAGATATGCAGCGCCCACTCAGGAGGTTTGACACACCTGGGTTCCATCTGAATCCCTTGAACCTGGAGTCCAGAATGTGCAGAGCAGAGTCACTGAAGCTGCGCATAATCTGAACTTTACTAACACCATTTACATTCTCAAACTGCTCGGGAAGGGGTGTGGAGGATTGAAAGGAGTGTGGTGAAGTCAAAAGGATGCCCTTCCCCCTCATCTCCTTTCCTAACTGCTGCAAGGCCTGCTGTGATATGGTCTTCTCTACCTCAGCTGTCAAGTCAGGGATCTCACACAGGTAGTTTCCCTCTGCAGTATGTTTGTTCTCAGCAATGTCTAGCAGGAGCCTGCAGACCAGGTGGACGATCTTTGGCACGTGCTTCATGTGGCGAGCCTCATAGCCATGCAGCAGGTGTCGCTGTCGTGTCAGGTATTGTGATAGTGTGACAGCATGTACTCGTGGTTCGACACTCGAAAACACACAGTGCAGCGGTGCTACAAAGCGTGCAAACTCACGCACACACAGTAACTGGCCTCGTGTCTGAATTGAGCTGGGACGCTTTGCCCGCACAAATAAGATGGCCTGGTCTGCACTCATCCGTGATGTGAACACTAAATAGCAGGCCAAGAGAACACCTGGAAACAAAAAAAAACAGGCAGACAGGCAAACAGATAAATCATCTAAGGGAAGGGACTTAATATATCAGACACACAAACAGTCTAAAATAAGTCTGTAAATTCAATTAGAGGAATATATTATGTATAAACTCTAACTATAAAAGTTCACTACTACACTGAGAAATAATTCATTAATAACTAATAAGTACTCTTATAAATTCACAAACTGATTTCCTTTGGCTTGGCAAGAAATACAAAAAAAACAGTTTAAAATCAGACGTTTTTTAATTATTAAATGGTATTGATGCTATCACTTATTACTCGTCATAAGGCTTTTATTGAACATGAGACACAGGGAGCTTGTTGGGCTACAGTAATAACAGCAGCTCAACTAAGCCAAGTGTGCCGATACTTTAATCTGAGTTACAGCGCCTTACAAAAGTATTCACCCCCTCGACATTCTCTCTATCTTGTTCACCTTACAACCTGGAATTTAAAAGGAATTGGGGAGGGGTTGTATCTTTTAATTTACACACAATTACCACTTTGCAGATGCAAATTATTTTTTTTTATTGTGAAACAAACAAGCAATAAGACAAAAAAGGAAAACCTGAGCGTGCATAACTATTCACCCCCTCCCAGAGTCAATACTTTGTACAGCCACCTTTTGCAGCAATCACAGCAACAAGTCTCTTCGGGTATCTCCACAAGCATGGCACATCTAGACACTGGTATTTCTGCCCATTCTTCATGGCAAAACTGCTCCAGCTCCTTCAAGTTGGAGGGGCGCCGCTTGTGTACAGCAATCTTTAAATCCTACCAGAGATTCTCAACTGGATTGAGGTCTGGGCTTTGACTGGGCCATTCCAGGACATTTACCTGTTTCTCTTTAAACCACTGGAGTGTTGCTTTAGTAGTGTGTTTAGGGTCATTGTCCTGCTGGAAGGTGAACCTCTATCCCAGTCTCAAATCTCTAGAAGACTCAAACAAGTTTTCCTCAAGAATTTCTCTATATTTCTCTATATATATCCACATTTCCTTCAAGCATTTCTGAGCAGTTTCCCAGTCCCTGTCGATGAAAAACAGAAAAACAGGGATGGTGTTCTCAGCATGATGAGAGGTATTAGGTTTGCACCAGATATAATGTTGTCCTTGATGGCCAAGAAGTTCTATATTAGTCTCATCTGACCACAGCACCTTCTTCCACGTTTGGGGAGTCTGCAATACGCCTTTTGGCAAATTTCAAAACAGTTATTTTTTGGCCACTCTTCAATGAAACCCAGCTCTGTGCAGTGTGTGGCTTATAGTGGTCCTATATACAGTTACTCCCATCTCTGCTGTAGAGCCACCCAGCTCCTACAGGGTTATCTTTGGCCTCTTGGTTGCTGCTCTGATGAATGCCCTCCTTTCCCAGTCTGTGAGTTTTGGTGGACGACCCTCTCTTGGCAGGTTTGCTGGGGTGTCATCATCTTTCCACTTTCAAATAATGGATTTAATGGTGCTCCTTGGGATGTTCAGGGTTTGGGATTTTTTTTATAACCCAAGGCCTGATCTGTACTTGTCTCCAACTTTGTCTCTGACCTGTGTGGATGGTAGCCCTTAGGGGTGTTGCACTGGTGTTGACTCTGGGGGCTATCAGAACAGATTTATATATACTGAGATCATTTGACACTTAGATTGCTCACAGGTGGATCTTATTTAACTCATTATGTGGATTTTGAAGCTAGTGGTTGTGGCTTCAAAGCAAAGGGTGAAAACATATGCATGCATCACTTTTCAGTTTTATATTTTTTGGAATTATTTAAAACAAGGTTTTTTTTCCCCCTTTTAACTGCATAAATCTGTAGTTCTTTTATGTAGGTCCACCATTTAAAATCAAATTGAAAATCCATTTAAATTCCAGGTTGTAAGGGAACAAAATAGAGAGAATGCCAAGGGGGTGAATACTTTTGTAAGGCACTGTACAGTAGAGAAGAATGTCGAGTGCAGTGTAGTCAGTTTCCCACTTCATAATTTCCCCAAATTATATTTGCCTATGCCTTCCACCAGGAGTCACTGTTTTTCTATGGGTGAATCTTAAATGTACACTATATGGACAAGTTTGTGGACACCTGACCATGACACCAGTATGTGGTCCTTCTTCAAGCTGTTGCCACAAAGTTGGAAGCACACAGTTGTTTAGGATTTTGTTGTATGCTGTAGCATTACAATTTCACTTCACTGAGACTAAGAGGCCCAAACCTGTTCCAGCGTGACAATGATCCTGTACACAATGGGGTGAGCTCAATGAAGATATGGTATGCTGAGGTTGGTATGAAAGAACTTGAGTGGTTCTACACAGAGCCCTGACTTCAACCCCACTGAACACCTTTGGGATGAACTGAAACGCTGACACCCAACATCAGTGCCTGACCTCCCTAACGCTCATGTGGTGAATGGACACAAATTCCCACAGACATGTTCCAAAATCTAGTGGAACGCCATCCCAGAAAAATGGAGCTTATTATAACAGCAAAGGGACTAAATCTGAACTGGGATGTTTAACAAACTTAAACATCAAAGATTAGATTAGGCAAAGATTAGAGCACTGTATGGATAGATTCACAAACTGTACAGATAGATTCACAAACTAAAGATAAACCTTTAAACATAAAGGTGACTTTTTTGGTTTAAAACCTGTTGCATTAATACAGAATTCAATTACCGTGACATGGTCACGGGTATTTATATATTGACGATTGTACAACAGCTTCAGACACCACTTAGCCAAACAGAATTTTGAACAGAAGCAACCTTTTATATAATTCAAAATTGTTGTATAATATGATTTTCATTACATGTGATTTTGTGCGGTTATATAACATATATTCATGGCACAACTGCAAATGTGACATCACATGTGACAAACTAAAATATCCTCAATAATATTCTAATGCAGTTGAATACTTGTCACGGAGCGCTCGACCAGGCGCACTCCTCCGCCTCACCTACTCGCACAGCGGGCTGCTCTTCGCGTGCGTCTACTACACCTGTGCCGCAACAAGAGCTCGTCAGAGCACAAATAAAAGGTGCACGGACAATCGGCTCGGCGTTTAGCATTGCCGTGAGCCCTATGTGTCGTCTTGACCCTTATCGCCTTCGTGACAATACTAAATTATACCAGTTACATAAAGCACAACTCTTTTATATATCAGTCTATTTATTTTTTCAATATCAAGCAACTGGGTTTTTTGTTTGAGAACAAAATACCTTGAATTGCACAACTCTAAAAAAAAATAAAATGGTGAAAAACCTGCATATAGCATTCCATAATTCAATGTTGTCAGATTCAAAAAGGCCTGCAGTTCAGATCTGTTTTTCCTAACCTCTAACCTCCACTAATTTACAGTGTAAATTTCTGCATCTCTAATAATGATTATTCAGCAGAGATACTACAAATGCACTCCTTGGTTGCATAAAATAAAATTATTATTGTATTCTATTACTGCATGCATTCAAACATCGATGAATGCTGACCTGTTCTTCCAAGTCCGGCATGACAGTGAATGGCCATCTTCCCCTCCTGCACAGCAAAAGACATGACCTTCACCATATCTAGGATAGTTGTAAGGGAGGCGACCCCGTAGTCTTTCCATCCAAAGTTGTAGAAATAGACTAAAAGGTACATACATGTCAAAAAGTGCACCGTCAGTCATAGACAACAGTCAAACACAACTCTGCTGGTTTTGACTACCGGTAAAATAAAACTGCATGATAAATCCATGAATAATTAATTTAGTATATCAAATAAACATATTGCCTGTTTCATGAAAACAAACAAGACTGCTATTTTCCTACATTAAGGTGAGGAAAACCCATTTGCAAAGTTTGAGTGGCACTTCGAGCATGTACTGACACGCTGAAGCCTTCAGAGACTTTTCCCTAATGCACTTTGCTGGCTATAAGCAATGAGTCCATCTCAGGAGAGCTTGTTAGGAGTTGCCAATCTTCTACTCTCGCTTGGTTCAAAGCAAACACTGAATCACATGTTATTACACACATTATTATGAAATGCATTAGAAATGGACTCCCTCCAGCATCTAACTCCTTGGATAATCAGGACCACTGAGATAATATTAGTCCAAAACAGGTGGTCCTTTAGTCAGATAAACTGCGTGACTCACTCCCTGCCTCCATGAAGACCTCTGGGCGGTATGTGAACCCACTCTCTGGCTCCAAGGGGAAGCCACAGCTGGCATGCTCTCCTGGGCGCTGCAGGTTAATTATGGTCTTTAGTCCGCATCTAGGAAGAGCCAAGTGTAAACACAAAATCTCCTCGGTGTTACCTACTTATTATCATTAGCAAGCAGAGCATGACCTACCCCAAGAACTGGTTGATGATGTTGTATTTTTCAATAATCTCAGTGGAAGGCCTTGCCATGGCTAACAAGTTGTCTGTAATCCTGAAGTAAACAGAACAGAGGAGACTACAATAAATTAAGATCACAAATCATTCTGGAATGTCTTTTTTTTTTCCTTACCATCTTGTCAGCAGATACTTATCAGGCATCTGAGATCAGATTGTCTAAGCCAGGGGTGTTAAGTTTTATCCACAAGGTACTGGTTAGTTGATCTTGGTTCTCAGTAAACTATTACGACTGGCTTTTGCTTGGATGGAATGAAAACGCGCACCCACACCCTCCCTTTCTTGGTAAGACAGGACATCCTTGGTCTAAGTGTTTGCAACTCTATCAGCTAGTTCCACCCTGTACAATTTATTACTTCTTATATCTTGTAATGGTTGCTTTGCTTTCCAGTGGAGATAAGAAATGGCTTACCAAGAGGAGTAAAGTCCTTTGATGGCCTGTTCTTCATCACTCCAGCGAGATGGGTTTTCATACTTGCAAGCTCGTCCTCCACACGCCATGGAGCACTGCATGTGGCCTGGGATAACATGCCTCAGGGTCTCACCCACCTTGGTGTACTTTGCTGTGGGGATCCTGACACTGGGTCTGAAATCTGAAACCAGAGCCTTTTTAACATAAATTGTACGTCCTATGTGAACAGTCATCTACATCTCAATGTACCAGCAATGTTAAAACGTTTTAATACTGCATGCAAAGATCAAATACTGTCTGTTGTTATTTCCAGCCCATTAGCACAGACTAATGACAGAGAACACTCAAACCACCGAACAGATGCAAATGCCTCACTGCCCGTGGACGACAGAAAACTCGACCATTCCAAGAATATAACTTATCTTCTAGAGGGTCTCCAGAAATGGTAAGAAAGAAACGCAAACTTTAGAAAACAGAATTACATGCACATCCATTCCATACTGCCTGCTCCTCAGCCATGCTGACTGCTGCCACAACCTTCTGAGAGGACAACAAGAGGACCGCTGGGCTACACCTCTGCCTCCTCCTTAGGACTTTCTGCATGTCCCTCCTCTCTATAAGTAGTGTGAAAAGAGCACAAAAGAAGCAACGCAACTGCCACGGTTGCACTCAAGGCGGTTTCCATGGTGACCAGTGTCCAAGTCAGTGGGAGATGGAGCAGAGGTTTCGCTATGATCACATCTCAGGTAGAGAGCAGATTGCGCGATGTGTTGGAAAGACAGATGACTCATTTTCCACAAGGACTGCATAATGCAGAGATGTAACGATCCCTGACCCACAATTACTCTGCTGCTAATTTATTCCATTTGAACTATAAAAGAAGCATTTTAAATAAAAGTGAAATGCTTGGTGAGAGAGATATTGGCCCACCTAATCCTTCAATCATCATAAAATAATTACATGCTTTAGGCTTTTATCTTGCCACAATAAACAAAACTTCTATATCCAAAAAAAAATTGTGCAGAAACTACACTGATAAAAGAATGTGATGTTATGTGATGAAACATAACATTTCGGTATGAAACATGAAACATTTCGGTTTTCAAAAATCAGTAGTCATGAAATTGATGCTGATCCAAAATACAAACAGAGGGAAACAACAGTCGCAATAATTAACATTTATGTATTAACTTTTACGTTTTAGATGTGCTTAAAGTTCTTCTTCACAAGCAATGACAGACACAACGCTTTGACATGTGCTTCCTCAGACGCCAGACACACAATAGTGGTTACTAGCATTTTGCTGTTGGTAAAACAAAACCGCAGCAATCCATATAATCTCAGTCATTTCATTTACACAAGAGCTGCAGAACATAAGAGCTTCTTCCGGTGCTAAAAACTGAGTAAGTTAAAAGAGAAAGCTGTGTTGGAGCACCTTGATATCATCAGATAAACATGAGAAGGAAATCAAAAAATACCCCCATTATGGAAAAGATAAAAACTGTGCCACCATGTTTCAAACCAACAAAATGACATGAGACTATTTTTTAGGTTTAATGCTTTTTTTTTTTAAATTGGGATAAACAGGTCTTGCAAACTCTGTTATAATACTAGACATTCATTTTCACAAAAATACACACACTAGCGTACAAGGTAACACTAACCCCACAAGGCTCAACACCGTTATTTATTTGTTTTTAGTGTTTTAGTCAGAAGGTGTGCGTGTGTGATGGCCTACCTGGCTCCATGTCAGTGGTGTGCTCTGCACTGTCCCCTGCACCGCTGCTGCTGTCGGAGTAGGGAACGTCACTCAGCAGACTGACACCTGCTGCCATGGCAGAGCCTGTAAGAAGGTGGAGACAAATGTGGCATCAAAACACTGTGAACCAAACCCCTGACAGCAAATAGAGCAAACAAAGGAGAGGGTTTCCCCTCCGCAATGCAAACTTCAGGGGTAGAGAAGAGTGCTAGGCAGTCTGCCGTATGACATGCTGGATGCAACGGATTTCAGGGGCTGTCAGCCACTCTTCTCCATATGGTTGAGAGGCGATTCACTTCATACAGTACGATAACAAAAATCAGTCTAAAATCACACCGTTGTATAGCCGTACTGCCCTGGGGTGCCCGATCTCGCCTGTTCTTGGAAGCTAAGCAGGGGTGGGCCTGGTTAGTACTTGGATGGGAGACATCCAGAGAAGGCCTAGTTGGGAATCGTGGAAATGGAAAAGAGGAGGAGTCTAAAATTACACCTTTGCTCCTTGTTAATGTACTCCACAGGGTACTAAAGCAAAGACGTGGAATACAGAGGCAAGGCGAGGAAATTGGCAGCTACTTGAAATGAGCAGCTACTTGAAAAGGAATTGTCCTAAAAATATGCATTACTGCAAGTCATTTATATACTGTTTTTAGGAAATCATAACAACAGACATATAGTGCTTTTAACAACAACCAAAGCACTGCACAGTATCCTGGGTCTAGATCCCTAATGAGCATGCCAATGGTAAAAGTGGCAGGAAAAACAAATCTTTAAGGCTGTGGTTGAATCTGATGTGACCACACATACATGTGCTGATCTGGTGTGGTCAATCTCAGGAGCCGAGGAGGCTATGATAAAGTGTCACTGAACTAGTCTTCCTACGACATATACAGTGTTCGTGATGTTGTTTGTGTTGCTGTCATTTTTGTATAAATGAATGCAATTTCTTTCAACATTTTTTACTTCTAAAATAAGGAACCCATCTTTCTCTATTACTCCTCCAAAAACTGTCCTTCTCAAATTTTCCTTCTCTAACGGCAGGTGTCCATATAGTGTCTTTTCCACTTGGTCCCAATGAGGAGAGAGAACATGCATCCGCCAACAGAAAAAGCGCTGCAGCCAGCATTTTTTTATTTATTATTATTTTTTTGAACACTCTGCCCTTTTAGCCATTTGCTATTTGAATATCTCTGAACTTTTCAGAAAGGCACTGGTCTCATCACTTTTGCTCCTTTTCAGGCAACCAATCTTACACTGGCTCCTTTACTGGCAACCAATCAAATGTCGGCTCCTTTTCAGGCAAGCGATCAAACGGAGGTTCTGTTTAAGGCAATCAATCATATGTTGGCTTCTTTTCAGGCAATCAATCATTCAGTGGATCCCTTTCCAGCAACCAATCTTACTGTGGTTAGTGGTGATGAACACATCCCCTAACTTGGCCTAAAGGTGAGCAGCATGCGTTGTTAAGGTGGTGCATATGTTCATGGCCTTTTTTAATAAAATTTATTTTAGATTTTCCAATAAAAAGTGATGTGACTGAAATACCACCACGGGAATCTTTGCAATCCTCAAACGCATTCCAAATTAAACTTCTACCACAGGGGTGTCCAAACTTTTTGACTCGCGGGCCATAATTGTTTCTTAGATTAGACCGAGGGGCCGCGGGGGGTTGGGGTCCAGCGTATTCATTGCACCTGTTGG
>JAOVYU010000001.1:21177643-21190930 GCA_025674565.1 Synodontis membranacea | reverse complement strand
AAATTCCAAAGTATCTTCTGTGAGACAGACAGACAGACAGACAGACAGACACACACACACACACACACACACACACAAAGATCTCCGGTAAAAGTTGGGTTTATTTGCTGTTTTACATCGTAACATCTTGCATTAAAAAGCATAAAGTTATTTATAACTTTAAACAGAACAGTTGCTTTCGTTGCAGGAATAATGAAAAAAGTAATCAAATATATTTTATTTCCCAAATATTTGATTAATTAATCCCACGAAGACATCTATAGGCTACTCGCTGCAGGAACGAATTATAGGAAAGTAATAACAAACTGAACTTGTTAATATCCTATGTGTGCAAAAATCCCATCTTTTTGCAATAATTTGTCTTGTTTTCATAAATAGGTAGAAAGAATATATGTATATAATATATGTATGAACTATGCAACATTTCAGTATGCACAATTAATTGTCTACATATATTTATAACTGGCCAGGTACGAAGGCTATTATGTTGAGCTGTGTTAATTGTACATCCTCCATTTGGTTATTTTCCACCTGGCCAGTGAAGCAGTCCCTCGTCTAACTATTCCATAATTACTTCCTTTGAGTATCTATGAGGCCAGGTTAATGCTCTGCAGAAAGAAAAGAGAACCAATAATCATGTGAATTTTGCTGAGTGTGAAGCCTGAAATTACGCGAATTATGCTAAATTATGAAGTATAAATCAATCAATCAATTAATCAATAGCCTCCCAGAAATTGGTACTAAACAATACTTTCATTATTATGTATCTTTTACCAGGAACAGGTCATATAGATACCTTTCAAATTATTTATCCGAAAACTAAACATGGTCCGTTCACCTTAAATCATTTTAAAGAAACACTAAGTCACAGTTCAAGTGAATGTCTTTGAGTGGACCACCCCAGGGATAAGAAAATGTACAGTTTAACTTTTTTTATGTGAGTGTAGGCATATACATGCGTATCTACACAGATACATAGACACATAGATTCATGCATACATACACATACATACATACATACATATGACCTTTTGCACCTGTAAGATTCCCTTTTGTGAGGTCTGATTACACAGTTATGATTCACTTATACAATTCACTGTGTTTAGTTTCCTAATAGGCGCAGATTACAATCAGAGATTCACAATGAACAGATTGGGTGTAGTGTTTGTTCAGGGATATTGTTATCTTTTAGTAGAGTGACTATGAAAG
Organism: Synodontis membranacea; assembly: GCA_025674565.1. NCBI lineage: Eukaryota > Metazoa > Chordata > Actinopteri > Siluriformes > Mochokidae > Synodontis > Synodontis membranacea. The sequence continues at coordinate 21,189,721 of JAOVYU010000001.1, read as the reverse complement.
GTCCCAGTCCAACTGCAGTGAGCTCTTGCTGATAGCTATGTCAAAAAGCAAACGAGGAGCTTTAAGAGTTTATAGGGCACGACGTGCTCTTTTCAGTTAAAGTGTTTGTTCTTGAAGACACTTAATACCCTGAGTGCACAATAACAGCGGTGTAAGATCTTCGAAATTCCTCCAGTTCATTTGCTTTTTCATCCCTCTGTATTAGCGCTCCTCTTCTAATGGCACATTACATTTTTGTAGTCCTTCCAGCGTTAATAATGCAGATCCCTCCCGTACAAAAGAGATGGGCTTACAGGGCAGGCGGTGAAATTTTCATCTCTGAAATATTTTGGTAAAGAGCTCGCAGAAATTCAACGGACACATTGTCCTTTCCACTGAATGAAATCCATCAGGGTCGAAATAGTAACCTAATGGACAGTAACGATTTAACGCACACGCAAAAATAAACCGGGAACTGAAAAAAAAATAATGCTCGAGGTTCGAACCTCCACATGATTCATAGCTGAAAATTAAATAAAATCCATAAATAAAGCAGACAATCATGTAAATTTTGACGTGCATTGCTACTGTGCAGTTGGACTTTTACTGACAGCTTTCTGTTTAACCCTTGTGCATTTTGTAGAGAGAAATGGACACATGCATACAAGCTGACAGTGCAGTATTTCTCTTGGAGGTCTCTTGCAGTAGTGTCACTGGAGGGTTGGAGGTTTGAATGGGACGGATAAGGGGGGGGTTAGCATGAACATCTGTTCTCTTCACTACCTTCCCGTGTCTCAGTGAAACGATTGAGCCATTCGTCAGTGCTCACCCGTGAACTTGATCATTATGCAGATTAAAGACAGGTGCAGCCACACTTCCCTGCACATGGAAGGTGAAGGCCATGACAGATATTCTGTTGCAGACATAATCTAATGACGAAACCTGCGATAAGAAAATACTGACGATCAGTGTGGGCGCAGTTCCCAAAAAGCATGAAAAAATCAATCATATGAGACCTTCGTTTTCTTTTAACGCGTGAGGGCGATGTAGTTGTATTTCCCCTTCGATTTGATACAATCTGAAAGTTGCATGAAAATCTACGACCACTTGACCGCCACTCGTTATTTTTTAAACACGAATTGAGGATTATTCCGAATTCACAAAGGTAAAAAGATATCGTGATGGAAACCAACATACAACTTGACTCTAAAGTCAAAACGTTTTAGCTTTTTTTTTTTTTTTTTTTTTTTTTTGCTTAATCTACGAAAATATTGAACAAACGACACCAAATCTGTATATTTAAAATGAGCTAATCGATAAAAGATTACTTTTCCAGGTTGCAGCTCTACCACATCAAGCCATGTTAAGATGTGTTTTAGGTCTATAATAAGTTTACAACTGGGAATCTTAACGTGAAATTCTGTCATTTTTAAAAGAATGTCTGGGACAAATGTAGTGTTTCTAGGTCAATGCTTTCATTATACTTCTTTTATATAATAGTAGACCCTGATCAACTAGAAATTTTTGTTTTAGTTTTTTTTTACTATTGTTTTTCATTATTTTGGAAGTGGATAATGTTTATAAAATGTAAGTTGTGAGAGACTTGGTGTCACTTGGTCGTTGCGTTAGTGCTTTGGTCCAACATTTTAGGGCTTCTAGCGAGAAATAATGATTTCTTTGGCTTTTATACGAATTATGTGGTATGAAAAGTTGCGAATGTGAACTCCACCCCTCTCCCTGACGAGCTGGTTTGAATTCTTACTCATTTACGTTCTGTGTTTGTGGAATCAAGAAGGGCGGTCGTTAAATTGAGCTCGACTTTTGGGAGGCCTCAGACGTAGCGTCCGTCCAGCCACACACACACTGGAGGGAACCGGACACGATTAAAGGAGCTCTGATTAATATAACGAATGTGCCAAAACTGCACATGCGGCGTATGATCCCAATTAGACTGAAACCCAACTCGCTGCTCCACATTCATCCGGCAATGCGCTCCCCTTTTGTTTTCGTTGGACTGTCGTTGACAACACTCTTTTTAGTCGCTGGCTTCAAAAATAAATTACAAGTGATAATGTCAAACGTATGGCACACGTATTAAAAAGAAAAATGCTGCAGCTATTACGGCTGCGTGCCGTGTTAATGATTTGCAGCATGGATGCGTCCTTTTTCATGTAAGACCATTCATTCAGAGGCATATGAAACGATCGTGAGCATAATAATGGCCTTTTTAAAAAATGCTTAATCTTTCAGTCACCGGTGTGCTGTAAGCCATATTGGACTATAGTAAGAGGGCATTTCTGATCATAGCAACTTTGTGACATATTCATTAGGGCGCAGGGTTTAAACGCACAGTCTTATAAACTATTAATATTAAATATTCTCACTCCCAGTTCATCAAGTAGCTAAGGCATGTGCAGGAGCCTTTAGCGGTACTCACTGTAGGCACTGAAGCGCTCGTTAATCCTGTTGTTATAGGTGAGAACCCATTTACGAAACAAAAGGCACACGCAGGCGCTGGCTGTGCAAAGTAACTTTGTGCTAAAAAAGGTATGAAGGTGAATAAAAGATCGAAAAGGTGAATAAAAGATCGAAGCACAGTCAATAATAAAGGAAAACACTCTTGTGATTTTCTGTTCGTGTGGCTCTTTAATGCTTGGCTTATCTGCATAGAGTAATAGTATATTAATTGCTTTCTTTGGAAACTGCTCGACCTGCACCACACATGCCACAAAATGTTTTTGTGACTGCAATGGGAATTGTTGGAATTCCTGAATTTTCACAATTTTTTCAAATAAGTACAATAAGTCATAAAACTGTCTAATTTATCCACTTTGCTATTCAAAGTCAAAGGCTGAGGTGTTTTAAAGAACGTTTAAAGAAAGGGTTGAAGAGCGTATTCAAGTCATGGATACATTTTCTTCTCTCACTGATTTAAAATTTCAACTTTATTAAAGTGCAAAATCAAACATTTATTATAAAGGTGCTTCCTCTGCGCATTGCCTCAAACATAATCAAACCATACAGCGTTTTTAAAGGGATGTTTTCAAGGCTTAACCCACAGCTTTAAAGACTTTATCGTACCACATAACCAGGTGACTTTCAAGCCCGACTGTGTTTGCAGAGAAGATGATGTGGTTACCTGATTCACGTTCACATGCGCCGAGCAAATTGGAAATCAGCCGCTATACTATTATTATTTAGATAAAGTAAAAATATAGAAAGGTCAATTAATTAAATTAATTACATTTGAGACTGCTGTAGACAGTAATTTTCCCAAAAGGGAAGGGAAATGCTTTGATCTGCCAACATTATAGTGCACCAGAAATGATGAAGAGACTTGCCTACTGATGAATATCATAATTAAAGCATTATAATGTTTACGATTAAGATTATGGTTATATTACGATATGCAGGTCTAACACTAAAGAAAATCACAAACATGTTGTCCTGCTTTGTTGATTTATTCAACATTTTGCGTCAGACCTAAAGGTTTGACGCACAAAGTTCATTCGCAAAGGCAGTACATGAGCTTGCCTACTGCGTCGGAGAGCTTAAGCAAAAGGCTTTTACTTGTAACAGGATAACAGGATCACTGAGAGCATCACTGTGAAGCTAAAGGCCCCTTCTGCTTGCGTGTTGGGAGTTAGAATGGGTTTGCGCCTAGAGATGGTTGTTTTCATTTATGGTCCATTCAGTGAGTATGAGCGACCACAGAGCTGTTGGGAGGTTGTGATCAGACCTCATATGTGGAGAGCTGATAAAGCTGAAGCAATGGAGTGATGAATAAGAACCCTCTTTCTGTTCTGCCGATCCACACAACCACTGCCAAGGTAAGAAATCTCCCACAAAGCAGCGTTTAGAGCAAACATTATTTTTAGGTGCATGAAAATTTTAAAGACGTAATTATTTAACTTGCAGTGCTAAAAACATGCATGCTGTCTGGTTCAGTCATTAGCACCCACAGTGTGAACAAAACTTTATATACCAAAATAATAGTAAAGGTAACCAGATACGAAAGCGAAAGAGATACTACGCAGATCAAACGAAATAGAAGAGAATGGTAATTATTTGGAGGAAACATGAATACAAAAGATTTCTATTAATGACTTTTAATCCGCTTTATTGTTCACATATAAAGAAGTCCTTTTAAAAGTACTCTTATTCTTCCATCTAAGTGCCTCTAAGTTCTTTTCCTAAAGTGCAACAGATGGCTTCTCCAAAGCATCGAACCTAATGGAGGAAAGGCATTAGACCACATAAACAGGAGCATCATTCCAGCTGTTAGGCGGTCAATGTGTTGTTCCTATTTTAGGCCTGACCTCCAGGGATGCCTGATTGGATCACAGTTAAAAACTCTGGACAGTTCAACATAAACCAGCCCAATCTGCCCTTAGTAAAATATATGTAATAAATTAGGCCTATCTGTCATGCCAAAGATTTTTTTCCCATTGTGATTAAAATAGGCCAATAGACTGGGAACCACCAATTCTGGCAGCACTGCAAGTCACCTCCTGTCATTTCATTTATCTCGTTGCTCACAGTTTGTAGGAAATGTCTAGCTTTTTCCAGCTTAATGCTCATATTAAACAAGGCAGCTGTTAGAAGAAATCAAATTAGGTGGATGGCTGGAAAGGTTCATCTCTTTACTGGGTTATTGGTGTAGATCAGAGTATTAAAAAAAGTAAAACAAGTTATTGGTTTTTATTGTTTTAAGTGTGTATGTGCGCATGTGTGCGTGCTTTGTGTATGTGTGTGTGTGTGTGTGTGTGCATAGAGGAGTTAATGAAATACTCATGCAGCTCACTTCAGATCAATTCACTGCACTGAACACCTGACATCTTTCTGTCTTTTTAAATTACAGCTCAGTCAATTTCAGAAGACCATGTGGATCTTTATTAACAAATTCAAGCTGTATTTGGCATGGTGCATGGGGAAAGGATGTTCTCCATTATTCCCTTCCAAGTGCTGGAAGGAGGATAAATGATAAAAGGATAAAAATGAATTTTCCTTAAACTTTGTCCAGGTTAAAGGACAATTGGATCATTACTTTTTCAAATACATTTATGCATTTTTACCAGTGTTTAAAAAATAACTTTGAAGTCACATTAAAGAAATTTATTACAATGCAGAATCATATTCTCCAACAATTGTGATAAAAGTTGGAGAAGAACAGAAACTACTTTGCTGTTCATTTGCACATTTGGGATGTGCTGGGCAGACTTTCTGAACTCACTCTTTCATTTCACTGATTGAAAACATTATTGGAAGCATATCTCCAGTACAAAACTTGAAACTTGACACTACAAGTTTTATAGTAATACCTTTTAACAGACTTTTAATTGTTGGGTGTCTGCCAAGCTAGAAATATTTGGCTAAAGGAAATCTACAATGAAACATTAAAATGTGTTTATATTTAAATATTGCTGATGTGCTTAGTGATTCTTGTGTTAATTGGTTGGTTTGTGCTGTATTTTTATTTTTATTTTAATGATGTGAGAAATTAGTGATTATGTGCCCAAGCGACCTCACAGGGGGGAAATGGCATTAAATATTATAGAACAGACTAAAGGGCTACAGTGCTGCTGCATTCATTATTTAGATAGAAATAAACAGCTAATGCTGTGTTCTACTCAAGGTCATTATTACCAAACTCCAACCAGGCTTTACTTTAACTTCTACTTGTCAAATTGGAATAGTCTTCTAACTGCACGTTCCTCCCCAGATTACAGAGTGACATCAACTCGACATGGCTGCACACAGCATCAGAAGTAAACATACAGGACTTCTTCACTTATGAGTTATACTGAATACAAGTATTTGCTTTAAACCAATCAAAATGTAGATATATTCAATTGTTAAATCTATAACACTAAATAAACAAATTGCTGTTTGAGGTGAAAAATACTGTATGCTAACATCTTGCTAACAAAAGATGAACATGGAAGTGTCCATCTTTTTTACACGTTGTTTGTTGAATGTGTCAAGGTGGAAAATGACAATGTAACGACCTGCAAATGACCACTTACAGGCAGGATTAATCCCACTGGCTATTATCAGTGTTTAGTTAAACAGGATTGAGAGCAATATAGGAAAGTGAAAACAGATCAACATGTCAGTGAAATACGGTTATACCAGAAACGTCAACTAAGAATTTCATGATTATTTTAAAAACACTGATATGCAAGTCATTCAATAAAATGTATTATGCCTTCAATTTTGTAGTAATAACAGAGATGGGTACAGGGCAGAGAAAATTGTAAGAAGATGAAGATGAAGTGTGTGTGTGTGTGTATGTGTGTGTGTGTGTGTGTGCGCGCGTGTGTGTGTGGGTATACTGTATGTGTATATATATATATATATATTTATATATTTGCATCGTGGACAGAAATAAGAGTTCAAAGATAAGAAATGTCATTTGTCAAGATGTTTGTATAATTGATTATAGGTCATTTTTGTAAACAATTCCTATGACCATATGTAGGCTTTGTAATTTAGAACCAGTGTGGGCAAACAGCAGAGAAATGTACTTGCTCTTTATAAACCAAAAACAGTGCAGCACTATATAAAAACTATTCAAATGTTGCAATGTGGCATAATTCTCACTCCCTTCAGTTTATACCCTCAGTAACATCAGCCCTCTTTATTCCTCTAGCCTGCTTTAAAGCCCTGGATCACATAACATGCTCCTTTACCCCAATGCCTTTAGTGGTTCTCAAAACCACATAAACAATATGCAGAAAGAACTAGTAATAGAGCAAAGTGTTGTTTTTTTTTTCCAGATTTTATTCTAAATAAAATACTTGGGATCGTGGCAGGCTGTTGAGACAGCAGGATCATTATGATGCTGTGGGTCAAGCTTATGACGCTGCGGCTTCACTCAACAGAATGCCAGTCGTTAGAGGTTGAACTGTGAAATAATGTGCTATTGTTTCTGTCTCTGCAGTGTTTGTTTGCTGAGATGCAATCTCACATCCTGGAATGACTTCAAAACTTCCGCACATTTTTATGTAGTCAATGCTCAGACTGTAATGGTCTGGAAAATAGCAATGTATTTTTATTCTATAACCCATCTGGTATTACCAGTGTTTTGCATTATTTTAGAGCCTGATTGATCAATGTTTTTTTAGATGCTCAAAAGTCTGACACCAGACCATTGCCAGTGAAGTTCAGTCAAGTAATTGTTACAAAGAAAAAAAATGAAAAAAATTGCAGGATTAAAACTGTAAGTACTCTGTGGCAGCAGAAAGACCTTCTCAGTTAGCATCCAGATGTGCCACATATGGACCAAATACAACAGGGAAATTGCGTCATCAAATTCAATGAACTTGACTCATCAGAGAAAATAAGGTTCTTAACTACAAATAGAGTTATATAGTGACATGGGATATAAAAAAAATATATTGTGATCAGCATATATGTACTTTATCATTTGGAATAATTTACATTTAAAATTAGCCTTAAAACACATGAAACTGGACTCTAGATTAGCCACTTTTGTCACTTTGAAAAAGTCAGTAATTTTGCCAGATACATCTTCTTTTAATATTTGTTGCAATAAATACCCTGGGTATTAAAATATGGTTGCACAATAATTAGCGATATCATTCCTTATAAAAATAGAATAAAACTTATTAAAAAAGAACTTAAATTGACTGATCAAATTATCATGCACTGTATAGCACGATAAACATTACTTCATACAGCCATATGAAACCAGGCCAAGTGATTGAGCCAATCACTGTGTGCATTAGAGTGATCACAATAGTTTATCTGAAACCACAAATGTGGGCAGCAAGAAGGTTTTCACCCATAACCACATGTTTTGCATCACCCACTGAAGGTCTCTGGCTAACCAGAGGCTGCTAAGGGGGTACTTAACTGACCCCAATCAGTGAACATCTCAATACCTGCCAGAAAATAAGTCTCATTCAATTAATGAGATTACATATTCAGCTACACATTAAACTACGCTATGAATGAACTATGAAACTATGAAACTATGAAACTATTTTTTCATAAACTAACTATGAATGAAAAAAGGTTTAATCCAAGGAAAATATCAAACTACCTTTAAAATGCAGGACTAAAAGGAAAAATTAAGATAAAAAAAAATTTAAGTGGATTTTAAAAAGCCCACCCAGTCCATAGTGCCTCATTCAGGTAATACTGGAATTCAGGGATCACTAATTGAGCATTAATGTGCCAAAATAATCCAAAAGAAATAACATTAAATTTGCCAAGAGCGTCATAAAGAAGTAAGTCTCCGGAATGGTTGAGAAAAGTTGGCAAAAGATTTATGGCATGTTAACACATTTGACGACAGAGCAGGACACGCCAAAGCATTCCACTGTAGCACGAGAGCATGTGCATTAAGAAGCTGTCTCTCTTAAACAAGCTGATCAAAATATTAATGGAACGTGTAAACACAGGCCCTTTATCTGACAGCAATTTACATTACAAAGGCCTTCATCCAAGAGTAAAGCCGTGGCTTTCCTCATTAGCTGCAGCCTTTACCTCACACTTTGTCGCCGTGCACACAGGTGGATGCACTGCTCTGAGCCACTATTGTGTTTATGTTAGCTTTTCATAAGCCCTGCTTGAAATTTGTCAAACTGCATCATTGTTTAACTATGTGCCAGTCAAATGCATGAGTGCCAGATGGGGGTCTTTCCCTCCTAACCTTTCACTCAGCAGAAGAGACATGCACAGTTTCACAGCAAAGTCACAAACAAGGAAAGCCTCTTCTTTCCCCAGGGCCACACCATGAGCATGGCTTGAACCTGACATGCCAACTCATTTTAAATGGAACAAACCATTTCCATCTGCCTGCTAGATGCTGATATTGTATGGCTTTTAAATGTGCAAAAAGTTAACTGATTAAACAGAAATGGTACATTTTTATGGTGGCAAGCATTATAGAACCTAAAACATCAAACTGAAATGCAGTGGAAAGTGAGCTAAATTTGTCACATCATTAGAAAAAGAAATGTATCAACCACAGCCTAAGATTCAAAAGGTAACCATGGTGAGGGTGTTTTAATAAGTATATGTCAGAAACGACAAATTTTTACTTGAAACAGAGGATTGAAACAGAATTAGGTAATATTTAAAAAGGAAAAAAAATTTCCAAAATATATACTGTTAATCCTGCACCTGGTAAGGAAGAGGCATTTTACCAGATGTTTGCCAAGAGTAGGAGTCAAGAATGTGTTGATGTGTTTAAGACAGTCTACCAAAGATTAAGGACCCTAATAGCAATTGCAGATCTTTGTTTTGACAAGCTGAAAAAAGCCCCAGAAATAATATTTACAGCAGGCAAGTATCTTTTTGCTAGACAGTGAATGGGTTCCGTAAGTGATCTGCATCAATTTCCTTGACTAATGCCTTGAATTTTATTTTCAACAGGGCTTTCACCATCAGATGTTACAAATGAGCTCTTTGCCCATCCATTTTCCAGCCTGCGTTGGCTGTGGATTGTCTGCGGCTGTGTCCTGAACTTGTATCCATCTGGCCCTATCAGCTTCTCAGCCCCAAATATAAACAGACTGACGTCTTGCAGGTGTGGGCCGTGTCTGCTTGCACCTTTAGAAAACACCAGGATCAAGCACAACTTCCCCTGAAGTTTAAAAATGCACGCACAGTTCAAGGCCCCCCACCAACAGTTCAGGTCAATAATGTCCTCTTGTTTGACTTCAGTGCAGGAGAGAGAGAATGAGGCTTTACTAGTGACCCAGTAACTTCATAAAATGAGATTGCAGATGGAAGCTTAATCACTGACCTTACGTGTGTTTATGAAAAGGTTACAAAAATAGAGGATAAATCAAAAGAACAATGAGAGATTGCAGAAAACATTAATCAAAGCAACTAATTACACGCTAACAGGTTCATCATAAAATGTTTTATTACACTGACCCAGTGTAATAAGATAATCCATGCTGAAGCTCCTTTAAAGTTCGTTCAGATGTATGAAGTTCTGTATCAATGTTTATTCATTTGGCAGACACTTTTATCCAACGTGACTCACACTTGACAGTGTGCAGTTTAAGGTTAAGGACCTTGCTCAAATTCCCAACAGTTACAGCTCGACAGTTCTGGGATTCAAACTCACAACCTTGCATTCAGAAGTACAGAGTCCTAATGGAGCTTCCTTTTTATTTTACTTTTCATGTTTCTATATGAAACGGATGGTGTTTATCACCACTTATTAACCTGAGAGCCAAATAATAAACAGCATCAAGAGGTTTAAGTACAGAGAAGAGAGGCTGTCTGTAAATAGCATCTCCACATTACAAAAAGAGCCATTGCGTGTTTTCTCCAGTGCGGCTGGGCTTTCCTGGATATCTCGCCCCCCCCCCCCCATCCTCCAGCCTCCTCCCCCTCCGTGAGCCATGGGGGTAAAAGGAACAGGGAATGCACACATCCGAGCGCTGAAAGGCCCAACCTCTGCGCCCTTCTTCTGTCAGGCTGAAATTAATAACCGCTGATTTGTATTTAATGCTCAATTTCCTCTCTATTATTACAGCAGAGCAGCACAGCCTTGGTTTGGGGGAGAGTTCACATGACAGCCTCTCTCTCTCTCTCTCTCTCTCTCTCTCTCTCTCTCTCTCTCTCTTACCCTCCTTTTCCCTCCCATCGGTACTCTTTTCACATATGCCAAATAGCTTGTACAAATGTTGCATGCATGTCAAATAGAATCTCATTACGGTGGGCCCTTCAGGGCTGTTTAGGTCCTGGAAAAATGGACAAGCGGGTCCTTTTTGTGTTCGTCATTCAAACTTTAAAACAGGAATGAAATACATCCATTCACACCACTCAAAATATACTTGTGACGTTTTGGTGAGCGAAGTGTGAGCGGGTTTTTTTTTGGGCCTCATGCCATCATGGGGGAAAACCACCATGGACTTTCAGCTTAAAGAAACAAAACATGACATTAAATGAATTCAGAGTCTTACTGAAATACAGAGCTAAAGCCCTACTTAGAGAAATACCCCCATTTCCCTTGGTTGTTCTCACTGTTAATGTTTACTTAAGATGGGTGAATACATCGCACCTCACACTATTATAGACCCATTCAAGTTCTGTTCTGCATCATTGACTTCAGTTGGATTTCTTTGGCTGTAATTTATCAGCCTTCGTACCTTTCAGTGAAACATTTGTCATCATTCATCAAAGTCAAGCAAAAAGATTTTTCCAAACCCATGCAGTTTTAATACTCAGTCCTAAAAAAACAGGATAAAGATGTGTTTTCATGATAATGACCGTGATTAACTATTATGGCAATGTAATATATGCATGTTTCTATTTCCAAGTACAGAGAAGGAAATTTGAAGAGTGTAAGATCAAGAAATTAAACGTAAAATGGAACAAATCAAACATTTTAATAAAAAAGGAGAATGCAAATGACATTGTAGCTCCTTTGTAATGCAGGACCACTCACACGGTGTCAAACATTTGTGCGCTCAGTGAATGACAAAGATTACTGAATACAGAACAAATCAGTGGCCTTCATTAGACATAGACTGACTAGGAAATGCATTTCACTCATAATATAGAGAATTAGAACAAAACTGTAAAGAAAATTTCACATATTTTATAGATGCTTAAAGAAGTAACACCATGGCCATGTTTAGAAGTCTTCTTAATCATAGCTTTAACACAAAGTGTAACAATAACCCCTCCATCCATTTTCTATACCGCTTATAGGGTCATAGGGGAGTTTCTGGGGATAACTGACTTTTGATCAAGAGGCAGGATACACCCTGGTTAGGTCACTCGGGCTAACACAGAGACAAACAACCATTCACAATCATCTTCATACCTACGTGCAATTTAGCATAGCCAGTTGACCTATCTACGTGGAAGGAAATATAAGCGCATAGAGGAAGCCCAGGTGGACACGTGTAGAACATGCAAACTCCGCACAGAAAGGCCCCAATTGGCCGGCAAACCCAGAATCTTTCTGCTGTGAGGCTGTAAGCACCATCGTGCTGCCCACAATAATTCATTTTTAATTTCATTATAACTTAAATTTCTAATGCCCTATCAATCCCATAAGTGTAAATAATTTATCTCAGGATTCATGTATGCAAAATTTGATAT
>JAOVYU010000001.1:21160805-21177543 GCA_025674565.1 Synodontis membranacea | reverse complement strand
CCTAAAGCTATCATCTCAGACCTGTAATCTTTTGAGCTTGGATCACTGGCGGTGTTTTTAAAAGAGTGCTGACAAATTTGCAAGTGTCTTCATTCATATAAAACACTGCAAAAAAATGAAACACCCCATTAAATACATCGTTTAAATCAATCGTTACAAATGGCATAAAAATTTACATTTTACCATATACATGGATTAAGAAAATCTCTCCTTTGTCTGTTCATTCGAGTATTTTACTGGATATTTAAAGCAAATGATCTGTATCCATTCGAAAATGTCACAGTAGGCCAGTTTAATTCATTTTAAACAAATGTGAGCTTTATTCTTTTTAAAACAACCATGCCAGTATTCTTCTTTTTATAAACAAACATTTGTACTGATGTTAAACGTGGAAATTGCAACCGATTGTGAGAAGTCAACAGGTGTTGGAGGATATGTTGAGGTGCTGTTGTGGCACATTGCAGTCATGAGCAACTGAATGACACTCATGACACCTGAGGGCATTTACTCATCCATTCACTCGACTTATGCTCTGCTCCCTCACCCTTAACCCCCTTAACTATTTCAATTATTTCGAGCGTAAGTCACAACCCCGTTTGGTTTACGCCTTTCCTTCCTCACTCTGAGGTTAGATAAACACGTTAACACACAAACTGACACACCACGGCAAATCATGACCGTCACAAGTACCTTGAACGTGGATATCTCATAGCCAATTACTCTCAAAATAACTGGAGTGTTTGTCTTTTATTCATTAGTCATCTATCCAAAAACTCATGCTTTGAAACCAGGTTCCATCTTTTTTTTTTTCATTTTTTTGCACCGCACATTTACACAATATTATTCCACAGGGAGATTCCTCAGTGACAGGTCCTGGGACACATACTGTGAGTGTTCATGATTTCTCCTTCCTTTTAGGGATTGCCACCTGTGGAAGTCATAACACAGTCCACACTCCTGTAACCCACTCCATTCTGCTGACAAAATGTCCCTGTATGTTTTGACATACACCGCTCAAAACAGCCGTTGTAAGTATACAAGTTAATGTCTGGGAGGGGGAAGGAAAAAAAAAAAACCCAAGCCATTTTATTAAGACCGTTGAAATACTGACTGGCACAATTAAAGCATGATCCATTAAGAGCTCGGAAATAATAGGTGCTACAAGTCAGTTTGTCAGCAAGTGTCTAAATGGCCTGTGGTTTGCTGTGCAGTGACGTAATTGTATGTCCTTTGAGCTGGAGTGTAAGCCCTTATAGGAATGGTGGAGCTCTGCCTCGACTTGTACTGTAGTTACTTTCATCTAAACATTTATGTTTAAATGCATAGTTAGAAGCATTTGACTTAGCCAGTCATTGGAAAGTTCAAACTGTCCAAATACAACCATTATTACTTCATCCAAGCAAATCTTTTTCGCTTTCCTTTTTTTTTTTTTCTTCTTCTTTTTTTTTTTTTTTTTTTTCAGGCAGCAGAAATCTTTGAACAGAAATCTGGGATTAGTCGGTCAGTACTCTCATTTGGTGGTATGTGTGTATTTTGTCTCTGCAGGAAAACTGGAAGAGTGCAAGACATCTGGAGAGAGCATTATAAAACATGTCTATTCCCTAACCTGGAGGATGCAAGAATGTACTTGACAGGCTGTCATGCAGGAAATTGCTGTACTTTTCATAATGATGTATTCTACGGTGTGGTAATGCAGCTGAATGTTTCTTAATTCACATTTTTTTGAGAAATAACATTTTTTAAGACAAATCTTGGTTGTCAGATCTCACCCCGATGACCACTTAATCATTTAATGTTTTGAAAGTTACTCAAATGTTGTTATTACTTCCCATTTGACTACCAAAAAAAAAAAAGTGGTGTTCAACAATGAGGAATGAAATTTAGCCTAACCAATAGCTTTACATGCGGTGTAATTCATTTGTAATAACACGTAATACAGTGGGTTAAATGCATCCCCCTGTGATTCACAGCACGTGGGCTCATCTGTCATATCAGCAAATCTAGGAGGTCCTTAAGGCCCTGAAGAGCCACTTCATGTTTGTTTAGTCACTCATTCTCAATATAGAGATATATAGGGACTCAGCAGGACACCAAGACTTCAGAGAAAAAGACTACTCTATATGTGGGTCACCAGGCAATTTAGTTAAAAAAAAAAAAATCATTTCTGAAAGTGTTCTAGTTAAGAAGTTATAGTTGCTTCATATTCTGCCAGTAAACAGTTTCTTTAAACACAAACGTGTTTTTAGGTGAGTGTACTGGCAGTGTTGTAACTATAAAAAAACTTGTATACTCAAACTGCAGTGTCAATTCTCATCTCAGTATATTCATTTATTGGCATGTAAGCTTCTTTTATATGAAGAAAGGGCACATTTTAAGAGATGAGTCTATGAAAACAGCCAAGCAATCATCCATTAGGTGAGATCTTCAGGTTTTTGCCAGGGTGTTGCTGCTTAGTGGTGGATATAAGGGTGCATTGAGTTTTTTGTTTTTTTTTTTTTTTGCCGGATGAGTGACATGACCCTTTGTTGGCCTCTCGTTTGTGGAAGACTCAGCAATTCAGCAATCACCTGTGTACACAGTCTTTCCACACTGTTCTCTCCAAACACTCTGAAACACAGAGATGACACACAACTTATTTTCGCCCTTGCCTGTGGCCATTATGCAGGAAATGTTGCAACACAGACACTGAACGTGACGGTTAGGCTGTTTTGAGTGGCGGGTGAGGTCTATTTTTCACTTAACAGTCATCTTCATTCAAGAGTTGATGAAAACTTAAGCTTGTAATGTATGTGGGCTACAGCTTGCTCATTAAACCTGGCATTGCACTGTACCTGTAGATAGCTTGCTTTGCGAAGATTATCAAGGGGATAGATTAATGTTCTAAAAAGAGATTTGGGTACATCATGTTAGCATCGTGAATGTATTTTATATGTTTTATTCAGAATATCTAAGTCTGAAAGCATTTTCCATTTCTTAGATCATTTTCTGTAACCAGGTTGTATTTTGGCAGGAAGAATACCCATTAGGCTATTAGTAGTAGTTTGCCGTGTCCTTCCAATGTCTACAAATACTATTTCAACTGTGGTATCTAGGGAGGTCATTATAGTCATGTTCATTTAATAGCATGTTGTAGTCCAGACCATATTTTTTCACCCTATAAATTTGACATTTACAAGAGCAGCAGCATTGTTTATAATATGCTAAAGGTCATTCTAATTGTGAGTTTATATTCTCTTATATATGCGTATGTCCTAGAATTTTTCTCGGTCGCTTTGGTACGTTTCCCGAATCATCCTTAACATTTGAAAACCGTTCATGCATTTCTCAAAACAATTAAGACAAACGGTACCACACAATGGATTACCTTTCTCAAAATCCTCAGTTTATCCCTAAAAAAGAAAATGTTTATGTCAATCAACTTATCAGTGCCATCAGAATGGGAAGTCTTTGTGTCATTGTTCATGAACAACATGGCCAAAATGCTTAGCCATGTTGTCAGTATAACAGTGTAATCTGTAAGTAAATTCCGATGTAAACTATGGCTAAGGTTTTAAGGTTTAATGGCTGGAAATGCAAAAGGATGCATTTCTTCTGCATGGCATATTTCAATGTCAACAGTACAAAGTACTGCACTGGGGAGATTGCAAGAGAGTGGACAGAATTCACACATTCGCTTCTACTTTTAGAACTCTTTAAAAATTATTTACAGAGCACGTCATCGCAATAAAGAGCCTCTGCAGGTGTCTACCATGATGTCTTCAAATGCTGCACCTATGGCAGCCAGCAGGGTCATCTGGATATGTGGCTGGTGATCATAAACTTTCCACCTCCACATTGAATAGTGAGCGTGAACTCCTGAGTTGGGTTCAGGAATGGAGACCAGGGAGGGAGGAATTCCATGAGCATTCTGTAGTAGTTTACAAACCATTGATGGTGTTTGAGTAATGGAAACTTACATTATCCCAAATTATCCTTACATTATCCCTCCATGTGCTTTGGTAAGTCATCTCAAATCACATATCTTTCATCAACAGGAATGAGATTCTTGTAGAGGGGGTCTAAGAACATCAGGAGATGCTGTATGTTGTATGCATACTATACATTTCCCTTTCTCTGCAAAATTTTGAATGATTGAGGACATGGTTGTTCTCCCAACATTTAGTTGCACCCTTCGACCATCTTCAGCCATTGTAAGACCATGATTGAGGACATGGTCCACAACTGTGGCCCTTATTTAATCAGGAACATACGTATGTCCTTAGCCTTTTCTTCCATGTGCTCAATTTTTTTTTATCTATCTATCTACCCTTCCACCAAGCACCCTTACTCCTCTTCTTCTTCCTGGCTGTTGCCCCTGTTCATTTCTTTGTCATATTCCAATTGTCCATAATTGTAACACTGTTTTCTGCCCTGTCAATATATGCTTGAAAATTGAAGGTTCATGAGGTGCACCTCCAAGCTAATTTACTTTATTATTTAACTTGTTGATCATTGGTTGATCTAACGCTTCAAACATTTCTCTTCATTGGTGAATGTTAAGATTGACTTGAGCACAATTCATCAACTAAAGAACCATTTGCAAAGAAGCCTAACTGAAATGTATAGAAAATATGCTTGACAGATTATGACAACAGGTTCAACCATTTTGCATGCAATGGCTTATACAATGAACTAATACCTAGATGTTTTGGGGGGAAAGACTATTTAATAGAGTACCAGGAAAATGTTTTTGACCAACATAACATACTTGTAAACACTTGAAAAGGAAGGAATGGGCAAATGATTGTACATAATCATTTGCAAAACTGTGCCAAAGCATTGGCCATTATGATGTGCAAAAGTGACTTGAAGATGTTATGTGAATATCGTTTCTAATATGAGAAATGTACCAAAGGGTTTGAGAAAAACTGTAAAGTAATGATGGACTGTCATTTCTTTTCCCTTATTTGAGTAGGTCTTGACGTAATATGATCTACTCCAGTTGCTTAATAGTGGTACTTACTATATGTTCATTATTTACTGTTTGTGAAATCCCACTTATTGAGAAGGCACACCTGTTAATTAAAAAGCCTTACAGGTGACTACCTCACGAAGCTGGTTAAGATAATGCCAGTAGTGTGCAAAATTGTCATGAAGGTGAACTGTGACTGTTTTCAATGATCTAAAATATGAAACATATATTTGCTTTTTAACACTTTTTTCTTTACCACATAATCCCGTATGGGCCATCTGTGTTATTTCAAAGGTTGATGTCTCCAGTATTGTTCTCCAGTGTAAATAATAGTCAGAATAAAGAAAAACTTATGAATGGATAGGTGTGTCCAGACACACTGGTACTCTATACATACTTTTTAAAACATTAAACATTTTTAAACCAACACAAAGATAACCAGCAAAGGATGCAAAATAACAATTAATAATTTAAAAGTACTTAATAAATAAATACCCACATTTATAAAATAATCCACAATTACTTAAATATTTTACAGGTATTAATTAAAAAATAAATAATTAAAAATGGATTAATCACAGTCACGAGAGGTGTTTTCAATGACAGGAATTATGAATGAAGCCAGCTTGAACTGGTAAATGTTTAATTTGGATTTACAAACATATGAAAGCCGTGTTGCTAATATCCAGTGGAACACTATTCCAGAATTTAGGGGCAATATATGAAAAACATCCACCACTGGCTGGGCTGCAAGTAACTCTAGGAATTACTAATAAAATTTAAACTTGCCCCTGTCTCCCATAAATGTCTGTGTCACTGCTAAATTGAGCTCTCGTTCTGTGAAAACATTCAGTACTCAGTAAGATCCTGTGTGTGTCCACTGTCAAATGTACCACTAAATTAATACAAAAAAAAAGAGCCATGCTCAGACACTTTGGCCTCAGAAGCCTGATATGATGCAGGCTAGTTCAAGCTCTCCCAATTGATTCAGTGGCACGTTCCTTGTTTAACAAGGTAGAGGGAAAAAGTGGGGGGTAGAGAGGGTAAAAAGACTTTTAGTTCATTCATTAATCACAGAAGTAAACAGCCCATCCAGTGACACCTGGCAGGGTTAATGCTTCAGACCCTGGAGTAATCACCACCACCACTACCCCCCCACACACACAGACCCAGCCAGCCACTCACATGAAAGTTTGTGATTATAAAGGAAATGGGAATTAGCAGAAACATTTAAGGGGGAAAAGTTGGTCTCCAGTTCACTGTTAGCGAAAAAGGGATTGTGGAGGTAGTGGGTGGGGGTGCGGAGAGGCTGCAGGCTGATTGGAGTGTTCCCCTGGGCCTTCAGAGTGGGGAGAGGTAGAGGGCCAAAGGTTGAGCCTATACCAAATTAGTAGTGTCTGTTATTCAAAACCAAAATAAAGCAGGAGCAGGGGTAAATGATTCCCCCCTTCCTCCTCCTCCATGCCGGAGTGCTTTCTGGTCTCTCTCTCTCTCTCTTGAAATTACAGAGAGGTCACATTGCAATTAGTGGTTTGTTTCTTTTAGACTGAAATATGGCCATAATTCATAGCTTTCGATTCATTTCATTGGAAAAGATGTATGAGCTGGTCGGCCTGAAGACGTAATTGTAACACATGATACAGCAATTTGTTTCCCCCGGCAGCAAGTTCACAAGGTATTTGCATGCCATGGCATAAAAACAGACAAGAAGATACAATTTGTTTCCAATACTGCTTGTAACTGAAAACTGTCTGCTCAGGTTATTACACCTCTTTTCTTTTTATTAACAATGTATGAGGCATTAAACTTGAACAATATACAGAGCTCTGCTTGTAATGGCTCTGGATATGGGTCTTGGGTCAAAAAATCCTCTGGAGCAGACTTTCCATTTTCACTATTTTCTTTATGCTTAAACATGCTGGCCACCTGAAAGCAAAAAAAGCAAGAGCTGCATGTAATTTTATTTGAACGTACAAAGCCACATCCAGTGAAGAATGAAGAATAGCACATATGCAGTTGATGTAGAAAAGTGAAGAGTGTTAAGGCTTTGCTTTACTTCTAAAGCCAAATCTTGGGACATGCATTGTTAAACTCTATGTAGTAATTACTGTGTCATAACAATGACGGAAAAAATTCCATTCCTACACAGTAAAATCCCCAGTGTTTAATTCATTCATTCTGAGTTCATTTGAGTCCAATTGGAACTTTAAAAGAGTTAATTCAACACTCAGGTGTTAAACACTGGGGATCTTACTGTGTAACAAAATTTTTGCCCCAGAATGTTAACTTGACATGGTAAAACAGCAACATTTCTGCCAGAAAGAAAGCAGAACATTCATTTTTTCTTAATTGTCTAAGATCTGCTTGAGACTCATAGTGCCTAGACAGCCCAAGTTATGTAAGGAGTTATTAGAGAATTGGCTTATCAGATGCAGAACGTGCTGCTTTCCTTATTACATAATCACTGCTTCACTGCCGTATTAATTAAAGAGGAACTATTATAATTACATTATTGAGGGATGAGTTGTGCAATTTGTTGCGCTCATTTCCCAGCTATGTCTCACGGGTAATCCTTCAGGTTGTTTTGACTAAGGAGCATTCAGTCTGTTCCTGTTAAATTGTTAACACCATGCCTTTCGTTTAGTCACTCAACTGTGGCTTCTTTTGCACCAAAAAAAAGTCAGACGAGTCAAGGACCAAGAGATTAGTTGAGCCAATCCTCTAGCATGGAACTGGTTAGGATAAGCTTATTAGCAAAAAAATTGCATCACTAAATTACTGAGAGATGATTGTGCTCTCTGGCTAAGTGACGATAATGTCTTTCCAAAGAACTGGCACTGCTCTTTGCTTTGCACATCTGCAGGGCTGCATCACAACCAATGATAAATAGCAAACTACACTTAACATCCTCAGCAGATGTCTGCCAAGGTTTATTTTTTTTTTTTTTATGAGAACGTTTACAAGTGCCTGCAATAAATGAAGCCACAGAAGCACTTAAAATGACAGGAGGAGTGGATTTAAATGTCTGTTTGGCAATACAGATTCCTAACGGCTAAGAAATGAGGGTTATTTTGCTTGTACAACCTGACCATTTTTGTATGGCTGGATCCAGGCCAGGGACGAGTACACATTTAAAGGACTTACATTAGTGGTATGTTCGACACTAATTTACACTCTGAACGTCTGCCATTCCTGTCAGCTGTTTATGAGACGTCTGGTGTGGAAACATTTTGCATAGTACTCCTGGAAAAAAAATTTATTACACTGCTAGGAACATTTTAATCTGTATAGCTAAATGAACAGCTGTAGAGATTAAAATAAAGCTACAGAGTCCATTTAAGACTTTTTTTTTTTTTTTTTACTGCAAGGGTAAATACAACAATATAGTCATATTAGAGTTTACTATTCAGTAAACGCTAATACTGGGGTATATTGCAAAAGAATTCTGCTTGTAGTGAACTAATCAAATAACCAATTTGAACGCCACATGCTCCTTTTTAACATCTCAGTTTTGGTAGGCAGTGATATAGTAGGGATCTCTCAGTACAGAAACAAACTGTTAACACTTGGCTGTTCTCTGCTCTAGACAGGGGATGAAATGGCTTTTAGAGGGCTAGAGGTGAGGAAGTGCAGGTACCTTGATGAGATATCCACTGTATACAAAGCAGATTTTATTACTCCATCATTCAGCCAAAGCCATTCTCCACAGTGTAATTTTCCACAGTGTTGCTAATGTAAATTATCTGTCACTGTTTATTTCACCTTGTAACATGGAGTGGAGATTCCATAACAGGTGATTCATCGGGTGAATCAATGTCAGTACGCACAGTCTCAAGCCCTTTAGATAGCGTGGGATATTATGCATGTGTAATAAAGTATATACTTTATTATCAGTTATGAAGGTGGGAATGTGTGAGATATTTTTAATCCTACTCTATTACTGATTTATTTTCTCTCCAAAGTCAGCACCAGGCAAACTCTGCTTGTCCTTCATTATTTCTGTCCTTTAAAAAAAATCAGTGATAGCAGTGCTGCTCAGTGATGAGGTTAAAGCAGTTAGCCAGCTATCTGCCTGGCCCATTGAGGAACGCGAACTAACCTTGTACGCTGAATTAGCAATGGGTTTCTGCATCGATAATCGTCAATCTTCCGTGGCAGCAACGTGCCTTCGACGAGGGTCAGGGGCTGCCATGTGCAATCAGTGATGATTTGCAAGCGTTCAGAGTGCTCAGGCCATCTCTGACCAATCCCAGATGGAAGCTTTGTTTCCTTTGTGCACTAGAACAAGCTCATACTCTCAAAGCCATTCAAGGACTATAGGAGGCAAAGAATAAAGCACTGAGAAGGCTGTTAGGACGGTTGCAGCCTTTAACATAAATTGGCACAATGTGGTTGATGAGATGCATGGGTTTTATGAGATACCCGTTCAGGTTTGCTGAGGTCTCGGCTAAGTGCAGCTTAATTGTTCCTTAGCACCTCAAAGGCACAAAAAATGCTCAATCACCATCACAGTGGACAAGTCCATGTCTAAACAGAAAAGCGCAGCCAAAATATAAGCCATTAGACGCCAATAAACTGTGGAACAGCAGAATGAAAGGTATTCACAGTTTAGCTAAATGGAAAGGAGATAAATGAATTTTGTCAAGAAGAGTCGATGCAGCTGGCTAGTGGAAAATGAAAACCATACCATACCTGATGTTATGCTTTTATGGTATGTGTTCCGCTGTGTGACTTCAATCATGTCTTTAAATTGTTCCTTTTCTGATGGTTGACTGGCCAAAATGAGCTGGGGAAATGTATTTTTTTTTTTAAGTGGATCTATTGTCTTTTCTTGACTGAAATGACCTTTAGAAATAATTCATTTCCCAGCAGTACAGATGGTACATTTTATCAAACCTTTTAAAACAAAATATTTAGATTTTAAGCAAGTCTACAGTGATTACACTCATGTGTACAATGTGAGGATTCTAACAATGTTAACTGTTACTTACAGTGCAAGGTAAACACTTCAATTTATTAATGTACAATAAATATACTAATAATTAGAATGTTAGACTTATAATTTACTTGTAATAAAAAATTCCCTTCTTGCTTTAAATCCTCTTTAGTTAAAGACAAACAAGTCTCAGCATGACTAGAAAATACATTTTCATATAAATTGATATGTATATGATATGTACAAAATGTACTCCAATTATGCTTAAAAAAGTATATAGAGTTAATAATAAAAAAGCTGTTAGATTCTTTGAGTTTCAGCAATTTTGTTGTCATGAAGGAGGATGATTTTATTTTGTGAATGACCACTGGATCATCGTAGTTAATTTTTTTGTTTTGTTTTTAATTTGATCAATTGATCAGTGTAATGTTTGGCATTTGACAGTTTTTCCAGGATCAAACAGCTGGTAATAAAGTTGTAATTCACCTGTAATGCAGGTGTTAAGCTGTTGACTAAAATTTGGATCCACCTACCAACTTTCAGAATTGTTCCCATTGCCTTCAGACACCTTAGAATGATCCATATTTAAATGTCTTGCAAGCTCTTGAGTCAGTTGTGTCGCATCTTCACTCAAAAGCTTCTGCAGCTACTTGTCTGCTGTTTCTTTAGGTTGACCACTTCTTGGCTTACCATCTATCTCAAATTTCTATACCTTTTCTAAAACAAATACCTTTTCGAAACAGCAAACCTATTCTTGATTGCAGAAATAATTGTATAAATAATAACTAATAATGAGAAATAATAACTTTTCAAATTTAAAAGAACTTAATGGCCAGAAATAACACACTGATATTATATTTCAGTATTTATTTGATTAATTTATTTATTTGTTTTGCCAAGACTTTTATTATTATTGCTGATGTAAAGTTTTAGTGTTGTATATATAGTATATAGTCACTCACATTATAGCAGCTATAAACAGTCGTTCCCTCACCTGCCTCTTTATTCTCTCAGAAATTATATATATATATAAAATTCTTCTTGCGTTTAAAACGGAAATGACATATGACCGGAAACAGCATCACTGATCTCATGCTATTCTATATTTATAAATACTGCATTTTATTTCTTTCCCTTGCGCTCAGTGCAGCTAATAAACACACACACACACACACACACACACACACAAACAAACAAAATTTGCATTTAAAAATGTAGGTTGTATTACTCTATAAATCTCTGATGTATTAATTGTTTATTGTTAGCTCTATAACTGTGTTAGTACAAATATAATTTTGCCAATCCTACTTTAAATAATAATAGTATTCAGTAGTAATGGGTCTCTGAAACTCTACCCTTAGATCAGTATTATATTTAAATGCAGCTAGATCTCTATATATCTTCTCCAATTAAAGGTTTATCTATAGGGAGGACAGGGCTTTTGAAAGGCACTCTTGATGGGGATATAAGTTTTAAGGGCTGACACCACATCCTCAAATGAAGAAAGATGTTGCTTGTGTAGTGCAAATGGCCCGTGACCAAGCTCAAACACCAACTGTGGTGTAAAACCTGTTGATAAATGTATCATAAATCTTACAGACAGCGAAAGCATGGATGTTTCTTTCATATTTCACACTCTTTACCTCACAACTTAAACACCAAACAGCTTGTCTGAGCTGCAATTAAAGTAGTTATTGGCTATGTTTACAAAAGTCTTGTGTGCAACAGTTCCCTTGAAAAGAGTAATTACCTGAGCTGAAGTGTGATCTGGAAAGCATTTGATTAACAAGCCTAGTCCCATCCACAGGAATGAGAGCTATACTTCAGTGCAGTGCATGCTCTGCCATTCATGTAAAAAAAAAAAAAAAAAAAAAAAAAAAAAGTTGGTTGTAGTGTGCTATAGGGCGGACTGAAGAAAACCAAATGCAAACATGCAATTAGAATGGTATGAACAGAGCCAGCCCAGATTAAACAGCCCATACCCTTTAAAC
This sequence comes from Synodontis membranacea, assembly GCA_025674565.1. Taxonomy (NCBI): domain Eukaryota; kingdom Metazoa; phylum Chordata; class Actinopteri; order Siluriformes; family Mochokidae; genus Synodontis; species Synodontis membranacea. The sequence goes on along the minus strand of JAOVYU010000001.1, from coordinate 21,165,665 downwards.
ATGCTACATTTGATTAGTTCAAAAATTACTCAGTTATCATCTCACTCAGCAGCAAAATAGTAATCTTGGATTATCTGCATAAAATCCCTGGTGGTTTGCTTAATGCTGTATTTAATGCGCTAGTGCTATCTATATACCTCATAAATTATTTCTGATCAAAGTGTTCTTGTAATGAGTGGCAGTGAAGCTCTCCTGTTCAAATAGTCAGCACATTAAAATGTCAAAGTTTAACAAGTAGTCTTATTTCCAAGTCAAAAAGCCGGATCATATTCATTGAAAACTCCCTCCTGCTTGAGTCACCACACAGCACACAGACACGTTGGGTCTTATTTTCCAAGTGGGTGGTCCCTCTCTGGCTTGATGTGGAAACTGAATTAACGCGAGCCAATTTTTGCCCTCGATCTGGAAACATTTTCTACCTTCCAGCGCAGGCTTAATATAGAGATGTAATAAAACACCTTCAGCCTCTGGCATGTTGTTTTACCAAATAACATCTAACTGGCCATTACTCCCCATTAAGGCTAATGGCTCGACTAATTATGATAATTCCATAAAAGGTGCTGTGTTTAGTCCAAACTGTAGGCGAGCATTAACTTAATGACAAGGCTGACCTCTCTCACATACTGCCAGTGTACATGTCTATGATGGGCTATTAATCACCAGCATTCTGAATTAAAAAAAAAAACCAAAAACAAAAAAAAACAAATGAAGGACTTGCACAGTCATACCAGTCAGTTTATCATAGAAATGTATATCAATTGAATAATATGAATGATGTAGATTTGCAGCTGCTATAGGACACAACATGTATTGTCACCGACTAGGAGAATGAGCATTTATGCAATTGTGTTATTATACGTAGCTGACTATTTTAAATAAGGGGGCTCCAATCCAGTTCTTTCAACGATGATTACTGCAGAAATCTGTTCCTGACCTCTTTAGAGGAATCAAGTCTTGCATACAAAAAGACCAACATCTTTCCTGCACAAGCCCACACAGCTTTCAGATGCAACTGGTCATGGATACGCCTAGAGGAAATATCCCGGTTCACCAAAATGACAATCATCAGATTCCAGAGAGATACAGTATCTTGTGTCTTAAAACTGAGATGAAGGACAAAAGTGCATAGTCCAAAAGTGCATGGAGGCCCCTTAAATATATTATTATTTATTACTTGTTCCCTTGGATACTTTGAAATCTTTTCATCAGGATGATTTCTGTTAAATGTTGCCATTTGGTTTCACCCAACTAAGAGTCATTACACTTTGTGGTATTCTGTTTTCATAGGAGCAGTCCTGTTAAAAGGCAGACCGGTGTATTAATTGTGCACACGAGCCCCTGGCTGCTGGCAGGCATTCATTGCTGCTGATTAACACTGAGTAGGGAACTAAAGCTGTTTCCCCAGGCACGCTGTGTTTGGAGAGGGACTGTGTCCAACAAAGAGGAAGTATATCTCTGGGCCAGAGAGACCACATTTACCCACTTTTGGTCTGCTGCTCCCTCCTCAATTATGTTGTTAGAAGTTCAGAGATTTGTATAATAATGACCAAGGTGAAGACTCAGCTGAAGGACAAAACTGAACTTGCCATTTCCGCTAGAGCCAAGCTCAGCTGGCAAAGGTTTCTGCATAGACTGGCTTCCACAGTTCCACAAAGCATTCCTGAGGAATATGCATTTAGGAGATAGACGTTAGGTTGGACCACTGCTCTGAAATTTTCAACACATGACGTTAAGCTAAATAGTTGTGATGCAAGTAAATGGAAAATGCCGGATTAGTGCCGTGTTGTTGGGACTGGACTTGTCTACACAATGGCGCACAGCTGAAACAGATCAGTGCAGTCTAGGGAATGTTATGATTTCCCTTCTATGTGCTCTTTCCTTCTGAGTTATTTTTTAGCATTATGCAAAACCATTGAGCACCCTCAGAAAAGTCATCATTTATATGCAGACCTATGTACAGGCCTCATGCATTTACACATTTAGGATTCTTAACATATCTGGCAACCTCCCAGAAGCACCAATAATATAAGTGTTATTGTTCCTGACTTTGCTTAAGAGAGGCCCCATGCTTCTCGCAGCTGCCGGGGCTGCCACAAACGGTGTTGATTAGAGCAATTGGGGCATTTTGAGCTGAAACAGCTGCTTTGATTCGGCCTGATTGCTGAGCGAGGGAGCATGTTGAGTAAAGTATGCATCAGTCAAGAACTGTTTGGCAAGTTGCATGTGTGACTTTTTTCTGCTTTTGTATTCTAATGCATGCTCCATTTAACTGGTGCTGTTCAAATCAGGGATGACAAACTGATGATTAAATGACCAGGATCAGTTCGGATGTCCGAGGCCTGACACTATGGCATATTATTGTCGGCATGCAACTGCCCTAACTGGTTGCAGATGTGGTCGCTTAGTTTGTAAATGATTTCTTGATCGTTTTCTTGATGAAAATATGTAAAAAGTAAGCAAAATTACTTCCTTTTTAGATCAAAATGGAATACAAACATTTGGACATTTGTTTCAACCATAACTGCTTGGCACTGTTTACCGCATTTCTTTTTTCTTATTTTTCTTTCTTATTTAAGAATTCTCATAAAGCTGGAACAAATACCAAGGTAGTTCCTTTCAGTTTATTTCCCTTTACAGGTTTAAGCCAGACTGGACCAACACTAGAGAATGCTTTGGGTCCAAAACATAGGCCTTAACCTGTTAGATGCACATATCAAGGCTCTTGATCAAGGCTCTTTCATTTCACATTTATTTTTTCTTTTACTGGTGCACAAAGAAAAGCAGCTGCAGCTCTGTAGAATCAAATGAACTGTGTGCTCAGTGTTGATTTCCATGATGAAGGACTGGGCTGTTCTGTCTGTAAGTTCATGCACTGAAACACATTATTACTTCAGGCGCACAGTGCATAGATTAATTAATGTACCTACATGCTCCTGTTTCCTTCAGGCTCCTGGCTCTATATTTGGCTATTGAAACATGAATGAGTCACCAATGGAGCACAGGAAAAATCTACCCTCCTCCCTTAACACCATTTAATAAAGTGTCATCTGTGCTGGTGCTGTGAATGAGCATTTGCACTGAGGAGCTATTATCATTGATGAGCATATATTTTCAATATGGGCAGCTTAATTCCTAATTTTAATGACATGTGGCACCCTTATTTGTAAAGTTCAGTTTTCTAATGGCACAATTTTTAGAAATCCAATTCGAAAGTAAGCGACCAGAATGGTCACTTTGAAAGTATACAGTAAAGACATTTGGGTTTAAAATTAAAACATGAAAAAAATTCTGAATTTCCACTTTCATTTCCTGATATTTACATCTAGATATTTTAAACAATTTAGAACAGGGCACCTTTGGTAGCAGACCACCCAATGTTTAGTTGAGTAAAATTATAGGAATTGATAGTCTTAAAGTAAATTAAAGTAAATCACATTTGATATTTGGTTACTTGCTTGCTATAACTTAATTGATCACCAGACTGTTACATTCTTCTTTTATGATTCTTTTCCAGGTCTGAAACACAGCTTTTCTCAGTTGTTGTTTGTTTTGGGTGGGGGGGGGGGGTTCTTCCTTCAATCTCCTCTTCAGGAGGTGAAATGGTACTCAGTTGGGTTAGGTCTGGTGATTGTCTTGGTCCCTATAGATAGTGTAAAACATTCCACTTTTCCTCCTGATGAAGTCCTTTGTTGTGTTGGCAGTGTGTTTTGGGTCACTGTATTGCTGCAAGATGAAGCTCCTCCCAATTCGACTGGATGCAATTCTCTATAACTTGGCAGACAAAATGTTTTTGTACACATCTGAATTCATTCTACTGCTACCATCATGAGTTACATCATCAATAAAGATTAGTGAGGCCATTCCAGAAGCAGCCATTACAAACCCAAACCTACCTCCACCTTGCTTAAGTGATGGGCTTGTATGTTTTGGATCATGTGCAGATCCTTTCTTTCTCCCCACTTTGATCTTTCAATCAATTTGGCAGACAGTAAATCTTGGGTCCGGAACTTTTGTGGCTCATATATGTGTTTTTTGTTGTTGTTGTTGTTGTTGTTGTTGTTGTTGTTGCTGCAAATTTGATTCTGGCCTTCTGATTCATACTGAAGATGGGTGGTTTGCCCTGCCGATGGAGGTTGTTGATGATGTCACTGACTGCTGTTTTGGGGCTTGTCTTCACAGCTCTTTTGTCTCTGTTTCTTCACAACGTTTCTGGTATCAACTGCTGTTTCACTTGGGCAACCTGTTTGATGTCTGCTTGTTAGTACACCAGTGGTTTCTTTCTTTTATAGGACATTCACGATTGTTGTATTGGCTATACCCAGTGTTTGTGCAATGGCTCTGATTTTGCTTCTTTTCTCAGCTTCCGAAAGGCTTGCATTTCTCACATAGACAGCTCTCTGGTCTTCTGTTGGTTTATCCTTTTAAAACAAAACTGCACTTGTCACAGGAGAAACTCAGGGCTCAAACTGAGATTAGATATTCAGAGCTATTCATTTTTAAACAATCAACTAACAAGGCACACCCGGGCAACAAGAAGCACCAGACAGTATTCCATTTTTTAATCATTTGAAAACTGGGTGGGTTTAAACAGAAAGTGCCATGTTCTAAGTTGTTTAACATATCTAGATGGATACATCATGAAATGGGATCTGAAATTCAGTTATCTCATATAATTTTTTTTTAATCTCAAACATAAATGTCTTCAGTGTATAGCACTGCGAGAAAGTCATGCACCACACAAATAAAGCATATTTTAGAAGTAGGGGATTTTCAGCGTATAGCAAAAAACAAATGAATTGGGAGTGAGGTTGCTTTATGCTCTCTCTTTCTCTCTCTCTCTCTCTCTCTCTCTCAGTGTGT
>JAOVYU010000001.1:21120310-21133177 GCA_025674565.1 Synodontis membranacea | reverse complement strand
TGAAAAATACACAAATATCAGGACATGTCAGAATCTCTTCAGGGCTCCAAAACACCTTCAGACTCCTAAGGGTTAAACAGCAGGTCACTAACTGCAATACAACATTGCTGACATTCAGAAAATTGACAATGCTGACATTCATGCTGTTACAGCATGAGAAAATTATCAAGTGCTTATGTTAACCAAACAGACACCCAAAGTAACACCAGCTGACGGTACGTGCACATACTGTATCTTCCTGTTCTGCTCCCTTTTTTTTGCAAATACAGTAATACCTCGTGCATTCGCGTCTGTGAAGTCGCGTTTGTATTTGCGACTTCACAGATTCACAAAATTTTATGTGGAACCTAACTAATTTACATTCGCATTTTTTTCACACATCTGCAAAATCCTCAAAAAGCCTGGCATTAAACGATAACTGTCACACACTGCCCACGTCACCGTGTGCCGACCCGGAAGTAGACTCCCGAATTTCTTCACCTAAAAGTAAGGCTGCCTGTTAGTTCTCCCTGTCACTAGAGGTCAGTACAACTCCTTCACTGCTATAAAGACGAAGAGAGAGACTCGGAGCTGTAGAGGAAGAATTTCGTGCGTGTCTTTTTTCTATTCCTGCAGCAATAAAATGCTGTTTTTAGCTTTGTGTTCAAATGAGTAAGTAAATTGAGACTAGATTTTCATTATATTTCATTAAATATACTTTTTGTGACATTTTTGTTTGGTAGTGTGCCTTGTGAATTTTCTAACGTGAAATATGTGCCGTAGATTAAAAAGGTTGAAACACTGAATTAGGTGATACTGTACTCTGTTTTTACATCAACCATTTATTTTTTTAAGGGTAATATATTAAGCTAAGTTTTAAATGAAATTAAAGTGCTTTCAGAGCATGATTTAGGTCATATTTAGGGTTTAAACTTTAGAAATAAGCATTTATTAGCATTTTTAGTGACTCCAAACATTTGCGATTTTCACACATCTGTGCCGGGGTCTGGAACCTAACCTCACGAATGCACGAGGTATTACTGTATAAGTCGTATCTGGAAAACCCTCATTTTTAAATTCCATTCAGAATAAATAAAATGAAAAATAAAATCCAAACGAATATCCACTCTATACTGTATCTAACTAACAATCTGCTTAATCTGCTTAAGGCACAGGCTTCGTGAGCTGTGTTTTGAAGACGGTTAATCATTCGACACCATGCTGAGTCATTTAACCCTCAGAGTGTTCATACAAACTATGGACATTTTGGCCAAAGTAGCACAAGATAATGTTTTCTGACAGAGCTGGAAAGATTGATTAATATGGCCATAAATGTGCGCTATAGCCAGAATACCAGATAAGACAGGACAACTCAATATATAACAGTTGAAAAGCACGATCAGGTATTGGTTGGATAAGGTATTGTGCTTCCACTGATCCTGACATTCCCACAAATGAGTAATTACAAATTAAACTATGAATCACATGTAAACACACTACGGCATGGGGACAAAGGGTAATGTAAAGAGTTTGCAGACTTTAGTTGAAATCATACAGTATTGTTTACTCTGTGTAACGTGCCATTTCCATTATCAAATGTCTATCAAACAATATCTTTATTTTTGCTTTTGAATTTTTTTTTTTGATCAGTTGCATCAGCTCTAAATGAGAGTATGCACCCTAACCCTACGTATGCACCCTAACCCACAATCAAGCTACACAAGGTCATTGCTGAAAAGGATGGCTGCTTGCAAAGTGCTCTATTGAAGCATACTAATGGAAAGTTGCCTGGAAAGTATAGTATGAAAATGTGCACAAGCAACCTGGATGACCGCAGCCTTTGAGAGGACTATCAAGAAAAGTCGATTCAAGAATTTGAGCGAGCTTCACGACGAGTGGACTGAAGCTGGTGTCAGTGCATCAAGAGCCACCACACACAGACGTCTTCAGGAAAGGGGCTACAACTGTCATTTTCCTAATATCTAACCATTCCTGAACCAGAGTCAGCATCAGAAGGGTCTTACCTGGGCTAAGGAGAAAATGAACTGGACTGTTGCTCAGTGGTCCAAAGTCCTCTTTTCAGATGAAAGTAAATTTTGCAAAATTAAATTTCATTTGGAAATCAAGGTCCTGGTGTCTGAAGGAAGAGTGGAAAAGCACAGAATCCAAGGAGTTTGAAGTACAGTGTGAAGTTTCTGCAGTTCTGAGCTGATTTGGGCACCACTGGTCCACTGTGTCCAAAGTCAATGGGAACCAAGCTCCAACACCTCTCATTCCCTCTCACCAATCTTTGCAATTTATCTGTACTTTATTAGACTTGATATAAAATAAGAACTTGGTGGCCTCATAGTATTTTCAAACTAGCTGTTAGGATGAACGGCGGCGGAAGCAGCAAGAAGGGTTAAAGACGAGGAGAAACTTGGGCCCAAATTATAGCGGGGGGCCCAATAATAACAGTTAACAATAATATAATAATATAAATGAGAAAAAGAAAAAACTTTTCAAAAAGAGAAACAAAACCTATGTGCTGGTATGCACTAAATAAGGCAAAATAACTGATACAAAATTGGCTACACCAAATACATTTGGCCCAATAGCTCACTGACATGTAGGCTCTTTCACAGCCTGCCAAGCATTAAAACCTTTCTCTTACTCAGGCCTTAGAAATAGGCCTTCGGCTATACCATCAACAGCTTCAATCAATTAAGCATTACAAAAGTCCAACAAATTAAATATATGCATTACATTAAAACATTCACATACAAATACACATTGCAAGCACCTATGGCATCAAAAGACACACAGAATTTACACAATTAAATAACATCTCCACAGTCCTTTATTTCCCCCCTGTGGTTAAATTACACAATGGTAGCTACCCAGAGCAAACCATGTGAAATAGGGGTGCAACTCCACCTCTTCCTGTTTGCCAGTGGAACAGCTCAAACCCCCTCCCCAGGTTGAGTACCTTCTCTGGTTAGAAGGTCCCAACATCACAATCATCTTCTTTATACCTTACACTATCCAAAAATAGCAAGTTACCCGTAGCATAACTAAATATATCGTTGCCCATAGACTTCCCGACACTTCAACGCACCGGTAGCACACAAAGGAACACATGCCAAACAAAACTTCAAACACACAAAAGGACAAGCATGGCATATGATTTCATACATCAGTTCCACAAACAAGTTGTTATTTTGCCAGCATATATGTGAAACAGTGGATGAATATCACAAAAGTCCGTGCATATCAGTTATGTTCCTTGTGCTCATAATGTTCATATTGATTATGTTTTCCGGCATGGCGTCGCGCCGTGACAGTGATGGCTAGATGACTGGGTCAGAGCATCTCTAAAACAGCAGGTCTTGTGGGGTGTTCTCGGTCTGCAGTGGTTAGTGGCTACCAAATGTGGTCCAAGGAAGGGCAACTGGTGAACCAGCAGAGCGTCCTGGGCACTCAAGGCTCACTGATGCACAAGGAAAGTGAAGGCTAGCCTGTCTGTTCCAATCCTATAGAAGAGCTACTGTAGCACTAATTGCTGAAAAAGTTAATGCTGGCTATCATAGAAAGGTGTCAGACCACACAGTGCATCTCATAAAATTTGTTCAGGAATGGTTTCAGGAATATGACAAAGAGGTTCATGGTGTTGACTTGGAATCCAAATTCCCCAGACCTCAATCTGATCAAGCATCTCTGGGATGTGCTGGACAAACAAGTCCGATCTATGGAGCCCCCAGCTCACAACTTATATTACTTAAAGGATCTGCTGCAAACATCTTGGTGCCAGATACAACTGCACACCTTCAGACATTTGAAAAATGCGCAAAAAATCTAGTTCATAAGGAAAATTAGCATCAAAGATTTTAGCAGCATGATGCATGGTGTAGCAAGTTCTCTATTGACTGAGCAGCATGGAGAGTGTATATAACCACTTTAGTGAACACTGATCTGTGTTAGTGTGTGAGTAACACGTGTACAGTCCCGCTGTGTATACTGAGAGGTTGTTAGAGCTGATGAGAATGTGGGTGGGTTGTCCTATGAAGTTATGCTGGTTGCCTGATTTATAATGTTGATAATGTAACTGATCCGTTTCCAGCAATTTGCTGTATGATGAGTGATAATTATATGGGGTTAGATTTAGACTTGATATCCTTTTTTTAAAACGATGTCTCTTAGATGTGTCTAAGGTCTGCTCACCTAAATTCGTTCTTTTCACCACATAGAGCTTTATATTGCAAAAGAGGGTGTATTTAGTCCAGAAAAATCTGTAATCTGAATGCGGGGGTGTGTTCCAGCAGAAAGGAATGAGAGGTCGGGGAGAATGAGCAGGTAACGAGTGATTGTGGACACCTGTGTGTTAATGGCAGCCTACTCATGTGCCTGTCTTTCCTCGGTAGGCTGTCGATGACCCGGGAGTGAAGGAGTGATGTAGAGCTGAGTTAAAAGCAGCAGACCGAGCTTAAACATCTCCGCTGCATTGGCAACGTTGAAAAACACTTTTCGTGTCAAGGAAAATACAGCTTGTCCAACCAATGCCTACATCCTGTCTAATTATTCCTCACCTACACAATCTGGGTCTATTTTGAGATTATGCTTTAACAATGTTATCTTGTCATTAGAAATGAAAACTACAGCTTTTTACTGTACGGTTTTAATTAAATAGTCTACTCCAAACCACACAGAGCGGAAATGGTAGAAAATCCTTGCTTTTGCACAAAAAAAAACTTCACATATCAGCAGAGCTGATTTTGTCCCTTATGTACCACAAACGACAAGTACTACAAAACTACAACTAAGTCCAAACTCCTCTTGTGCCACCTCGATAAATTCAGTAATAATCTATATTCTTTTCATTGATGCTATATTTCTGTTTTGAGCTTCTGCACTCACTTTCTACTGCTGCATAAGCTCCCACATATTGTAGACACCCTAAAGATCTGCACTTCCCAAAATCAGTTTATACCCAAGTCTTCAGCTTGCTATCCAGCTTCTCACCTGGATGCCTAAGAACTGCTGCTTCTTATTCAGAATATGCTCACTGTTTCTACACATAGGTGTACAAGTGCTTTGAAATGCTTTATAATTCATGTCACCCTGAAATGAGTTTCCTTTAGGATCTGATTCCGCTTATAAGGCTTCTTCCTCGTTTCATCTCAGGGAACTTTTCCTTGCCACTGTCCTTTCTTTGCCCAGGAGGGATCAAAATCGACAAACCGATTTCTCTAACGCTGTTTCTGTTTACGTCTATTTGTCAAAAGTGCTATAAAGATGGAATTTCATCGCATTACCCATCTGATACCAAACATGACCTATAATCACATAATGTTACAATACAGTTTAAGGATGGTGTACCTGTTGTTGTAGTCAATGCCGCCCACTTGCTTGCTGGCCTGCAGGAGGTCTAGGATCCCTGCTGCGCTGCCCCCTTTCTTCTTGCAAGCCTTGGAGTTACGGCCCTTCACTTCTGGCTTGGTCTCTGTGTCTATGTGAAGTGACTCTTCATCTGAAGAGTCTGCACTCTGAATGAAAAGAGGCAATATACTATAAACGTTCACTTTTTCAGACATGAACACTAAGGTCCTGCCGCGCTTTCAAACAGACCTCCTTATATATTTTTATGTTCCAGCAATATTTTCAAATATTTGCATTATGACCCAAATTCAGAGCATAATAATATGTTCCAAATCTCATGGTTCTGCCATGACCTTAATGGTCAAATCAGTCTGAAATATGAAATACCATCAATGTATTAACTAAACGCCAGCCCTGGCCCAAATGAACCATTACTTTTGTAGTAGCACTTCATGTTTCCACTTTTGTCTAACGGCATCGAATTTGACAAGGAAAGAATTAACACATGTTTCTCTGAGCCTTTGTCTTTACAACTTTTCATTGTCAACTCTTTTTTTAACAAGTCATGTTGCCAGTTTTCTAATCAGAGGGGTAAAGGAAATGAAAAATCTGTGCAAACACTGGCTTTCCCTTTCCGTTAGACCTCTAGCTAGTCTCTGCTGTCAGCTTAATAATTTGCAAAAATGCATGACAAGCTGTAACAGAGGATCTGCTACAGAAGCCAAGCTGAGAAATAACCATCAGCTCTCTTACGGTACTTTTTCAAGTACTTGGTTTGGTCTTCTGAAAATCGTTGCTGGGTGGGCAGCCAGACCACGGTCCACCAGTTGATGACAGTTGATTACAGGATATTTATGGGTTCATTTCTGAACATGTGACTTGTGTCACGATCTTGTCGAGCATTGCTTTTCAAAAACATACAAGCGATTAATGTGAACTTCTGATAAAGGACAAGGTTATAGTGCTTCAGGATTTAATTAGCATTATGCAATTTTTTTTTTTACAGATAACTTGATATATTTCTTTTGTATTTCTTAAAATCAAATCAACGTTCTCCAAACTTTCATCACACAAAGAGATCGTTGATTAAAGATCTGATCCTTCAATGCGTAGGAATTTAGTGGCTCTGCCGATCATTTTTTATGCATTTCACTGTGAAACTTTGCATGCAAAAATACCTTACTGTAGCTTAGATAACTCTGTGTTATCTGTAGGAAATCAGTGGAAGTTCTTTCAAAAGGAAGTTCTGGAAATGTGCTGGAATACTGCTGACATTTTTAGCTACTGTTTTATTAGTCGGATGATTAATGAGCATCAGATGAATTTGTTCTACTATTATATCTATATCTTCATTGTCCCTTCTATTAATGAATTGTTTCTACAGCTTAGTGCATCTTTTAGCACAAGCCATGGAATTATTAATGACTTGTTTAGGAAATCCACAGTTATTAAAAGAAACATATTCACACATCCCCATACTTTACTGCAGGAACCTGACATTAGTAGAACCTCAACTAATTTCCTACTGATGTTACAAAGCATGCTCGTTAGGAGTGAAGAGAATGTTATGTCAGGTAATAATTACAGTATAATAATTGCATGCAGTCAAATATGTGGAGATTGATTAAACCAGCTGCTAAAAATCCTAAACTTTTGAGGATGACTTTTTATAAATCTGTACATCTGGGAAAACTTAAGAATATTTGCTGATTTTTATTGATTGATTGATTTATTTTTTTAACCTTTGAATTATCAGAGTCTTTCTAACTGTAAGACACTTACTGCTAGTTGTTGCGACTGTGAAAATATATAAGGGGAATGTCTGCATGTGTGTTTGTGTCATGAGACCATTGTCATGAGCAAATCCGCAATCCAGCATCACCACGCTGCCTCAGCAGGCCCTGGAGCAAGACCTTTAACCATATGTGCTCCATGAGTGCTGTATCCTGGTTGTCTTTCTTCTTCAAATATATCACTGACATTGCGCAAGAGTAGGGATTTACTGAGTAGCGATTTGCCCTTTTATGGCCGAAATTCCTGGTGTTTTTAGTAAAAGAACAGCTGAAAGTCCTGAAAATGGCTGCCCCCTGCTGTGTGTCACGTCACATATGGGATAAATGCAGAGGACCAATTTCGTTGTTGTGCACTGTGTGCTGTGGTGTGTCAATAATGACAATGAATCACTTTATAAAAAAACAAATTATATTGCTGATTAAACTGTGATGTAATGCTCTGCTGCTCCTCCTGTTTAACTGGCTATTTCAGGGGTAATGAGTTAATTTAAGTTTTAAATAAAATTATAAAATCCACAAGCAAAACATTAATTATTAAAAACCCATAAAGTGCATTGCTAATTCAAGTAATGAGAATCAAATAATGTTTTTTTCAAAATGATTACATCTGAGCTTCTGGGTTTAAACCTGGTGGCCGACTAGGGGCTTTCTGAGCGGAGTTACATGTTCTCCCCATGCCTGCGTTAGTTTCCTCCCACAGTCCAAGGTTTAGGTCAACTGGCTGCTTTACACTACCCATGGGTGAATGCGAGTGTGAGCCATCCATCCATTATCTATACCAATTATCCGTCAAGGTCACGGGGAAGCTGGAGCCAATCTCAGCTGACTTTGGGCAAGAAGTGAGGTAAACCCTGGGCAGGTCGCCAATCTATGGCAGGTCTAAAACAAAGACGAACAACTATTCACACTAACATTCACCTTTGGACAATGTAGAGTAGCCAGTTGACCTAAACTTTGGACCGTGGGAGGAAACTGGAGCACCTGGAGGAAACCCACGCAGGCAGGGGGAGAACCTGGAAATTTCTTTCTGTGAGGCGACAAACACGAATTCTTTCAAATTACAGATGGAAAATTACTGCAAAGGAAGCTGTTCATGCACAGACAAAGATATCGTTCCTTTTGGCCCTTAACTACAGAGATGTAATTTAAAAACAGGCCAACGTCTCTGTAATCATGCCTTATTAACTGATCTCTTAATAAGCTTAATAAATATACTAGTCATTATGCAGAGATTTATTCTCTCTGAATGTGAAGGGACCTCCTATTAAATTAAATACGTATGATCTTCCTAGGAACAGCCTTCAAAAAGTCATATATTAGAAAAGTTCACTCGGTGACCCCCTACAGACTTCTACTGTCTGCCTTTGTGTATGTTGTCGATTGTGTGTGCTGTCGATTCACGCCACAGACATTTCCTTCATCAGTCATGTGGTGACACTTTCCTCGGCCCTGTGGCTTTCTCTCTTTGAATTCCTCTGTGTGTTGGTTTAAGTTGGAACATTAAGGAGAATTACTGCAATGCCTGAACACCCGCCCAGCGCTGCGATCTGGGTGCCAACACATATGATCTCTATTGTGGAGAGTATATTTTAAACACACCCAGAAGGAATCTATTAGTTACTTCATGAAATAATGGATAATGATTAAGTCCCAATTTTGTAGAATTTGAAATTAATCAGCATCTTCAAGTTCATGTCATTGTCTGTTTAGAGAAAAAGGGTTGTGGTTGTTGATCCTTTAATTGGCCCTGGCTTCAAGTCCTCTACGAAGAACTCTAAAGAATCCTCATGCTTACCTTTATATCCGACGATTGCATTTTTGGCTTTTTTGATGTCTGGATTGGCTCTGAAGTCCGGATGTTTGATAAAACTGAAAAAAAAAAAAAAGGCGAAAAGTAACCTTTTAAAAATAATACAGTATAAGAGATATAACTGCGTCCCAAAGGCTTTATAATTCATTTCCTGAAAGATGATCATCTCAAGTACTAACAATAAACTGTTCCATATGGAGTGAAATGCTGATTCTTATTCCATATAACTTGCTGCACTGGCACTACTTACAGGAAAAGTCCCTTTTAACTGGAGCCTTTTTCCTCCTGATGGGGAACTCGTCAATTTTGAGTTCGCCCTCATCTGAGACATACTCATACTCATCCCGTACTGGTTTGGCTTTGTCTTCTTTCACGTTCTGTAAGGAGCCAAACAAACTGGAGTTGGTCTGCGGCTTCAGTGTCTTTGCCCTGAGGGGAACATCACGTTGTTAGAACCGTCAAAAAAAATCATCAAAATGAATCAAAAAACGAACAAGTGAGAGATATAACTGTAACTTCATGAGAAATATGAGGTCAACACCTGCAGAACAACAGGTACGTGCATAGGTACTGTACGTATGTATCCTATATTACAATTCTCAATTCTTCTGATGCAGAACATTTAAAATCCATTTTTATGTAAATGCGGTACCTACGTATGAATCACAGGAGCAAACTAAGAACATTGGGGGATACTAATGGCACCTTAAGCCGATCAAACTGTTATACAGTGTACTCAGTGATATACCTACCCCAGCAACTTCTTGTGAGACATTGTAAAGGAAAATCTATTGTCTCTATGTCCTAGAGGTGTTTTTTCAAATTTGTGCTCTTCCTCCATTTTTAGTAACGAATCTGGTTTGCTATTCTGCAAGAGAGAGACAGATCACACTAGTCAGGCACCATTCTTGTTCCATGCACGAGAGATAGAGGCCTAGATAGAAAAATCAGAGAGACAGATACCGAAAACTCTTTACTGTATGAAGAGTAACACGTAACACGGTCAAGATCTAAATCAGTCTGAGTAGTGCAGTTGTTTCAGCGTTGAAAGTGATCAAGAATGAAAGACGGAACACATGGGGTCTGATGACCTTGGTGAACATCTAGCCAAGACTCCCTCCATCTGTAAGTGCTTGGGGAGCTGCAAAGGAGCGTTTGGAAAGAAAAGACTTGGAGCGACTACAAACATCCCAGGGCCGTTTGGCATTGACTTTTCCATGAAACCAAAGCTTTCTAATGTCTTCCGTTCACCAGAATTAAGCTTTTCCTTCAAAAGCCCTCCCATGTCATCTAACAATAATCAAACAACATGCTTACTTTTTGCAGCAGAAATGGGAGGCATATGTAAATACTTAGCAAGGATGTCAGGGATATGACATAGTGTAAATGCATTAGGTAAAAACTCCGAGCTGGGGTGAAGGGCTGCTGCCTTTGATGAGCTCCAAACAGAAAGGATGACTGAGCCACAGAATTATTTCTGTTGATTGCTTTAATCTGAGACGTGTAAATCACTTTTGGACCAGTCACCACATTAAACCACTTGGCAGGGGGCTTAATACCATTTGCATTAATGTTCAAAGCTGGCTCTGGGCTGATTTTATATCCAGCTCTTTTCCTTGTAGGTAGTCTTACCTTGTATTTCCATTTTGCTTCTGTTTTGTTCTTGTTAGGTTCTCGCATCTCAAACTTCTCCACGTTGTTCTGTTTATTTGTCTCTTTTTCCATGAAGCTCATCACACTCTTTGGAGCCTGAAAAATGAAGATTAGAAAATGACTAAAACAAGTTCTCACACCATGTGGAGTTCTCAAACACAGTGTTGTCAAAGAGCAGCACGGGTCTGGCTGATTCTGTGGGTCACATTTACTTTTTTAGGCTGATCCATCTTGCTGAGGATGTCCTTTGCATGGGACTCGAGAGCTGCGAGGCTGGATGGCTTCTTCTCTGGCAGGCCATCTTCTTTCACTTTTTTCACTTTCTTCTTTCCGCCCTCCTTCACTTTAGGAACTTTGGGGGGTTTTGGAGCCTTGGGCATCTTAGGTGGTTTAGGTGGTTTTGGAGGTTTGGTGGCTTTTTTCCTGGCTGGTTTGTCTCGAGGTGGAGTAGACATATGGGATGGAGACATCGGCTCTTCTGGTTCTGAAGGGGCTGATGGGGGTTCCTCTGCTGGAGGCTTGGAGTTGCTCAACTCACTCTTTATGGCTTTGTGGTTGCTCAACTCGCTCTTTATGGCATTCTGGATGACAAGAGACACCATTCCCAGGCTGTTTAGTTTACTGTAACCATAAGCTTACTAATTCCAATAAAAGCTGCTAAGATAAACTTGCAAACAACAAATGTATTCAACATTCACTGTAGTTTTTAGAGATACCTCAGCAATCCTAATCTCTTTGGCAAGGTCTTTAATAAGCTGTGTGGGTTTCATGTTTTCTGGAAGCTCATCTTCATGTTCAAGAAGGGCCTTTAATTAAATGAGGAAAAAAAAAAATCATTCATGAACCAGTCCTGACACATTCCCAGTTTAGACCGATCAGATCAACAATTAATTTAAAAAAAAGACATTACCTACCTGTTTTTTAGTCCATGATCTAAAGGCTCCATTGATAATTTTGGCACCGTGCACAAGGTAAGCTGCTGGTTGTTTATTTGCCTTATGTAAACCTGCAAGATAAATAAAAGGGTGATACAAATATAATTATATTTATACATTGCCATGCATTACTGGAATTAATTAAACAGGGTAAGTATGCTATAAAATTTACATCACGCAATAATGCAGTACTTTTCATGATATACCACATGCAACACAATTTATAAGTGATGTATGTAAAACACCATCAAAGCAGACCACGCTTTTTTTTTTTTTTTTTTTTTTTTTAGAAAGCATGGTAAGACATTTTTTTTATTCAAATGGAATGGCTTAACCAAACAGCAACAAATGGAAGCTGGTAGGTACAGAATAAGATAATTCCAGGGGCACTATCCTAAATGATGTCTATTCACTTTTTTTGCTGCTGTTGGAACAATTACCATTTAATCTGTACTGTTCTTTCCTCATTAACAAAATACATCACCAAGATGAAAATAAAGCAATTGTTTAAAAAGTACATCTGAACATCAGTTAGCTATTGACTAGTCCAAGACACTGAAAAAGGGGTGCTGTGAAGCAATTTGGCAAAAATATACTAGTGTATAACAAAAAAAAAAAAAAAACCATCTTGAAAACATGCAGAATTTCCCACCAGTTATTTAAGAAAGTGAAAATGTAATATATTCTTAACTCATTACATGTAGAGTAAAATATATCAAACATTTGGTAATTGTGGCCTACAGCCAAAGAAAATTACAGAAAAACATCTCAGATTATTAGAATATTTCACATATCTCTCGGTCTAGTTAGGTACACAGAATCACAATCATGGGGAAGACTGCTGGCTTGACAGTTAACAAGACGACAATGATTGACAGTGATCGACTCCCTCCACAAGGAGGATAAGCTACAGGTCATTGCTGAAAACACTGGCTGTTCATAAAGTGTGGTGTCTAAGAATATTAATGGAAAGTTATCTGGAAGGGAAAAGTGTGGTAGGAAAATGTTCACAAGGAACAGGGATGAACCAAAATGTCAATTCAACAACTTGAGAGAGCTGCACACTGAGTGAAGCAGTGCATCAAGAGAGACACACAGACATCTTCAGGAAAGGGGCTACAACTGTCGCATTCCTAATATCAAGCCACTCCTGAACCAGAGACATCACCACAAGTGTCTTACCTGGGCAAATTAGAAAACGAAGTGGTCCAAAGTCCTGTTTTAAGATGAAAATAAATTACAAATCACTATATATCCTCACTAGACTTGTAGTCAAGACCGCCTAAACCAAGACCAAGACATTACCAAGACCAGAGGGTATCGAGACCAAGACTAAGACCAA
>JAOVYU010000001.1:21083406-21093612 GCA_025674565.1 Synodontis membranacea | reverse complement strand
TATATATATAGGTGCATTCAGCTATATATATACATACATACACACACAGAATATTTATTTATTTATTTATTGCTTGACTTTAATAATTACAAAATCAATTATGCTCTTCCCAGATTCCAGCAATATGTTAAAATTTTTACAGGGAAAAATAAGATATTGGACAAATGCTGTGGCAGTATTAAATATGTTTCGAAAATCAGACCTCCCCTTTCTAATTTGGACCATAATTTAAGAGGAGCAATCCTGTTACTAAGTCTGTCAGTGTGTGGCAGGATGGGAATAAAGAGGATCTAAGAGGCTGTCTACTGACCACAGATTGGAAGTCTTCTTATTGATAGTTTCAACGAGGCAGTCACATGGTACATCCATTTTTGTGTTGACACTGTGAAAGACCACTAAAATATTCCCAAATAATAAGGAATATATTACACCTGAAATTAAACAATGCATCAGATGAAAGAAACAAGCTTTCCGGAACATGTTGGAATTGAAAGCCGTCCAAAAAAGAATTTAAGGTGGAAATTGAGGGAAGCACGAGAACAACACAGCCTATGTGTCAGAGAAGTTTTTTCAACTAAGAACTCAAAACAACTGTGGGATGCCTTGAAAGAAATGGCCAAATTGAACTCTGAGAAAGGAGGAATGCATGTACTGAATGAACTCTACAGCTTTCGTGAGTGGTATGATTGTGTAGCAAGTGGTGGTTCTGAGGAATGTAAGAATGCATTAAGTACATCATGTGATTAGGCAGACAAAATTGTAATCAATCCAGGTGCCATGGCCAAAGTCTTTAAAAAGTTATGCAATAAGAAGGCAAGGGGGCCAGACACCACATGGCATGACGTACCATTCCTGCAATATAGAAAAAGCCATCATTATCCCAGTCCCAAAATAATCTTACCCTAAAGCAATAATGATTTTAGACCAGTAGCATTAACATCCATAATGATGAAAGCATTTGAACGCATAATGTTAGGGAACCTACAACGAGAAGTAGTTCTCTTGGATCCCGACCAATTTGCGTACAAGGATGGTAAGGTTGCTGGCGATGCTTTAAACACTACAACACACCTTATGTTGGAACACCTTGAAAATCCCTGCGCTTACGCTAGGGCCTTACGCTAGGGCCTTAAAATCATTGCTGATCCAACTCGCATCCTTTGTAAGGAGTATGAACTGATGCCTTCAGGCAGGACATACAGGTTACCAACCTACAAATTTTCATTACTATCAATTAAACTACTTAACAATAAGAGATGAATTGGGTATGTGGGTGTGAGGGAGGAGGGAGGGAAAATTTGGTATAAGGTTTTGTACGATAATTTGATATAAGGCACTTATATATGAAGGTGAAATTGGACTTGATACTGGTGTTCTGATTTTCATGAACTGTAAGCCAAATTCATCACAACTAAGACAAAAAGGCTTGAAATATTGCACTTTACATGTCATGTATATAGAATATATAAAAGTTTTTCTTTTTTGAATTAAATGACAAAAAAATGTTGTTGAAACTTTTCACAATATTTTAAGATGCAGTAATATTCAGTCTATAAATTATTTTTATTCCTGAACTGACATTACGTCCAAGTAGATGTTGAGTGCATTAACCCTTTCTAGGGCACTAATTGAAATACTCAGAAATTCTAAATTTCAACCCTAGTGTTATTGGAGGATATATTTTTTATCGAAGTTTTGAATTTTTTTGAAAAACCCGTAAAACTAAAACTTAAAGGAACATTTATTTATTCACAAAATTCAATTTTTTTTGGGAGATTGTAAAACGTTATACCCTTAAGACTTTATACCCTAGGAAACTTTATTGAATCAGCCAATCATGTTGCAGCAGTGGAATGCATAAAATCATACCAATACTGGTCAAAAGCTTCAGTAAATATTCACATGAAACAGAATGCAAGGAAAATGTGATCTCAGTGACTGACTTTGGCCAGACTCATTCAAGATTACAAGAATTCTACAGTAACTCAGAAAAGCACTCTTTACATATATGATAAGCAGAAAAGCATCTCAGAATGCACATCAAACCTTAAGGCAGGTTCATATATATATATATATATATATATATGCATGCTATTCATTATTCCCTCTGCCCTGATTAAAGCCCCAGTTCTGAACAAAAGCAGCCCCAAAGCACGATGCTGCCACCCCATGCTTCACTGTGAGGGAGGTATGCTGTTTTTCTTGTGCTAAACATATCTTTTGGTATTATGGCTAAAAAGTTCAACTTGTGTCTCATAAGACCCAAACATTATCCCACAGTTTTGAGAGATCTTTAGCCAGGCTTGGATGTTTTTCTGTGGTTTAAAAAAAAAAAAATGCTTGCCACCCTACCCCGCAGCTCAAACAAATGAAGTATTTGGGAGATTGTTGCCACATGTAGGGAACGACCAATACTTGCCAGAAATTGCTGCAATTCTTTTAATGTTGCTTTAGGTCTCTTGGTAGACCTTGGCAACAAAGACTGCATTTCTTGGCAGCTTCCCTGACCAGTTTTCTCCTGGCCTTCCCATCCATTTTAGCAGCACATCCTGTGCTTAGAAATATGACTGGTGTGCTACATTTTCTCCACTTTGTTGATTTTCGTTGTAGTGTTCCATCATATATCCAATGCTTCAGAAATTTAGCTTGAAAATAATCAAACCACTCGGTGCAGTGATTAACACATACACACAAATATCAAGAGTTAAATGGTGCTGTGTGAATCATCACAAATTTCCATACCCTCTCCTGACCTCTTCCAGTTCTATACTACCAAAATGATGTCAGGAAAATACTACAGGAATAGATGTACGTTATTTGGGGTTAATCAGTCACTTTAAGCCATCAGGGAATACCGTTTCCATGAAAGGGCAGTACATGAAGTGCTGTGGGTCACTATTCAGATATGGGATAAATGCAGTGGACCAATTTCGTTGTTATGCACTGTGTGCTGTGGTGTGTCAATAATGACAATGAATCATTTTCACTTTCACATGGTCTGCAACAATGGTTAGGTAGGTGGTACATGTCAAAGTAACATCCACATGGACGCCAGGACCCAAGGTTTCCCAGCAGAACATTGCCCAAAGCATCACACTGCCTCCACCAGCTTACCTTCTTCCCATAGTGCATCCTGGTGCCATGTGTCAGAGGTGCAAACTTGTAACTTTCTTGCTACTTATTTTACATTATTGCAACAACCGGCAATTCCGAAAGTGATTATATTTAATAATTTTCCTGTAATCTTGACAACAATACAGGGGAGGCCTAAAACCCTGACTGAGCTTTTTCTTCCCAATCAAACTTTAATCACATACTTGCTGAATCTCCTTATACACCACTATGTCACTAATCTCAGAAGTAAAGAGGGGGAAATTGCAGGGCAAAATCACCAACTTCTCTTCAATCTAAATAGCAAAATTTTATCATTCATTTTCAGTTACTGCTTTGTCCAGGACAAGACTGTGAGGCACCCAAAACCTATTCTGGGAATACTGTACCAGATACAGTAACATATGATAATATAGCATTTTGACCAAAAAGTAGGATTTAACAAAATAGAATTCATGGGTGAGAAAAAAAAATATCCAAACACACACAAAAGAATTATACTAAAAGAATAGACTTTTATTAAGCATTGTAAGTTGCATTCAATTTCCTTCAACTACATCACACCACAAGCCATCAACAATCACTCAAACCCAACAGTAGATCATTCTTTGACATCCCATGAGTAAGGAAAAACTCTGATCAACTTACATTTAGGTAGCCTATTTAGTCTTGCGGGCAGGGAAATACACCATATTTCTGATTACTAATGTGCAATGAAAGGCATCAGGATTAGGTGGAAAACTTGAAGTAATGATTCTTGTTCAGAAGTACAGTAAGCTCTGAGAACACTAAACAAAACACCAAAATGATTCAAGATTACCTGCTTAAAAGCTAAACTCTCGAAATGGGAAGGTCTTTTAATTTCAATGCTTTGTTTTCCAGCCAAAAAACAGGGAGGGGAACGGGGAAGGGCTGGTCATTTGACAGCTTTCACTCAAGCTTTTTTTTCCCCCTCCCTCCACCAAGAGATTTTTCTCTTTTTTCCCCTCCAGACATGTGGTTGAATAACTTGAATGCAGAAAACAGCAACAAAGTACAATAACGGATACAGAGATGGATGAGTATACCAGGATTAACGATATTTTAAGTGGCTAGATACCATCTGATATTTTGGAGTAAATGAAACAGAGGTCAATAATCACAAAAATTTAAGGTTAGAGCAAATCAGTTACTGACTAACAGTTAACACCTTTTTTTTTAGGACTATTACTGATTATTAGCCTTTTTAAGCTTTCGCAAATGGGCACAGTACTTGTAGAGATGGAAGAAAAGGGACAACATGCATAATAACTACACACCATTTTTAAAGTTGTGAACCATGCAAAAAGTTGCAGAAACCATCATACTAATGTTCTACAATTGATTCAAGAAACCACACTAATATCAATCATCGATGCATGGCAATTCCTGACAAAGACACCAGTGGCATTTGTCATCGGATCTTTTGCATCTTTTCTGTGATTTTTCTGTTTCTTGACGTTTCTTCGTACGATGCTAGTAGCATGACTCTGAGATCATCAGGACTAAGCTGCAGTTATTTATTACTAGTTACTTAATTTCCAAACAAATCTGCACATTTTAGCTGAAGTAAACCCACAGCGATGACCCAGTGAGAAATGTGTTCTTGCTTCTCTCTTTCTGTCATGGGTTTGGGTTTTACTTTTAAAAGAGAAAAAAGTATTTACTGTGACACAACACAAAATCAGTTACAATGGCAATTATATATATGGTGCCAACTATTGGTAAAACGCCTCAACCTATGAGTATAAAAAAGACTGCCAAGATGATTTTGGCTTCAGCAATTCAAGAGAACGTAAAATAAAATGTCTGCGTAAGCAGTTTGAGACAAGTAATTAGTGAGGAGGGAGCAGACGTAACTCCTTATATACTGGTAGTATTCTATAACTGGTATACTTTATATGTCTATGCTTTTATCGAAAGATATTGTCATTAACTTGTACTTGCTTGCTGACATCAACGAGGGATTCCCAAAAAAAAATAAAAAAAAATAATAATCATACAGTAAGTCCTCATTAATCACTTTTCTTAGAGGAAAAAAAAACATACACCAACTGTAGGCTTTCCATCTTTCCAGATTTTCCTTAACCCTGAACCTTCCACCCTTCACCCTCTCTATAAAAATAGGTTTACTCTTCTGTTTTTAAGACAGCAGTGCTCAGAGCTTCGTCTCTGTGGCACTCGCTGTCTGTATTTAGTGCATTTAAATGAGGATTCATATTGCACATTTTGGAGTCATTGCTAAAGGCACTTTCTGGTTGGTTGGGAGCTATTTTGTTCCCATTAAGCTCCGCCTCTTTGCCCTCCACCCCGTTCTCGGCCACGGCGGACCCTTCAGATGACGTCTTACTCTCCGTCTTGGGCTTCTTTCGTTCTTTCCCCACGTCACTGGTGAAGTTAGCATATGTAGGTTTACTCTGGAAAAGAAAATATGACCCCTTTTAATGGATCACTTCATTTTAGCTCGATTTCAATAACTAAGAACGTGAATGACTACGTGCACACCAAATAACTCACAATATGCCATGTAGATTAACTATAGACTCAATTCATGGGAAAGGTGAAGACGCAACTCATTGTTATCCAATTTATGGTGTAACGATATACCACTAGGATAGTATGACAAGCAAATGTGAACATGACCATGATATTATGACCATGACATTTTCAAAGTCTTATCAACATTAGGTATGCTGGTAGAGTCAATTACATCAAAATGTTATTTAATGTCATGCTCCTAAATAATTAAAAGTTGTGGTGTGTTATGATGTAATATGATTATCCTAACATTCCAGATTACAATACATTTAATCCCTCATCGAGAAATAATTATTTTCAACTAAAACACATTTATTGGTACAATCAATTTCTGGTACCTCTGGAAATTATTGTGAACACATTGAAACTGAAGTATGTTTCCGATTTAAATTGTACATTTTTGAGTTGAGTGGAGTGTGTAGGAACTTTCAAGCCATAATCCATGACTTCCTGATTAACTGGGGTACAAATATGAGGTAACACAGGGGCCAAATTTCCTTAGTCATACATCAACATGGGAAAGATAATAGAACAAACACAAAGCAAAACCTCAAAAAAAAAAAAAAGTCAAAGAATGGTTATAAAAAAATAGCTACTCACGTTAAAATTCCCATTTCTACTGTTAGGGAAATAAAAAAAATTCCCATCAACTGTAACTGTTACAAACGTGCCTGTAAGAGTAACTAAGTTTATTTTGCCCCACGTACAGTGAGGAGGATGGTAAGAGACGCAAAAAAAAAAATATCCCTAAGGATCACTGTTAGTAAATTGAAAGAAAAAGTAAAATCTTGGGGTTACCAAGTCTCCAAAACTACCATCAGACGCCACCTCCACGCCAACAGATTATTTGGAAGATGTGCCTGATAAATGCCTTTTACTGTCAGTTAACCATAAACACAAGCGTCAAGAGTGTGTGAAACGCTACTGCGTGCAACTGGAACCATGTTCTCTGGTCTGACGAAACCAAAATTTAGCTTTTTGAAAAAAGACCTCAAGGTGGAATAATGGCTATAATGAAAAGAAACTTATCCCTATATGTAAAATATTAGAGATCCTGTGATGTTGTGGGGCTGTGAAGTGAAAGTGATTATTTGTCATTATTGACACACCACAGCACAGTACACAACAACAAAATGTGTTCTCTGCATTTGACCCATATGTGAGTGACACACAGCTATTTCTTCAGTGCCCGGGGAGCAGTGCTTGGGGGCGGCACCTTGCTCAGGGTACCTCAGTGGTACCTGCTGGCTGTGGGATTCGAACCTGCAATCTTTAGGTTATAGGGCCGCTTCCCTAACCATTAGGCCACCATCTGCCCTGATCCATTAGGCTGATCTTCCTCAAAGGCCTGGACACCTTGTTAGGCTACATGGCATCATTGCCTACATGAAATACCAGGACATTTTAAATCAGACTCAGGCTGCCTCTGCCAGGAAACTAAAACTGGGTTTTCACAGGATCTTCCAGCAGGATAACTGTCTGAAGCATATGTTAAAATGAACAGAAAAATGGTTAACCGATCACTGAACCAAGCTTCTGGTTCTGACCTGAACCCAGTCGGGTGAGCTGAAGCGTAGACTGCACAAGAGAGGTTCCAGGACCCTGGAGGAATGGTCCCTTATAAAATGTTATAGGAGAAACACGGTGTAGTGTTTTTACAACACAGACTGTAAAAAAGTATTAAATGCAGGGGTTCCAATAACTACAAATTTTCTACAAATAAATTTATTTCAATTAAAGGTTGGAGTTTTCTCATTTTTTCAGTCTGAGATGAAGCTACTTCAACAAAGGTGGATTTTTTCATCCCATTTATGCCAATAGATACCCCTAAAGCTGACAAAGCGAATATTAAAGGCACAAAGGCCCCAAGAACAACTGTAAAGCTGGTATGAACAACCCGAGTCGATTAGGTCCATTTTGCTATGGTCCAAGAACCTGATCAAAGCATGACATTTACTGTGAAAACAATTTTTGGCGTTATGCCTGAATTCAGCTACGGCAACATCAGACAGATTTTCCGAGGCCTCCACACAGTGGTATAAAAAAAAAAAAAAAGATAGAAAGAACAGGAGGAAAATAATGATTGGTGTAACTAACCTGGTATGACACCTGACTTTTAAAACCTCTGCCATGGTATCTGCCTCCCCGACCAAATGTCCTTATAAGAGGGGTGGAAATCACACCTCTCGGTCGTCTATACAAAAGACAAGTTCACAGAAACCTTTTAAGAGATATTCAAGTGTACATTGTAAAGCAGTACGGCATAACCCCATTCCTGCAGGGACAGAGTCCAGAATTTCCCTCTTGGAACACATTATTTTGGCTCTGCAGGATTAATAATATTTCATCATTATTGCAATGTGAGGTTCCATGATGACCAAAGTGTCAAGGGATGTGATAATGGTGGGGAAAAATAGCATCACTGGAACTACTTTACCCACAAACGGCAGCAGTCTCCCATGCACATAGGAGGCATGAGACACTTGAACAGCCAAAAGCAGAGATATTTTTATTAGACTGAAAACAGCAAGGACTGAGTATGTAAATGAAAAGCAGATACATGTTTCGAAATCGGGCACTTTTTAAAAATAAGAAGAAACTTGAGAAATCTCAGTCCCAATTTTTGTGTGTAATCTGCCCAAGTATTGTTTTTACTAATTGATAAAACAAAACAAAAAAGAAAACAGAAAAATACATGTATGTATATTCATTTATCCATCACTCTAACACAGACTAAATTCTATAATTACCCTGTTAGCTGAATCAAGTTTCTTTGGTCAGGGAAATCACCAACTTAAATTTGGATATGACTAAAAGGCACATTTATAAACTAATTTAAAATGAACCCACACGTGTCTCTTTAAGTCAGTCTTCACTTGGACTCACCCTCTGCTTGGTCCTCCAACTGACACCACCTGAATAGGGAAGGAGCCCCGGCCCCTGCCACGCCGAGAGCCCGCCCACTGCCCAACCACAGTGCCAGCGATCTCAAGTTTGCCCCCTTGTGACGGCATGGCCTGAAGTCCTGCTCACAAAAACACAATTCGGGGATTAATAGCACTGTGTATTACACACTTATCCGACAAACGTAAGCAAAAACAACACTGTCCGCACAGACATCTCTGAAATATTCTCCTCTATTTACACTGGTAAAGAAAACACACTTTATCCAACTACTCAGATCTAATTATTAATAATCGTTTATTAAAAGCCTCATCAAAATACACTTATTCCTGGTATATATTTATTATATAACTCTTTTTTTTTTTTGATGATGATGATGATTTTGATCATTTGAAAATGCTACCTTTCTGATTTTTTTTTTTTTAATTTTTCGATTTTCAATAAAATAGGGACTATTTACTTCTTTGTTTGTTCGTTTAGTAAAGTCACAGAAAAAGTGCTACACTGTGATATTTATCATTATCTTGATATGGAGAATTATGGTCATATATCACATATCCCTAGGGATAAAACATACCAGAACGTGTAACAGGGTTAACATGTGCTTACCTGGTATGGCCCTGCCTCTGCCTGGGGGAGGGGGCAGAGGTGGAGGGGGGTAGAAGGAGCTGTTGGGAGGGTAGAAGGGCATGGCGTGTGGAGGTGGAGGTGGGAAAGGGAGGTGGTGGGGAGGCCGAGAGAAGTTCAGACCCTCCATAATACTCTGGCGCATCTTCTCCAGTTTGGCTACCAGCTCAGCCTACACATGAGACGAGAAAACAAGTGCTTAGAGCTCAGTGTCTGACTTCAGCTAACAAAGAGTGGAGGAATCAGTTGATGTGCCACACTGTGTGGGAATTTTATTATGCTGCCGGGACTGTACACATTTTGCATCTCTTTTGGACTTTAATACGGAGGTGTGCATTATGACCTGGAAAATATATATTTTTTTTAAACTTTTTTTTTTTTCATGCAGGTATGAGCGGGACATCGGATATAAAGTTCACATGACAAAGGAAGACCACATGCTGTGCAATGCATTTATTACACTCAATCATTCATTTTCAGTAACTGCTTTAAACCACTTAGGGGAATTAAACTGAAATTGTACATTTTTGTATATATTTGGGAATCAGAACCGTCTAAGTTTGTTAGAAATATTGCAGCCAGGTTCAATCGAAGACAGCTGCAGCAGCAGGCGGGATTGGTCAGAATTCCCTCATGAGTTGAATGGGGTATGGAACTAAAAGCCCACACCTTTACTTCAGCAAAGTATAAATTCACCTGGGAAAGGACTCTACAAGACTCTGGATGCATTAGGTAAGAACGTGCCATCTTTTAATATTTTATGTAAATTTTGACATTCATTTATATATGGTAATTGTATTTAATGATAATAATCATCATCATCATCGTCTTTGTGGTTAGTAAGGGTTTTGGCAAACTATTCAGTGGTACATTAGGTTTCTACAAGTAGAACATGGGATCTTAAACATTGGACATTTCTGCCTTTAAATACATTATGTAAGCTCAACTGTTATTATTTTTGGGAAACCAAATGGAAATGCTTATTTCATGCCCGTTTCATAATGGGTG
>JAOVYU010000001.1:20989034-21006013 GCA_025674565.1 Synodontis membranacea | reverse complement strand
TACGCGGAAATTCTACTTCGCGGAAATTCACTTATCGCGGTAGAGTCTGGAACGGATTAACCGCGATAAACGAGGGTTTATTGTACTGTAGCTTAGAGTAGTATACCTAGCTAGAATGTTTCCAAATGATCATAGTTGCACTGGACGTACGCTAAGCATCGAATGGTTAACATCAATGTACGAAATTAGCTATCTGAGTAAAACAAAAGCTTTAGATCGACTTGCCCAATTCTGGTTCTTTCACTTCATTCCACAACTTCTTCATTTCACAGTCATGTATAGCAGTTGTGGCAGAACACTGTGACTGGATAAACACTGAATGTGATGAGTACTACGGGGGATCCTGAATGATTCAAGTTTGATAAAAAATTGCATGAAATCTGTATTTTTTTTTTTTTTTTTTTAGGAATTTTTGGAACTTGTATTTAGGGTTCTGAAATTTTAAAATCTGAAACCTTGGGGTTCAGATTATTATTATTTTTTTTAAATAAGCAAGATCAAAACACAGAAAAAACAGAAAAAATGTAAATGTATTAAATATATCAGGAAAATGTACTGCACATAAGTTCATGGCCATCTTGAACTAATTTAATTTGCGATTTTCTAAAATAATAGATAGTAACATTACAGTAAAATAATACATAAAATAATATATCTATGCAATTTCTTATATCCTGTAATTTTTTTTTAAATGTTGGTCAGAGACTGTATGTTGCAGTGACCTAAACAAGTGGAAACCCAATGGCGTTATGTCTGGTTAGTTGGCTGGATGAGGAAAACTTCCCATCTAAATGTTAAAATCGTGACTTTCGTTGCTTTTGCAACATTTGACCTTTAATTGTCATGAAGGAAAATAATTTTCTTTTGTGAATAGCTGCTGGATGAACGTAGTTCATTGATTTTTTTCCCCACTTAATTTGATCAATTGCTCATTGCCATTTACACGTTTCTCCAAGATTGAGCAGCTTGTAATGACGGCATAACACATTGAGCAATATTTCTCTCTGAAAGGGCACGTGAAACCCACCTACCAATATTCAGAATCTTTCCCATTGCCTTCAGATGCCTTATAACTGTAGAATGACTCATATTCAAGCGTCTTGCCAGCTTTCGAGTCGATCATGTTGCATCTTCATCCAACAGTTTCAACAGCTTTTGTTCTCAAAGTTGATGTGTTAGAAGTAGGAAAAATGGGCAGGCACAAAGATTTGAGGGACTTTGACATGAGCCAAATTGTGATGGCTAGACGACTGGGTGTGTGTGTCGCATAAATCTGGAACACATGGCACCAGGATGCACTGTGGGTAGAAGGCAAGCCGGCAGAGGCAGAGTGTTGCTTTGGGCAATGTTCTGCTGGGTAACCTTTGTTCCTGCCATCCATGTAGAGGTTACTTTGATCTACCTAAGCACTGCTGCAGATCATGTACACCTTTTCATGGAAACAGTATTCCCTGATGGCTGTGGCCTTTTTCAGCAGGATAATGCACCCTGCCACAAAGCAACAATGGTTCAGGAATGGTCTGAGGAGCACAACAATGAGTTTGAGGTGTTGACTTGGCCTCCAAATTCCCCAGATCTCAATCCCCAGATCACAGCACATCTGTGGGATGTGCTGGACAAACAAGCCCGATCCATGGAGGTCCCACCTCACAACTTGCAGGACTTACTGTAAGGACATTTGCTGCTCACACCTACAGGGGTCTAGGGGAGTCCATGCCTCGACGAGCCAGTGCTGTTTTCGCAGCAAATGGAGGACCAACACTATATTAGGCATGTGGTCATAATGTTATGCCTGATTGGTGTGTGTGTGTGTGTGTGTGTGTGTATGTGTATATACACACAAACACACAGATACACACACACACTGAGTTGATCACTGATGTGACTGGCTTGTTGAAGCACATGTTTACTGAAATAGGCAGAATCTGACTGGGTTGTCTTATTTCAGAGTTTGTGGATTGGTAAGCACTCCGGTTACCCAAATGTATGTGCACAAGCTAACACATATGAGAATATTCTCCAATAACAGCAAGTGTTTAATTCCTTTTTATGACAGTTGTTCCTACGCTAGTTCTTTTCCCTTCTCTTCAAGTTTATAAGACAAAATAAACCTTAGCTTGCCGTGTTAAAAACAGTGTTCTGAAGACAGTCCACTGGTGAAAAAAACGCATTGTTATAAAGCACTGAAAGTGCTAGCTGAGTTACCTTAGCCTTTTCAAAGTCCAGGTCCTTGCCGATGGTAGTGAGAAGCCTGCAGAGGCACTCCAGGCTCTCATCGTCATGGTTCTTCAGCAGCTTCACCACGCAGTCATGCATGATGGCTTCTGTTAGCATGCGCAGCTTAAACAGCTCACCGATGAACCTGATGTTGCCAGTCGAGCGCCGTCTGGCTTTGTCCTTCGCCTCCTCCAGCTCCTCCTGCAGACGCTCCTTCTCGCTGGTCTGGGAGAATAAATAATACACGTGAAGAGGAAATGAAAGTCGATAGAAAAACAGACCCTGTTCATCTCTGACCATTTTTTTTATGTGTCTGGAGTATCTACATTATATTCCGAAAGGAATTTATCCACACAAAATACAACCAAGGACAATTTAAAATAGATTTACACCCAATTTTATCAACATTCTTCAGCAGGTTTGAAAAGCATTTTCAACTACATGTTCAAGTGTAAATACATGCACCTCTCCAAGTCACAGGATCATCTGCAATAAACCATAAG
The DNA here is from genome assembly GCA_025674565.1 of Synodontis membranacea. Lineage (NCBI taxonomy): Eukaryota > Metazoa > Chordata > Actinopteri > Siluriformes > Mochokidae > Synodontis > Synodontis membranacea. The sequence goes on along the minus strand of JAOVYU010000001.1, from coordinate 21,003,293 downwards.
ACAGACTTCGACAGCTACCTTCTCTGAGTTTAAAGAAGCTGAAAAACATGTGTAATGACAATTTGCACTTCAGCATAGAAGAAATACAAATAAAAAAATCCAATTTCGTTTTACAAGTGTGAATGTATTTGGTTAAAATCTAATCAGGATTAGACCCCGGTGCAAGAAACATGAATTGACCAGGTGTAAACAAAGCAAGAAGCAATGAATCATTTTTTATATATATATATGTCCCACACATTTCAGCAACAGCAGGAAACGAAGTGACATTCGAACTGAGATTTACTTAATTCTGCAACGACACAGTAAAAACAACACATCCAGACGACTGGCTTGAATGATTCCTCACTCTAATTCTGCAGTGAGCGTGGTCTGATGTTTCTTCAATTCCCCAGTCAAAACTTCAGTTCCTAGCTGCAATCAGTTCCCATTTACTGTTTGACATTTAAAAATGGAAGAAAAGCCCCTGACCCATTCATAAACAAGCTCTCATTAAATATGAATAAAGGCATTAGGAAGAAAAATAAAGCCTGGAAGGAAGTAGCAGAGACTGTTGGTGGCTCTACTGAGCAAACAAAGCTAGCACAGCTTTCTTTGCTTGCCATCATATTTATCTACAGATGCTATATAAAACTACGCCCATTTCTCTTCGGGACAAAACAAAAACAAAACCAGAAGATGGACAGTGTACAAGCAGCATGAGTGATCTGTCAAATGAACGTTCTGAGTAGATATATTACGGAATGTTTCACAACAAAGACATGATATTAAGTGATGAAACAGACACATACTGATGTTGCACAGTCAAGCTCTTTCTGCTTCCTCTCAAACACGGCATCGTCCATTTTGTCCCTTTCAAATTCCTTCTGACAGCGGTTCAGCAGTAACTTCCGGAAGTTAACAGTAGTGCCAGGTTTATCTGCCATTGGCACCTTCAGCTGCAGGCACATCAAAACACAATTCAAAGCCTTTCAATGTACAAACAGACAAAAAGCATACGTTGATAACAGAAAAAAAAAAGATCATGCTGTCATGAAGATCGTACTGTAGCCAGGCAGTGGCACATGTTGGCATAAGCTACAGAGAAACTGGGCTCATCGATGGCCTTCTCGAACACCAGGTCGATGACGCCTTTAAGCCTCTCCTCGGTGTTTATGGTGAGGTCCGTCACCTGCTTCATCAGCTGTGTGAACATCTGGGGTGTCAGTTTATTCAGAATGCTGCGCACCTTCCGGAAAAGCTCCTGCAACAGAGACGTAAAAACAAACATCACTGGAATAAAACAAAACAGCATTTACGGGCAAAACAAAGCACTTTTAGGACGACATTAAATGTCCACATAAACTTGCTGGATGACAGATTTTGGCCTTTTGAATTAGGGAAAAAATATTTATATAGAAGGGCGGTTCCACGTCCAAGTAACATCCATAACGCTTTACAGGATAAGTTTATGCTGCACAAACATAAAAATGTTGACGCAACAGTATCCAGAGTTTCTGTGTAAAACTTTATACAGAAATATCAATTTATATATTTCTTTATATCAATTAATTTATATTAATGTAAAATGTGATGAACAAATCGTGCCCCGTCACTTTGGACAATATGAGCCCAAATGTCAAATCCACAATGCTGGAACTGCCCAGTACCTTTCTTGTAGTTCAAGAGAAAAAAAAAACAAAACATGGAGGCTGCCTACATTAGTTTATCAGTTTGGATTCCGAACTAAACTTATTTCAGTTCCAGTACTGAACGATGAACCGAGTTTATTGCATGTATCTACCTGTGTTTTCTGAGCTTCCAGGTCCTCTGTGAGCGTGTCTCTCTTCATGCCAGGCTTCCAAGCGTTCTCAGCCTTTTGCAGCTGCACGTCGTCAATCACGGAAACATTCATGATGATCTTGCGTGGCTGGGGCCGCCATGCAGGCAAGCTGAGGAGCTAATGATGAGGGAAGAAAGTAAAGAACATAACCCTGTGCTCTGAGGTCAGTGGAATATTTCTTGTGACATAAACAAGTAGTGCACTTGGACTGAATGTGTGTGTATGTGTACTAGTGGTAAAGTGTGTTCCCATCACTCACTGGTGCTCCCCGTCCTCCTAGTAACTGCCTGCTAAAGTCAGCAAACGCTGGGGTGAAGTCAGGCCCTCTGATGAGCACCCGTGTGTCCACTGGCCTCAGTGGTAACTTAGTTTGGTTAATCTGCAACAAGAACATGGGACACGATGTGTTCACCAGCAGGAGCTCCAGCAGGGGGCGCAGCGAGCTCCGGCAACTCAGAAATCAAAATAAACGAAGAACCAGACCTCCCGCACTCTACACCACACTGTGTTAAGCACAGCAATCTCACCACATTCCGAACCCCATACACTATCACAGGACACCTAGCACATTCACAAGCACCGTCCTGGAAGTCTCAAGCATCCCCAAGACACTCATCTACGAGTTCTAGCAACAACACATTCTTACCAAATGTGACAGCAGTACAACCTGATGGAGCCGCCAAACATGCAAAATGACATCCAACACAGAAACTCAACTGAAACCGAAACGCTTCTGGCAGGTGATGAATGAATTCATACAGATACTTCGTTTTTACGGCCAAGAGCCAGTACTGTGCCTCAACTCACAAAAGAGAGTAGACTAACAACGTGAAATCGTATATTACACATAAGCAGTGCGTTTATTTTCCCTCCTGCGCTTTGCCTAAGTTAACATCTCGGCCAAGTGTGACATAACCTTGATGCAATTTTAATGGAAACAGGATGTCCGGGGGTTCGAAACTGAGTGTGCCCAGTGGAGATGGACATGAACCGTAGTTCATTCGCTGCAGGCTCGTTTTTCAGCCTGCAGGAAATGAGAGATCTTGTACGTTGCGATGTTGAAATAGCATGCATAAATGCAAAACAAACACATTTTCCCTAACATCTGGGACAACAAAAAAAGTCAATTTCATACTGCTTTTACAGACCATACATAAACAAAAGGAAAGAAAGTGGCCTACGTGAAAGGAACTACATGCTAGTGCGGTGGCTGCTCCAGAGCTACTGCAAGTGCTCGGTCACTTTTTACTCTAAACGAGCTTGAGGAACAGTCGAGAGAAGCTACTCCTACAGTGTCTATGGGTTGTATTTAAAATAACCAGGCTGGTAATGCTTGAAGAATTTCAAAAAACAAATAAGACTTTCAAAAAGATCATCTAAGCCCAAAATGATTCAGAGCTTCAGCTACAGAATTGTCCAGATTTCATCAAGCACTCACTTTATCCAGAACTACATCTGTGATCTGAGGTAAGCCCTCTGGCTTCTGCACACATGCTGGCGTAAACTGGAAGCCCAGCAGGAAGTCCCGGTCATACTGCCTTTTCCCATTGGGCTGCATGAGCACTGAAACAGACAGCAAAACTGCACTGAGACAGAGAAATGAAACAAACAGTTGCTGTTTTGAAGGAACTGTACAATTTAAACAAATCCGAACATGTCCCGAGTTGTGAGTATCTGTTGTATCTTTACCCTCCTCTATGGCTAACAAAGGCCCCGTAGAGCCGTTCCCCTCCTCAGGCGTGACTGTGTTCTCCATGTGCTCAGTTTCCAACAGGTGTCCATCTCCATTTTTCAGTGGTTCTGTTTCCGCCTCTCCGTTCTCCTCTGGAAAGCAAGCTGGAGCTGGTGAGAAGCCATTTCTCATCTCGGAGGCTGGTCTACAGACCTCTTCTCCAGCTAAACCATCAATTTTGGTCTCCTCCTAGATGATTAACAGAAAAGACGCTTTCAAATGGGAGGATGAAAACACTGAGGGGACCTCAATAAAGTCCGCTAACTTGTTTTCATGATTAGCTTCCTACTATTTGTTATAGCATCTATGGAAAAATGCTAATGCAAAACAATGGATGGCACTGGGTATCCCCCAGGTGGGTGGGGCTTTAACAGAAGTAGGTGATGGCAGTTAATTTATATTTACAAATCAGAATTGGGAAGTAGATACCTGCTACAAAACCTGAAGAGACTTTTTTCCAAAGACAGTCAGCTTCTTTGCCCCCGAGTGACTGTAAAACTGCATCTAACTAGCATTTTTTTCCCAATTGCTGTAGCTTTCTGCAGTTTTCCTGTGGCCTTGGTATATATTACCATCTTCCTTTTTTTTTTTTTTCTTAGAACAATAATAAGAATGGGAATGAGCAGAGTGGGTGAAAAATGAGAATATAATCACACTCGATCAGATGCCCTAGTCGTCTACATTTAGTTCTGTGAAGGTAATGCCTCTCGTTAATCAGCCTGCGGCTGCAGTGATGCGGTAGGCAGTTAAATGTGAAGACAGTCAGGTTCATTTCAAATCTGCACCACTGTGGCTTTAACATTAAGGGTCCACTATGCAGGATCTAGAGGGATCTATTAGCAAAAAATCTGATATAATATTCATCCTCGTTAGTGTATAAAACTGTAACTATAACTAATTTTAAGCTTATACTGAGTCCTTTATATCTACACAGGGTGCGGGTCCACTTCTACAGAGCTGCCACGTTGCACTACTGCAGCAGTAGTCCAGAACAGACAAATCTTCAGAGAATGCATTTTTTTATTTTTATTTTTTTTTTTACAAGTTGCAATGTGAATCCAGAAAGAAGCACCGGAATGAATGGCAAAGAAGAAGAAAGGAAGACAAGGAAGAAGGAAGAGGAATCAGTGCTTGCTGGTGCTGACTAACAAATATGAGAACCCAAATTTTGAAAAAAGGAGGATCAAACTTACTGTTATTTAGCACAGAAGAGCAAGAAAGTGTGAACGTGAGTACATGGAAGTACATTACGGACACTGTACATTCTAATACACGCTCGGATACGGAGTGGTCAGGGACAGGCATTCAGTTGGAGCAATTGAATCCTACATAGTTGACCGTTAACAAGCGTATCTTATTAATTTAACTGCAGAAGCAATGTGCAATCTTGCTCTATATTTGCTTCTTGCGAGCACAGTGTCCCAAACAAAATATACTCATACATCACTTCTTGAAAAAAAAAAAAAAAGAAAAAAAAAAAGTATTTTGAGAAACTGCCATTCCTACTTTCTATTCCTCCATCACTGGGTTGTTTGGGTCGCTGCAGGTAATGCCAATGTCAATCATTCTGTTATCGGTCAAGCCCACACGGCTCTGAGAAGGTGAGGGGTTTGAGTTTTTGTGGCCAATAACTACAATTAAATTTTCCCCAGGACTCAGATGTGAGGCTTTTGAACTTCTAAAACAATTATAACATTTTCTCTGTTTTTACTGCTAACAGTGGCACAAAAACAGCTACCCACCTCGTTTTCCTCGCGTAGAGGATCCACAGCCGAGTTCTCTTCGTTCGTTTTTTCCCAGTTCTTTGGTGCAACGGAAGCAGCTTGTGCTAACACAGAAAGAAACTAAAATTGTTAGTAATTATACTGCATTATACATTCTATAAAAACAACCTAGAAACATCACAGCAAAGCCACAGCTGTACAGAAGTGGCACGGTTGGGGCTTTAGTGTTTAAAAAAAAAAAAAAAAAAAAAAAGAAGAAGAAGAACCTCAATCTCCTCACATTTAACCAAAGTACTGCAGAATAAAGTGGCAGTCATGAGAGAGACTAATAAAGAAATGAGTCATACCTGTTGCCATCATCTTTCTGGAATTATTCTGACTGTGTGTTTCTGATAAACCATCAGAGCTCTGTGCCGTTGTTTCAGCTTTGAGGTGAACATCATCAGCACCACAGGCCTCGCCTTGTTCGAGTAGGTCACTGCTGGGAGGTTGAATTAATACAGGCAGGCCAGGGGGTGGCGCTAGTGGAGACACTGCATTAGAAGGTATTAAGGTGGTTGGGCTGATTGAAATTTGGGTCACAGGGGCGGCGGGCTCTGCCTGGATCGCTTCTCCTGAAACTGGTGCTTCATTTTGATCCAAATCTGAGGACTGAGTACTGGTCAAGGGAACGTCTTGTGCCTGGATCTCCTGCTGAGAGATTGGAGAGGGTGGCGGCGACTCGGACAGACCGTTAACTGCTTTTGCTGGACAAGGGGAGGAGGCCGTGGGGCTTGGGGTAGCTTCTGAAAGAGTTTCTTCTTCCACAGGGATGGGGGATCGAGCTACAGCAGTGGAACTTGTAGGAAGCTCTTCTGGTTCATCTGAGACTATGGAATTGCAGGTGCTGAGTGGAAGAGGGAGACTAGAGGGCATTCCAGGTTTCGTGAGAGATGAAGAGTCTGATACGGAAAGATTCGGGGCTTCTCTTCTTTCTGTCGAGCTCTCTGAGGGTCCAGGAGATGAAGACTTATGGGGAGTGAAATCAGCTCGGAGCTTGTCCTCTAATACAAAAATATAAATAAATAATGAAATAAATAATGAAATAAATGTGAAAAAAAAAAAAAAGGCCAAGAGGTAAGATTACAGGCAAATCATACATAATTAATATAATTTTCATATTTAGACTCATTTAATCTGACAGTCAGTGAACTAACTGCTCTGTATTATTGCTCTGTGGGAGAGAGTGGCATACCTAAGACGGGTTTGCTATCTGTAGACACGGGACTGAGTCTGTAGGGTGGGTCCGTGTTGTAGTATAATTGCTCTGGCGTCTGACTGGCACTTCGCTGCTATGGACACACAGCAAGAAATGTTAGGGTAAAACATATCAGCGAGACATACTCACGAAAATGTCTCTGCTGCCTAATAATCTGTGTTTCTCTTTCCCCCTCTCGCTCACTACACATGCTACTCCTGAGATACTGGTGACCCATTCTGCTCTCTGACCAATTCTGATGCCCTACTTCTGGTTGCAGTAATCATGACTTTGAAACCCCTCGCTGCTGCTCAAATTGGCCCCATAAAGACAGTCTAAAGATACACTTAGAAACCATGAAGATGGTTTATGATGGCTTATGCCTGCAAATGCCACAGACTGTTTTTACACTCAGAGGACAGATGATAACTTCAACAAAACAGACTTCAAATTATGGTGAATTTCCTGGATACACAACTGGACTGTTTGACTATACAGCACACTGTCAAAGAACGGAGTTATTTACAGTCACACTATCCAGTGTCACCCAGAAAAGGATGGGTTCCCATTTGTCTGCTTTCCTCTAGTCATCTCAGGGAGTTTCTTCTGTGCCAAAATGTGAATCCAGAATTTATATATTTCTTTAAAGTTCCTTTATGACATTTCCTACTGTTAAAAGTGATATACAAATATATTAAAAAAAAAAAAACTGAATTGAATGCTCATGAAAATGTCTCTGATCAACGCAGACTTTGTCAGCTATCAAACATCTCTGTGCAACATTTGTAGTTACAAGGTTTGGCCATGGATAATACTTAGCTTAGAGACTCCATAGGACCTCACCAACTGAGAAAGAATGAGAAAAGCAGACAGGTACCCAGGAGAAATCCTGCATGATTTTATCAGGAATAAGAATAAATCAGGAGTGTCCAAATTGCAGCCCACTGACAGATGTCCCTGAGATGACTAGAGGAAACCAGACAAATGGGAACCCATCCTTTTCTGACGTTAATTGGCTTTTTCCTCAGAATGCATTATACAGTAGATCACCTGCCAACACGTTGTAGTTTTTCCTTTCACCCGCCTGTGGCTGCAGACTCTGTTAGCCCAGATTGCAAGAGTTAACAGCAAGGTGGGTTTTTAAAAAAAAACAAACAAACAAACAAAAAAAAAAAAAAGAATATTTTTCCTGGAAAGCTATAAGCAAATTCATTTACCTAGTATATCAAAAGACTGTGTGGAAATGTAACAAAAAAATGCAACATTATGAAACAAATGAAGGGCACTGTAAAATATTCAGAGGATGAGAGGACAGAGAACCTGCAGAAGCTGGAAGCTGTTCTGGAGCTTTACTAGAGCTAATATGCAACAATGCTTCCAACCACTAAGCTTGGAAAATCCTTGAAAGAGTCTTTAACAAGTGTTCATCGATGTCATTTGTCCTGAAAAGAAGCACAAATTTATGAATATCTTGTGAGTGAAACTACAGCTGACCGGTCATACCCTACTATAGTTATTCCACGAAAATTAAATTCACTATACTGGAGTTCAAAACAAAATATATAGATGACTCGCCGTCATGTGTTTTGATATGGTCTACTCTGGCTCACTTTGAAAAAAGTTTGGAAACCCCTGACCTAAATAGTGCAAAAAAAGCTTTTATTATAGCTTTTTAATGCCAAAGTGGAACGTGTCTGCATTGAGAAGATGCTCTCGTTTTGTGCACTTCCCAGAGCTGCTCAGTGAGGAACATACTGAAAATTGCAGCACAGTCTGGCATGACAACTCTACAGTTTGGACTAGAAGTCTAAGCACTGAATTGTCAGAATAGCACAGAATCATTGGGACTCTTCTGGCAAAGAAAAAAAACAAAAAAAAAAAACAACATTTGTACCATTTGCCTCACCAGCGTTTCTGCATACGGCAACCACCACCATCTACCTTCTGGAAGGAGGTACAAGTTCATTCCATCACACACAAACAGATGGAGGAAGAGATTCTATCCCAATGCTGGGGTTGGGGTTAGGGCCTCCGCCCACATACATGCTGACGATTAAAACACAGACTGTTGAACATTTGAGCACAGATTGTCACAGAATTGCAATTCGCACAAATGCTGTGGCTTTAAAGTGCATTTCTCAATTTTCATTGTTCAGTAACATGCTTACTGTGACTTACTGTCTTTAATATTACTGTGAGAAACAACAGTTATACTTCTAAACATAACATCTGTGATGATGTCTGCTGTGCAACATCATGCTTACTGACCGTCACCAGTACTACGGAAAACCACAACCCCACATTATACTGCCTTTATATTATACAGCTGCATACCACAGTACGGCTGAATGCTTGAATCTGATTGGTCAGAAGGTGTACATTATTTTCATGTAACGGAATTCACGATTTATAATATTTTATTGTTCCTATAGTAATAGCTCATGCACAGGGATTTGTACTGTGGACTACTGTGGACTAATAAGACCAGAGATGTAACCCCCAGGTTACTTTATACTTTTGTACTTTAAGTATGTTTTGGAGCCTGTACTTTTCACTTTCACTTGAGTAAAAAGTTGAGTCAATACTTCGACTTTTACTAGAGTATTTTTAAACAAAGATATCTATACTTTTACTTGAGTAAAGAATATGTGTACTTTTGACACCTCTGAATAAGACTAATAAAACACATACAGTCATGGTGCTTTGCAACACGATGTTTTATAGCGGCTTTAACACGTGAGAACAGAACCTAACCTGTCGCTAGGAAATTCCACAAAATTAGATCTAATTATAAATGCTTTGCAGACATTTTGTACGTTAAGAAATTAAGCACTGTAATTGTTGGCAAATTACTGTGAAACAAGTGCAGTAGCACAGTCCACACTGCTGTTACACTAAAATCGTCTTCCGGGTTGGAGGACGGGCACACAGCACTCATGTAGCATGGTCTGTGGTGTTTTATTCTTTATTTATTTATATGTACCAGTGTATCTAAAAAATCTGAATATCAAGAAAAAGTGCACTATTTATTATCAGTTATTTAAGGACAAGAAAATATTCTAGACTCATTACATGTAAACTAAAACGTTTAAAATAGAAAAATGCTTGATACATCTTTTCAGTTCAACTAACTAAAAAATTTATCAAGCATTTTTTTTCTATTTTAATTTTGATCATTATTTCCTACAGCTCAATTTTTTTTTTTAACATAAACATCTCAGATTTTAGAACTGAATATTTAATTTTGAGTTTTTAAATTACTGTTCAAACAGTATAAATGCTGTGCATCTCTCAGTCTAGTTCAAGACACGCAACCACAATCATGGGGAAGACTGCTGACTTGACAGGTGTCCAGAAGACTGGAAGGGAAAAGTGAGATAAGAAAAGGCGCCCAAGAGACAGGGGTGACCGCAGCCTTGAGAGGATAGTCAAGAAACGCTGACTGAAGAACTTGGGAGAGCTTCACAATTAGTGGACTGAAACTGGTGTCAGTGTATCAAGAGCCACCACACAGAGATGTCTTCAGGAATGGGGCTACAACTGTCGCTTTCCTAATATCAAGCCACTCCGGAACCAGAGACAACATCAGAAGCGTCTCACCTGGGTTAAGGAGAAAATAAACTGGAATGTTGCTTAGTGGTCCAGAGTCCTCTTTTCAGATGAAAGTCAATTTTGCATTTAATTTGGAAATCAAGGTCCTAGGGTCTGGAGGAAGAATTTAGAGGCACAGAATCCAAAGTGTTTCAAGTTTCTGCAGTCTGTGATGATTTGGCATGCCATGTCATCTGCTGGTGTTGGGTCTACTGTGTTTTATCAAGCCCAAAGTCAATGCAGTGTCTATCAGGAGATTTTAGAGCACTTCATGCTTCCATCTGATGACAGGCTTTATGGAGATGCTGATTTCCTTTTCCACCACGACTTAATACCTCTCTACAGTGCCAAAACTATTGCCAAACGGTTTGCTGACCATGATATTACTGTGCTTGACCGGCCAGCCAAATTGCCTGACCTGTATTGTCAAGAGGAAGAGAGGAAGATGAGAAACACCCGACCCAAAAATACAAACAGGTTGAAGGCCGCTATCAAAGCAACCTGGGCTTCAAGAACACCTCAGCAGTTCCACAAGCTGATTGCCTCCATGCCACACTTCACTGATGCAGTAATTCATGGTAAAGGAGCCCCAACCAAGTATTGACTGTATAAATGAACATATTCTTCAGACGTAGGATATTTCTGTATTGCAAATCCAGCTTCTAATAGCTTAGAAAATAATTTAGCATATTAGAGTTCCTTTTTTCATGAGCTATAAGCCATAAGCCTCAAAATAAAGACAAAGAAAGGCTAGAAATATTTCACTTTATGCGTAATAAATATGGAATATAGAAAAGTTTTCTTTTTTGTATTAAATAAAAAAGGCACCATTTCAGGGTATTCACATTTTTTTTTTAAAGCTGCCTATAATTCATTTCCTTTTCAACATTTCTGCTGTTGACACTGCAGTGTCAACGGTCACACATTCTGGGTTATAAATTAAGCTATTTATTATACTGTACCAGTATAATGACAATAAATGAATTGAAGCTGAAGATGCTAGAAGTCAATAAAGAGATCATGACAATGGTTGCTGAAAACACGCAATTCATTTTCCTTTGTCAAGTTCCCAAATATCTGCTTAAAGTTGGCAAATAGACCTTAGGTCAACAGTAGCGAGTCCTTCCTACCTGAGGAGGGGTGGGGGTGGATGAAGGACGGCCCACAGGGGGCGTGGTATTCCCGCTGCCAGACATGATCTCCTCTGTAATGTCCCTCCCACCCTGGTTGGGGTCCCGAATCCGGATCTGAGGACGGAAAGCAGCAAGCTGGAGGCATTCCCATTTGCTATGCTTTTATTCTTTATAATCACATTCATATAAAGTCATTCACAGATTTAAGATATCCTGGGCACACCAGACTTTTGACACCATATTTAAATATTTCACTGCATGTCTGTCCTGATTTGAAGAATTTTCTTCTGCTAGTTGGTGGAAAACTTATTGACTATTACAAAGTGCTGAACCCAAAGACGCCTTCCATAAATATTAAATAAACATTAACTTACAGAAAATTAATTCAATTATGTCTTTATTAAATAACCACACATTATTTCTAGGGGAAAAAATTCAGTTATTATTATTATTATTATATAAAGTCTCTAACGTTCGTGCTCCTGTAAATGAACTGCTACTACAGGATCGATAAACATAATTGAACGAACACATTAATATAAAGCTGCGATTTGATTTACAGTGTAGCTGGATCAACTGTCAGAGCTGCTGTTATAGAAAATTAATCAACACCATTTTGATCAAGCAGATTTGAGAATTCCACATCAGGATGGTGTAAAAAAATATTTCACCATTGAAAACTCTAACTGGCTGTGCATGCTTGTGTACAAGTTGGGGAACACTCACTGGCTTCTTCTCACGCTTGGCTGGTGGAGGCTGCTGTGGCGCTGTAGGCACTATAATTGGGGCTGAGGAGGGATACACCGTCTGGCCTGGAAAATACGCCGGACCCGGAGCAGCTGTTGCTAAAAGAGAGATGTGAGAAGGGTCAGAAAAAATGAGTCACATTATTATTTTATATGAGTCACTGATTAAAACAGCTACTGAGGATATCGTTCTGGAATGTGGTCAGATATCAGTCAGCTCTGTCAACATCGGATGAGCAGAAAAACAAGTGCACGTGACTAAAACCAGCTGAGTGCAAGACACACACTCAGACGGAGAAAGGTATTGGAGTGCATACTCTGCTTTTGCACTAACCATAGGGTGCAGGGTATTCTCCTGGGCCTGGGCCAGGGTAGAAGGTTCCAGAGGCAGGGGGTGGGACAGAGAACTGCTGCGGAGGACCAACGTAGGGTGAACTGTGTCGATACTGAGGTTTAAAAAGGGAGAACACTGGTTAGGTCAAGTCTTCTCTATTTGAATTAGAAATAATCTGCATGAAGTCAAGTACCTGGTGATGATACTATGTCTACTGGTCAAGAGCAGCAATTATATAATACTTGGTTGACATCTCTCACACTCGCTTGTTTCCAGTAAAAGCTATCTTAACTTAATTATGCACTCGTGTCTCATTATGCAATCATATCTGGTACAAGAGCCAGCCCTCCGTTGTAGAAATAAGTACTTCAATCACTCCTACTGTAAACTTACTCCTCTTATGCTGTAACCTTATGCATTAATCCAATCCATGTTTTTGATTTACGTGAATCCATTTTACCTGACTCTGTAAACAGAACAGTGAACGGGATACTAAAAACAACAACAAAACATTACGTAAATGGTGAGGTTATAGATTGCCTGCATAAAAGGTGGTCGGGTTCATTTAGATTCCTTTCAAAATAAAAAAAAATTACTCAATCTCAAAAAGACATAATAACTATAAGACTATAAGACTAGCAGTACTATACAGGCAGGCAATGTTCAGAGGAGAGAGGCCTTGAGTACCTGGGGGATGTAGTACTGAGCCGTTTGCGCTGAGGGAAAGGCCATGGGAGTCATGGTCATCATGATAGTTTGGTTAGAAGGATAGACAGCAGCGGCCGTGGGGGTCTGAGAGCCGGGCCGGAGTGAGGGTGCATTGGTGGGAAGAGCAGGCCGAGGTGTCTGCATCTGAGCCCTGTGCAGGAACTGCAGCAGGAAACGAGAAAAAAAGAACAAAAGAATCTCAAACAAGCTGTTAATTTGAAGAAAATATCCAACTGTTTCAGGATTAAATGGTCTCTAGACTGAATTTTGTTTGGTCTAGGGACCATTTCAAAACCATCCTGGGTGAAGAGAATAAGCACTGTAGTATTCACAGGTAGGTTAAGCACTGTAATGTAGTGAGGAGTCTGTCATCTGAATACTGGTGTGCGCAGTTTCACCATTCAATGGCTCTGAGTGCTACTTGGATAGATTCCCACCCCAGGGAAAGCTTGCTCAAAACAGAGTCATGTATAAGTTGTCTACTAATGCGACTTGACCTCGTGTTTCCTTGTATGAAACTCCAGCTGGAAGCCGTATTAAGGCTGACAGTGGGTCATCTTCACTATATTTCATTGTTCATGTCAACGTTTTGTACAATATAAAATATACAAATACAAATACACCTAGAATGCCTTTTTCAGGGCAATTTTTAATATATAAATGTTACATTATAGAATAAGTAATCATATGAATCAATCACGCTTCTTTTTTGCAATATTTTTACCCTTGATGATAAGCTTCTGACATCATCGGTACCAAACAGTGCATGCCTGCTGAAGATCAAGGTAGTACACATGTCTGGTTCATCGATCCATGATCTGCACAACTTAAGGGTCAAGGGGAAGCTGGAGCCAATCCCAGCTGACTTCAGGCAAGTGGTGGGGTACACTCTGGGCACACCAATCTGAACAACCATTCACAAGCACATTCACACCTATGAGCAATTTAGAGTAGCCAGTTGACCTAATCTGCATGTTTTTGGACCATGGGAGGAAACCATATCACCTGGAGGAAACCCACGAAGACATGAGAAGAGCATACAAACTCCACACAGAAAGGCCCCGGTCAGCAAGCAGGTTAGAACCCAGACCCTTCTTGCTGTGAGGTGACAGTGATAACCACTGCACCAGCCTACCACCCTGACTAGTTCATAAAACACACACACACACACACACACACACACACACACACACAAAAGACTTTCTAGATATTTCTGTGGTATCAAAGTCCTA
>JAOVYU010000001.1:20952857-20965203 GCA_025674565.1 Synodontis membranacea | reverse complement strand
CCCCCCCCCCCCCCCCCCCCCCCCCAAATAATCATATATCATGTGCAACACCAGGAAAGAGCGCAATTTACAAAGAGAGTGACTGAAGTAGAGAGCTAACTGTTCGTTTTCCCTTCACTCTGATTCAGGGGTTGTACGGAGGGCATAATTCATCCGGTCGGTGAATAACTGGAAGTGACATTAAGCAATTACACCAAGGCAACTTGGTGAAAACAAACAGCCGTCAAGAACAGAAACCAACCGAAAAAAAGGGTCACGTGTTCCCCATTTTTACATGGTAGCGACACAGAAAGACAAGCAGGTTGCTAGAGTCTGGATGCTGCTCATTCTCCATGATTAAAAGTCAAAAACTGAATGGTCTACGAGCAGGAGTAAGGACAGTGTGACCGAAACAGCAAGACTTTGTGCTCATTACTGCTATCTAACCTGAAGCTACTTAGCTAGTTAAATAACACAAAAACACATGATGACTGAACCTGAACATAACATGACCCATATAAACCTAACATGATCACTGGCTCACTAAATACCGCAAAACACAAGTTCCATGCTGAGTTCATTGGCTATAACTAATTTCCATAAACCCTACAACAGATAAAATTAATGTAGAATTTTTTACACAGATTATTTTTCATTACCTGTCGCCATTTATTACGTTATTAACACTTTTTTATTTAAAATAAATCTACTGCCGACAGAGTGAAGATCTACAACGCAGACAAGTGTTAAATATGTACATTCATTTAAGTTCAGAAATTCTGTCTTATACGTTATTATTATTAAATTGTTGTATTTTATCGTATGCAAAAAAAAGCAACAACATACCAGCATTACATACACAACCTGTTTAGTTATCTCCGCACATCAACTGTATAAATAATTTATACAGTAAATTATACCAGGTTGTTTTCTTGAGTTGTCAAGCCACTGCTGGATATGATGTCACTCCTACTAAACCAATAGGAACGAATTCTCCGAGGCAAGCAAAATTGAGACGGCAAATTCTCAACTTCATGCAAATGAGAACCAGGCAAAGACCAGTTCAGCATGTGATATGTTTGGTACACAGCATTCTCTAGAGAGCTGGGAGTAACAAAAAAAGCCACACCAAGATGGCGGAGGCTAAAGGCTACATGTGGCAGGAAAATGCTGTGGTGCGTTGCATGTCGATTTAAGTTGGGCGACTAAAATTTGTGCCGGTTCCCCTAAAATTATCAGTAAGGAGCATCAGTGCAACTAGTAGTAAATTAAAGTATGAAGAGCTCATCCATTTCAGGTGGATGTCAGAGAACAGTAGGAAAGGTGATCACACAAATTTGTTATTTAACCTCTTGAAGCACAATCTACAGGCAATCGTACAAAATAAATTTATTAAAATGTAATATATTTTTCTCTCAGTCAATAGTGTCAATATTGTCCCATGAAGCCTGTATCAATATTTGTCTCATATCATGGCTTCCGTGCATTATCAAGTGCCTATCTTCCAACAAAGTCAAAATGATAGCAAGAAACACCACTATTATATTCCTTCCCAAGATGAGAGGACCAAAGTAACTCGTGTTTTATAGTTTTGCCGTTCAAATCAGAGTCAAATTTCCAAGCCAAATGAACAGTGTCAGTGACATCATCACATTGCATGGCATAGCAAGTGCCAGTCCGCAGTTTCCAGGAGATTCAGAGTCTGGCTGCATGAGTTTGGGTCTTTAAAGATTGAGGCGTCCGATTAAGACATTAACTCCAATACTAGAGCTGTATATTAACAGAAATTCACCTAACACATTAACTGAAAACAGTGCATGGTAAGACAAAGGACAAACACTCAACCACACTTGCGACAAAGAATGTGAAATACCCTGAACATGAGGGGAAACCTGACCCAGTGGGAAAAATGAGGAGTGAACAGAGGCAATCCAGCCACATTCAGCCACAGTGCTGCATGACAGGGGCAGCCAGCTAACATTTTGGTATAGCGGAATCCACGTTATGTGGTATAGAGAGGGAAAACCACTGGACTGTGCTAATGGCACCTAGTCAGAGGTCCACTTGTCAGTTGCATGGTGCAGGATGTAAATTACCCTGAGCAGATAACACTAAGATTCAAGATTTAAAGTTTTATTTGTCACAACAAGGGAGGACCAGACCTGTAGAGAGAAACAAGGGAGATATGATACAAACATGGCTTCTGTCTGAGTATTATGAGTTAATGAAATCCAGTTAAATTAACCAGGTCTGTATTGAAAACATGAAAGAACCTAGATGGATCAAACTTGTTTGTCCAGCACATCCCACAGAAGCTCAACTGGACTGAAATCTAGGGAATTTGGAGGCCAAGTCACCAGGTAAGCTATGTATATGCACCCCGGCCATCCATGTGACGTAAAAGAAAACATGATTGATCAGACCAGTCCACCTTCTTCCATTGCTCTGTGGTCCAGGTCTGATGCTCGTGCACCCATTGCTGGCGCTTTAGGCGGTACACAGGGGTCAGCATGGGCACCCTGACTGGTCTGCAGCTATGCCGTCCCATACGCTACAAACTGTGATGCAGTGTGTGTTCTGTCACCTTTCTATCATTAACAACTTTAGCAATTTGAGCTACAGTAGCTCATCTGTTGGATTGGCCCACACGGGCCAGCCTTCGCTCAACGCGTACATCAATGATCTTTAGCCGCTCATGAGTTGCACAAGAGTTGCAGTTTTGGAGTTCTGACCCAGTCATCTAGCCATCACAATTTGGCCCTTGTCAAACTCGCTCAAATCCTTACGCTTGCCCAATTTTCCTTCTTCTAACACATTAACTTTGATTACAAAATGTTTACATGCTGCCTAATATATCCTGTCCACTAACAGGTGCCACGATGAAGAGATAATCGGTGTTATTCACTTCACCTGTCAGTGGTCATAATGTTATGATGATGGGTGTATATTGTCATAACGTTTAACAATCAAAATATCGTGCAGCTCTAGCTGAGCGAGCGAGCGAGCGAGCGAGAGAGAGAGAGAGAGAGAGAGAGTATAGTAATGGCTGGGAGGAGGTTTGGAGAATTCTGAGAGAGGGATCTGAGGGGCTTGGTAGAAGGACTGGGGAAGGCTGAGAGAAGCATGGGAGAAGATCTGTAAGCAGGACTGCAGGCCAAAGAGAGAAAAAGCTTGATCTGTGAGACGCTGGCTGACCTGGGCCTTTGTTGGGAGGCGGTGGGAAGCGCTGCCTCAGCCACATGTTCTGAATGCTAAGCAGCACTGCTATTGTGTAAGGAGAGCAGCAGCAGCCGCATGGGCTAGCCGTCGCTCTGGTAACCAGTAGAAATACCCTGCCTTACGCGAAAACACACACACACATTCACAACAGTGCTCTGCTTAGCATCATCAGAGTAACACATGGTCTCACTCCTCAGAGAAGAAAAAGGCAGGAAAAGAAGGAAAGAAGCAATGGCATTCCTTCCCAATGAAGCCCAACAGCCATGTGTATATCCATGAGCAATCAAGAGTTCAAACAATGAGCTAATTTACAGTAATTAATTCAATATATGTATGTAAGTATGTAAAATGCCCCCCCCCCCATCAGTGTGTGTGCCTGGAAATCAACAGAAAAGTGAACTCACAAAACGAAAAATTATTTTGTCATAATTATTTGGCAAATTTGGCATAATTTTGCCCATATACTGCACATCAAAGCCCAGATATAAATGATAATTAAATAGCTTAGCAATTACAGGTAAAAGCCCTGCCCAAAGGTTATACAGCGTCTCTCTGACAGTCCTTTCTATCCAATAGATTTTTCAGTAATACTCACATGAAGAAGCCAAATGTTAAATGTCTGACGTTAGAGTTAACGTCTCTGATTGTATGGTGGTACAA
Organism: Synodontis membranacea; assembly: GCA_025674565.1. Lineage (NCBI taxonomy): Eukaryota > Metazoa > Chordata > Actinopteri > Siluriformes > Mochokidae > Synodontis > Synodontis membranacea. The sequence goes on along the minus strand of JAOVYU010000001.1, from coordinate 20,961,345 downwards.
CCTGATGCCACTTCATGGTCATGCAATTGCTGAATACTGCTGTCACTGTTAAAGAGGCCGGCTCACCCTTCCCAGAACCCAATTCTTTGTTTTTGTGTTGAAAGCACGTGACCTCTAGCTCTGTGTAGTAAAACCTCTGCAAATTCACTGTTAGTGACACCTGTTAGTGAAACCCAAACCTTTTATTTATTCTTGCGTCAAACTGGGCCAACCCCAGCAATCCATTACATGCGGACTAACCACACCAAAAGAAATTAAAATACAGATACTTAAAAAATATCTTCAATTTCATCTTACGGTTTAAGATCTATGGCCTAGGATATCATCAGATTATTTTTGGAACCAATCAGAAAATGGCGACTCGCTGCTTGGCACAGAGGATTCTGGGAAGGGTGAGCCAACCCCATGTTAAGATCTGCCAAGTATTGAACTGAAAATAGGCAGAGATACAATTTGATTCCATTACAGTACAATAGAAAAAAAAATGACCAGACAAAAGAAAAATCTAAACCCAAAAAACCCATAATGCTCACAATTTCAAAACCATTGCCTCTCTAAAATCCCACTCCAGCCTGCAAAACAAGCAGAGAAAGAAAGTCTGCTTCTGGGATGGATCATAGTGAAACTAAACTATTGCTCAATCACCCAGCAAGCTGGCTACACCTAAGCATAAGCATGTGCTAGCAAAATCTGTGGGGTGCATAAGTTTGCAGCCTTTCGGAACAAATGTTATTCACAATTTTCGAAAAAAAAGAAAGAAACGAAATTAAACAAACAAAAAAAAAACATAATGTTAGCAATTTCATCGATCCTTGACTTTTCTGAAGTGTTGGCCAGAGACTGTATGTTGCAGTAACTTAAACAAGTGGAAATATGATGTGCAATGTCCGGTTAGTAGACTGGATGAGGTAAACTTCCCATCCAAGGCTTAAAATCATGTCTTTTGTCACTTTTGCAACATGTGACCTTGTGTTGTCATGAATGAGGATGATTTTTCTTTGTGAACGGCTGCTAGATGATTGTAGTTCAATGGCTTTTTTTTTTTTACTTAATTTGCTCAATTTATCACTGTAACGTTCACCGTTTAACAGTTTCTCCATAATTGATCAGCTCGATTATAAAGGTGTAACGCAGCTGTAATGCACGTGTTAAGTCGTGCGTTAATATTTCTCTCTGAAAGTGCACGTGAAACCCAACTACCAACTTTCAGATTGTTTCTGATTGCCTTCAGACGCCTTAGAACAGTAGAATGAACCATTTTAAAACATCACGCCAGCTCTTCGAGTCGATCATGTCCCATCTTCATACACCAGTTTCTGCAGCTCCTTGTCTTCTGTTTCCTTTGATCTACCACTTCTTGGTTTATCATCTAGCCCAAATTCACCTTTTTGAAACAGCGAACCAGTTCCTGACTAAAGAAATGTCAATTGCATTGTTGCGATAAACATTCCAAATTTCGTGTCTCGCTTCGGTTGGGTTTTTCCACCATTGAATATGAAGGGAAAGCAATGACAAATATCAAATCTTGCTGGGCTCCATGCTTGACTGATAAACTACCTAAAATGCATATGTTTAAGGGAAGTTTTGATAAATAATTAAAGATATTTACTATGGCCATGCACTTATGCGAGACTCTAATACTTCACATAAACCTCTAGAGAAAGCAATGACACGGTTCACTGAATGGTAGAAACTACAAAACTGAACATCCCTGATGTGTGGATATGTTTCAAAGGAGGAACTCTGTCTATGAACATCCTGGCTGGTTCCCAACCACATGATGACAGAAATTTGAGGCCTCAAAAATAAAGGGAGAACTGGCACTTAAGCTGGGAATCTGGTGGTCCTCCACTTTTATGCATGAAATTTACAATATAATATGCCCGAAGCATTTTATAAGTAACTACATGCAACTTTAGTCATCCTTAACTGCCATCAAATGAGGTGTTGGGGTGTGTCTCTTGTTCGGGGGCCAGTGCATCAGCCCTCGTGGTAAAAGACAAGAGTCCTGTCTATTGACTTCCTTATATAAATGCATTTTCCTCTCTAAAAACCAAAGCCTGCAAATCCACTGAATCAGATTTGATTAGGCATATTTTCTGGTCAGTTCCACATATGTGTTGTAAATTGCATGTGATACTAAATGACACAACACCGACTTTGCATGTTAACACAGGACCCAAAATGTTCTAAAGCATACTGGCACTACATCTTTAATGTTATAGCAGAAGCTTGTATAGAGTTACCTTATGCAAGTGTCGGTGTTGGATCATTGTCTGGTATCGGCTGGATTTGTGTTATATTGAAAACAGAAAAGGTGGGATCTGTGCATCCTAAAAAACCTATATGGACCACAGTGAGGGAGGGGCAGCAGTGCAGCCGGGAACATTCCAGGGTCACAGCTCCAGGGTTCCTGCTTCGATCCTGCACTTGAGTTACTTTCTGGGGAAAGTTTCTATGCATGTTCTCCTCGTCACCTTTCCTCTAGGCTCTCAGGTTTCCCTCCAGCTCCCAAAAACAAGCCAGCAGATGTCTTAGCCTCTCTAACTTGAGTCTAGGTGTGAGCGAGTATGTGCACGGTGCCCTGCGACACACCGCCGTCCTGTAAGGACTGTATTCCCACCTCACTCCCAGTCCTCCCCGGATAGGCTCGGGACAAACCTGTGCTGCAAATCAGTTACTGAAAGTTATGAAAGAATTTAATGAATGGATATCACAGACAGCCATAGTTACTGTATGTAGGGTTGGCCACATATCAACTACAAGCTTCGTTCTCTGGGGTCATGACAGGGACAGGAGCAGCACAATGGGTCCACATACAGTTCACACACACACACACACACACATCCAGGTGTTTTTATTCTTTCAAATGGCCTGAAATCCATTGACTTCATACGCACGTACCGTCAGGGTCACGTGACCGCCGGTCTCTGAAACAGGCGACACTTGCGCCAGAAGCGGGGGAATCCCGCAAACCTTTATTTACATTTTTCCCGCTTTTCCCCGTCCACAGATATTCTCTTTTACTCAATGAACCCATTAGGAAAGTCGTAAAGAAGCGGCTCCTGGCTACGTGTGTGTGTGTGTGTGTGTATATTGAGGCGTTTCTGTTTTCGCTCCCTCAGCTGCCCCGTCTTTCTCTGCCTCTCACACACACACACACACACAAAGCCGGAGTTGTCAAATTTCCCAAACAAAAGCGCCAGGCGGACTAGCAGGCAAACTGGCCCACGAGAAAAAGAGCACAGACCTCTGTCAGTACACACACCCATCAGCCATCAAACACACACGTGAAACTCGACACACACATCCATGCAGACGGAATTCCACACGCTGAACCAGCTAACTCGCCCGAAACTCCTGATTAGCATCCTCACGCGCTAATCTCCCTAGCTAATCTGTTTCAGACCGGAGTCCCCGGCAGTTAGCTAGCCTCCGTTACCCCGCTCTCCGCTCTCTCCATCGGGGAGTGAAATGCCGGTTAGTGAAGGATACTGAGGCGGCGGTACCGGCACCGTGGGAGGCTGAGGAGCGGCCGTGACTCCCGGTGGTACCGGGGGAACTCTCAGCTGGCTCGGTCCCGTTACGGCGGCTGCATTCGGTGCTGAACTCATGGCCGGTGCTGAACTAAAAAAACAAAACAAAAAAATTCTAAAGGAAAAAAAACAACAAAAATCCGCGGCTGAAACACTGACTCAGTGCAGCTATCTACCGCACATAGGCGCGTTTCTTTTCTTCAGCAGGCCGTAAGAAACTTCACGCCATGGAATATGAGGAGCTCAGTGTCGGTGCGGAAAAAAAGCCATTTTCGGCGCAGTCGCTGTGTTCTTGGGGTCGGTACGTGCCGCTGTTCATGAGGACGGGAACGTTAAGGGGGGGGGGGTTCAGCACCCAAGTCTCCTCCGCCCTGGAGCTTCACTGTCCCCGCGAATCAAATCCTTCTTCTTCTTCTTCTTCTTCTTCTTCAAATCTCTCCCTGCTCCTGTTATTCACTCCTTCGCTTCATTTTGAAAGTGACACCGCATTTACCTCGCAGTTATCTCAACATGGCGTTACGCGGCCGCCTCGAGCAGTCCGGTAGTAAGAGACGCTTCGGAAAACGTCGACAGAATTCGGAAATGTTCGGGTTTTTTTTTTTTTTTTTTTTTTTTAAACCAGCTCACGCGCCTCGCTTACTGAGATTCCTCACATGCCACTAGAAAAAAAATGCCCAGCCGGCTCCTTCCGCCAATGCATCTCTTACATTCCGGACCGCAAACGACTGAATGGCTTTTACAATCAAACCGTCCGCGCAATCAATGAAGAGTCTCTTTATATCCAAAACAAGCAGAAGGGAAGGAAAGGGGCGTGATCCGTCACCGACAACACGATATTTTATAGCAGTAATTATTCATTCTGTCTTGACAGAATCAATCAACCAATAAAGATGGGTTTGAATAGAATTGATATCAATTAAGTCCATATTATATTTATATATCTATATATATTAGGATAATACAACGTTTCAAATCTTTTGTAATATCATTCACAAATAACGTGCATGCAGCGACATCTAGTGGTGATGATTGGACACAACAGCAAGAAAACAACAAAACAAACAAACAAACAAAAAAACCTACAAGGGATGGTGTGGTGTCTAAAACTATATTTTACTATTTTTTTTTTTTTTTTTGCATTATTACAAGGGTATTAAAACATTCACAGGATCTCTTTAGCCACTGCAGTGGGTGGGTTCGGGCAATATCAGACATAGTCAGTAGTATTCAGTTGGACATGGACAGCAATGGAGACTGTAACAAAGTAGCTTTACAGGAAGTCCGGATATAACATTTAAAATGACCCCTATTGAACAAGCCAGAGGCAAAAAACCCCCAAAAAAACAACTCCCTGAGACAACATGAGGTAGAAACCTTGAGAGGAACCAGACTCAAAAGTGACACCAGATAGTGTGATTGCAAATCATTTCTCGTCTATAACTGTATTAACAGTGTGTTAAAAGGAGCTTGAGTATGAGCATCATCAGAGTTTTTACCTTCCTAACCCTATTGTATCTCGTATCTCTTTCACTTGAAGTTATAATCTGTTCAAAGACTAAGCAGGCTAAACCGTTCCTAGAATTCGCTGTCTTTTTGTCTATCCGAAAACGAACGTCCACAGCCAATTTTAGGGTGTCTGTTTGGTACCATCCACGGTAACCCATGGCAATCTGTACGCTGTCCATGCAGGGTCATCCTCAACAACAGTGAGATGATGCTTCACTTCTGGATGGTTCAGACACATCTGGAGGGCAGAAGGAATCCGGATCACTGGTGTCTCAGGAATATTTTGTTTAGCTTTACAGGAATACGGCAGACAAAGATTTCCTGGCGTACTCTTGTTTCTGTTGTGGTGCAAGTAGGGACTCCAGCAAGACCATCTTTGACATCATAAATAAAAGGGAGTGTCAGAAGGTAACACAGACAGGAGGGCACACTGGGACATACTATTGCATCTCAGAAAAATCTAGAATTGTGAAAAAGTGCAATATTTTCCATCAGTTATTTAAGGGCTTTTAAGTGAAACTGTAATGCATTCTAGGCTAATTACACATAAATTAAAATGTGTCAAGCCTTTTTTTTCTATTTCAATTTTAAGAAATATTGCCTACAGCTCAAAAAAATGTAAATAACACCATCTTGAATTATTGGAATATTCTGAGTAAAAGTTTGAGTAAATAACAATTCAATCAGTATCAATACCATGCATCTCTCATCTTCTGATGTTGGACCACTGTATTGTATCAAGTCCAAAGTCAACACAGCCATCTACCAGGATATGATATTTCTTTACATCCTTTTTTAATTGATCCTAGGAAGTATTCTCATAATTTGAGATACAGGATTTCTGATTTTCATGAGCTATAAGACATAATCATCACAATTATGACAAATAAAGGCATGAAATATTTCATTTTACATGTAATGAATGTAGAATATATGAAAGTTTCCCTTTTTGAAATAATTAAATTAATGCACCTTTTCATGATATTAAACTTCTTTTTTTTTTCTTTTTTTTTTTTGAGATACACTAGTAAGAGACCAGGCACTCCACTGCCAAAAAACCTGAGTGACTGGGTGAGAGCAGGAATGGGGTGGTGACAACATCCAAATGTCCCAGTTTACTGGAACACTCTATGCTCATGAACCTTAAAGATCTCATATAAAACAAATTGGTTTTCAGCCTAGACATAAACACTGAGAATGTGTTTGAGTCCTGAATATTAATGGGAAGGCTGTTCCATAACTATGGATCTTTGTAAGAGAATTCTCTGCCCCCTGCTGTAGCCTTTATTATTCGAGGTACCAACAAAGAGCCTGCAAATTTTGACAGAACTAGGCTTGGTGGATCATACAAGCCAATGCAGTATAGATAAAATATTGGTGATGTGGTCATTTTTTCTGGGTCTAGGAAGGACTCTGGTTACTGTATTATGGACTAACTGGAGCTTATATTTTGCACCTATGGGAACATCACAGCAAAGCATTAGTCCAATCTAGAGGTTTCCAAAGCATGAACCACTAAATTCTGCATTATGTAGTGACATTCTATTTTCTGTCTTGGTAATATTTCTATGATAAAAGAAGGCTGTCTTAGTAATAATATCTACGTGAGATTCAACTGAGTGACTGGAGTCAATAATCACACCAAGGATTTTTTAAGGAGTAGTTTTTCTTTCACAGTGTGACTATTTGGTGAAGTTTTATGATTGTTCATACTTATATCAGATTATTCTCTTCTCTCTTATGAATCCTTCATTCTCTCCTCCATACATAGGCATAGAGGTTCCGGTCTGCAGACTGAACTGTTGTAGGCTTTGATGGTGAAGCGATTTTGAAAAAAACTGAACAGAAAATACTCCAAGTGTGCAAAATAACATTGAGAATGTGAAGATCAGTCTAGCCTCCTGTCTATATCTTTGCTGAATTTCTAACAAGATGATTGAATGAATGAATGAATGAATTAAAGAATTAAAGAATGAATGGATCTGAAAAAGCATAATTTACTATATTTTATAGGATCAACTGTCAGCTGAAATAACATCCCAGGGCAAGATTTCCCAAACTACTGATTGTGACCCCACATGGTGTCACTTTATTTACAAATGGGTTCATGAGAGAATCTGGCAATCTGCTATTTAGTTTTAGTAAATTATTTTACAAATCAATATTAGAAACACTAAAGGCAGATTTTGTGTGCTAATATTTTGAATTGTGTCATGGGAGTCATATGCAATTTCAAGGATGTCGCATTTAATCTTCCAGATGTACAAAAGATAAGTGTGAGAACAATCTTCTTCACTTCTTCTGCACACACACACACACACACACACACACACAAACACACACACACACACACACACACACACACACACACACACACACACAAAGACTCCTTCATTTCGCGTTGAGCTGTATCATACCACGATGGACTACCCTATTACAATACAAAACTTCCCACTTGACTGGTCCATTCATCTATTATTATCCATTATTTATACTGCTAATCTGTCAAAGGTCACAGGGAAACTGGAGTCCATCCCAGCTGACTTCTGGAACAAGGTGGGGTACCCCTGTGCAGAGGGGACAAAGACAAACAGAGACAAACAACCATTCAAACCTATGAGCAATTTAGAGTAGCCACTTGACCTAAACTGCATGTCTTTGGACTGTGGGAGGAAACCCACGCCGGCACAGAGAGAACATGCAGAAAGGCCCCAGTTGGCAGGCAGGTTGGAACCTAGAACCTTCTTGTTGTGAGGCAACAGTCCTGAACACTTCACCACCGTGCCACCCACTGAAAACTTACAAAATAATATTTGTAGGGGTTTAGTTACTTTACACTCTATAATGCTTTGGCATTTCTAACATCATACAATGTTTAAATGTTACAGTAGTCTTATTTTATAAATCTTTAGTTATGAAAGATGTAGACTTAAGTTTGGCTAAAGATCACCATTCATAACATGCCTTGAGGAGTTGTTTGGCCATACATTTTGGGAACCTCTGTTCTAGGGCTTATTAGAAATCCCAAAATGCCAGTTTATCATCCAAATTAATTGTAAATTCATATTTTCTATACTACTAAATTAAAGCTGATACTGACTATAGTTTGCGGTAATATAAATAAATAAAGTGAGGATATAATGATGGCTTCAGCCTCATTATATCTAAGGGGAATGCTCAGACCCCCTGCTGCATTTGATAAGGAATGTGATGTCACTGCATAATGTGTGTGCAGAAAGTTTAGTTCATGCTTTTGTTACCTCTAGGTTAGATTATTGTAAATACTTTACTCTCTGGATGTTCCAGTAGGTGTTTAAACAAGATCCAGTTGGTTCAGAATGCAGCAGCTAGAGTCGTTACTAGAACTAGACGATTTGAGCACATCACCCCTATCTTACATACACTTCATTGGCTCCCAATCAAATTTCGGGTTGATTTTAAAATAC
>JAOVYU010000001.1:20913805-20924664 GCA_025674565.1 Synodontis membranacea | reverse complement strand
AATTAAACTTTTTAATTGTCTACTCATTTTTAGACTAAAGGTACTCTTAGTCCCTTGAACTAGGATCAAGATGTGGCTTTGATAGAGATTAGAAAACACTTCTGTAATTTGCTCTGCGTAAGGGCATCTGCTTAAAGATGTAAATGTAACACTGAGCTTGAGACAGGACACCCAGATAGGGATGACGGTTCATTGCAGGGCACCAAGCACGCACACACTCCACAGTCTACATTACACAGATAGTAACCCGAGCTAAGGATTGACCTGGGGAGCTGTGAGAAAGCAACACAACCCACCGTGCCACAGCCTAAAAAAATGTTTGGAAATGTTTGAAATTCCATGAAGAATTTAAAACAGAGAATAAAAAAAAGCAAAAGAGTTCGCTCAAAAAAGCCCAATTACAACATGAGCACATCATGAGAAACCTAAAATGTATAGATGTTTACAGTCAAATTTGCAACCGAAAAGCCTGACCTTGTGCGTGAATGCTAGTGTCAGAGTGGGTTACAGACACAAAGTTTACAGCGCATGCGAAGTAACTGGCATATTAAAAGCTAACCAAACAATCCTGTCTGATGAGAGAACAATTAGAGTCATTGTAAGCACCCTAAATATTTGCTTATCTGTGGTCTATTGATTCTACAGGGAGCTTTAACACATGCTGTGGGTGACTTTTACAAGATTAGCAGGAGCTGTGAGCATGCATGCTGTGAGAGATTCTGCTTACCTATTAAATATTTAGTTAAAATTATACAGTATGCCCACTGTAACATGTGTATTCTTACTATAGCTAATAACAAACTATCAGAAAAAGTCCCCCCCCCCCATTTAATTTTAATGGAATTTTCCCTGATATGATTTGATTTCATGTTTGTCAAAGTGGGGTCTGTAAAGCATAGCCAGGCAGTCTGTGAGTTTCTAAAAAGTTCCAAACAAATTTAAAAATCTGACTCAAATAAAGGAAATCTGGACTTATGCCCACTGATTTTTTTTCTGTTTATTTATTATTTTAAGAAGCTACATTCTGATCATCCATAACATTAAAACCACCTGAATATATTGTGTTGGTCCCCGTTGTGCTGCCAAAACAGTCCTTACCCATTTAGGCATGGGACTCCACAAGACCTCTGAAGGTGTGCCGTGGTATCTGGCACCAAGACGTTAGCAGCAAATCCTTTAAGTCCTGTAAGTTGTGTGATGGGGCCTCATTGGATCAAACTTGTTTGTGCAGCACATCCCACAGATGCCAGATCAGATTGAGATCTGGAGAATTTAGAGACCAAATCAGCATGAACTCTTTGCCATGTTCCACAAACCATTCCTGAACAATTTTTGCAGTGTTAGAGGATGCATTATACCGCTGAAAGAGGCAACTGCCATTAGGGAACACTGCAGCAATGAAGGGATGTACATGCCAATGTAGTATCCACCTGCCAGGACCCAAGGTTTCCCAGCAGAACATTGCCTAGAGCATCACACTTTCTTCCCATACTGTATCCTGGTGCCATCTCCTTCCAAGTGCCAAGTGACGCACATGCACAAATTCACATTATGCAAAAGAAAATGAGATTCATCAGACCAGACCACTCTCGTCCATTGCGCCATGGTCCAGTTCTGATGCTCATGTGCCCATTGTAGGAGCTTTTGGGGGTGGACAGTGGTCAGCATGTGCCCTCTGACTGGTCTGCGGCCTCAAATGAAGGCTAGCCTGTTTGGTCCGATTCCACAGACGAGCTTCTGTAGAACAAATTGCTAAAAAAAAAAAAAAAAAAAAGGTAATTCTGTCTATGATAAAAGGGTGCGAGAATACACAGTGCATCACTGCTTGCTGCATATGGGGCCTGGATACTGGGGCAGCTCTTCTGTGGAATCGGACCAAACAGGTTATCCTTTGCTCCCCACATGCATCACTAAGACATGGGCACCCATGACCCTGTTGCTGGTTCACTGCATACCGGGAACACCCCACATGACCTGCCGTTTTGAAGATGCTCTGATCCAGGTCTCTAGCCATCATAATTTGCTCTTGTCAATGTTGGTCAGATCCTTACGCTTGCCTAGTTTTCCTGATCCCAACTCATCAGCTTCAAGAACTGATTGTGCACTTGCTGCCTAATGCATCCGATCCCTTTACAGGTGCCACTATCAATGACACGATACAAGTTATTCACTTCACATGTCAGTGGTTTTAATGTTATGGCTGATCAATACAGATGATGTCACAGTTTTCCACATACACTCACAAGAAAAAAAAAGTACACATTAGGATGTTCTAAAAGTTTGATCCACTCTTCTTTCAGCATTGCTGCAGTACATTGATGTTTGAAGGCATTTGTTTATTCACAGCTCTCTTAAGATCCTGCAACAGCATCTCAATGAGGATGAGACCTTGAACTTTTTTTCTTCATCTTCTTTAACCATTCAGGTGGGGGATGATGTTGCTTACGTCCGCAGGAATTGCCGTCCGTTCCCTGCACGTGTCCCCTGGGTGGCACTAAACGAGCAACGAACTTGGCTGCTGTACCTGTTGCTAAAGCGACCTCGCAGCAATTAACCCAGTCATTCTAAGTTCTAAAAAGATTCAGATGTCGATATGCTGGTGGGCTTGGATTCATTGCTCTACTGCATGACCCATTTTCAGCTCAGCTTACACTGCTGGACAAATGGCCTCATACTTGTCTCAAGAATATTCCGGTATGATATGGAGTTCTTTATTGTCTCAATGACTACAAGTTTCCCAGGTCTGTGGTTAAAAAAACAAGCTCAAACAATGAACATTCCTGGCAACTCTGTTGAAGGCTGTGTAAACAATCCTAACTGTAGAGGGACTTATAGCCTTTTCCAGATTGATGAGCAGCAATACTTGCTTCTCTTCTTTTTGAAATGATGCAGACACACCAGAGTGCTCTAGAACAATGGTCCCCACCCCCCCGGTTTCATTTGGTAGTATGCCGCAAAGAAAAAATATTGTGGTTAAAATTTGTTATTTTTCTTTTATCAGTCTTTCGGATTTTATTTTGAAAAGCCATTGTTTCCGCCCTCGCCTTACTCTTGCCGCACTGGCCCGGCATTTCACGTATAGGCGACACAAATTAACCCTTGAAAAAAAATTAGCCAAAAACAAAATTCACTGGAGAGCTTTTAATGATGATAGGACAGCAGAAGGGACACAGACTGCCCGGAAAAAGAAAGGTGCATTTAAAAGAAAATACCAAGATTCCTAACCAAGTTAAGGGTTCATCGCAACTGGTGATACACAAGCTTCACACCTGCTATGCATAATTTGCGGTGTTATTTTGTTATTGGAACCCCCGCGCCTCTACCCAGTTCCCAGTTTCATTTTCATTCATGAAACCGGTCCCTGGTACAAAAAAGGTTGGGGACCGCTGCTCTAGAACACAGAGGGCAAAAAGTTCTGCTTTCATACACAGTTACACTTCTTGATGATTAACTAATCTGGTGCATTTAATTCATAACTCCTGGCTTCTAACTTCTCTCTTAATGATTTTGGAAGTAGCAATGGTTTACTTATTTTTCCCAACTGGTTTCTAAGTGTTGCTTTACTTTTTGGGCAAAAATGACTAGATATTTAAATCTGTTGTGTTTTTTTTTTTGTTGTTTGTTTGTTTGTTGTTGTTTAACCTGAGATTATTTTTTTCTGATGAGGACTACACCTTTGCTTTTGTTATTGCTATCGAGCACCCACCACGCTATTGTGTCATTTCTTCATGTCAGCGCCAACATTCTTGTGAGACACTAACATAATTGGATCATGTTAATTCTATGTGAATTGTTCAGTCACTAGTACACTGGATACTTGTTTGAATTACATTTAGTGTAACCAATTAAATTACATCATTAAATTAAATTACGTAACGTATACATAATATTTCCCACATAAATCTGACCGACCACATAGTGTAACTTCCTACAAAATATGCTGAAAACTTATCTTGAATGAAGTAATACTTTAGGGGTTCTTAAGGCATAGCCAGGGAGTCTTTCTGTGAGTTTTTTAGGCTACAGAGTTAGGCCACTACCTCATCTGGGTCAGTCTGACCACATGTCCCTGTGCTTAATTCCTGCATATGCCCCCCTCAGGAAAACTGCTCTCACCACCACTAAGACTGTTAAAACATGGCCTGGTGGTTCCTCTCAGCAGCTACAGGACTAACTGGGACATTTTTGAACATCCAGACTTGGAGGTGCTCACAGATAGTGTTCTTTGTTACATTAAGCACCGCATAGACACTGTCACAGTGGACAAGCGCGTCCAGGTCTATCCCAACCAGAAGCCCTGGATGAACCGTTAGATCCATCGGCTGCTGAAGGAGAGGAACGTTGCCTTCAGGTCTAGTGACAGGGCTTTGTACAGTGTTGCCCGAGCTAACCTGAAGAGAGGCATCAGACAGGCCAAGTCGGACTACAGGAGGCCCCTGTAGACCCACTGCCATAGACCCCCTGCCCAGGAAACCCCACATCACCAGTTTCAATGACTACCGGCCAGTGGCACTCACCCCAGTGGTGATGAAGTGTTTTGAGAAACTGGTACGGGGTCATATCATCTCATTCCTCCCACCAACTTTTGATCCACATCAGTTTGCATACAGAGCGAACAGATCGATGCCATAGCTACAGCCCTCCACGCTGCGTTATCCCATCTGGAGCAGCAGGGGAGCTACGTGCAGCTGCTCTTTGTGGATTTCAGCTCGGCGTTTAACACCATCCTTCCCCATAAACTGATGGAAAAACTGGTGGATCTGGGTCTTCCACACTCCACCTGTGCTTGGATTAGGAGCCTCCCATCTGGCCGCAGTCAGAGCGTGAGAGTGGGCCCCCAATACATCTTTGGCCCTTAGCCTCAGCACTGGCTGCCCACAAGGAGCCCTCTGTTATACACCTTGTACACTCACGCCTGCACACCCGCCCACCACAGCAACACCATTTTCAAATTTGTTGATGACATCACAGTGCCTACAGAGAGGAGATGGAGCAGCTGACAGAGTGGTGCAGGGGGAACAATCTTCTCCTCAACACCTACAAAACAAATGGGTCTTTGTGGATTTCAGGAAGGAAAAAACAGAAATTCTTCCACTGTACATAAATGTGGACTGTGTGGAGCGGGTGGTGAACTTCCGCTTCTTGGATGTCCATCTTGCGGAAGACCTGACCTGGGGAGTGAATACTATGCAGATGCTAAAAACAGGCCCAGCAAAGACTGTACTTCCTGAGGGTTCTGAGGAAAAATTATATCTCCCAAAGACTGCTGGTGTCCTTTTATCGGTGCTCCATTGAGAGCATCTTGACGCATTCCATATGCATGTAGTACAGCAGCTGCACAGTGGTCCAAAAGAGGGCACTTCAGAGGGTCATTAAAACTGCACTGAAGATCATCAGCTGCCCTCTCTCCACACTGGAGGAGCTGCATGGTTCCCGGTGCCTCAAGAGGGCACAAAACATCATAAAGGACATTTCTCATCCTGGACACACACTCTTTGAACTGCTTCCGTCAGGGAGATGGTACAGAAGCATTAAAACAAGGTCAAAGAGACTTAAGAACAGCTTCTATCCCACTGCAGTAGCTTCAATTAATGCTGCCATTATGTTATCTCTAATGCACGGTTTTTAGAGGATCTGTGCAATGATGTTATGTTTGTGTGTGTACGCGTGAATGAAATTAATTATTGTTTTATTTAATGCACTGTTTTTTAGATGGCATTTTAAATTTCTTTGTACCTGGCACAATGACGAATAAAGTTACTTCACTTAACTACTTTTTCCATCTTTTTATGGTGAAGGAAACTAGTTAAATTAGAAATCAAATAACGAATAATTAAATAATAAAATAAAATATATAATAATCATTGTCAGAGTTATATTTATTATTGATTTCTTGCGACTAGGAGCCGTACCTGTAACTGTTTTACTAGCTACTCAGACTGAATGCGTTTTATCCAAACTTCAGTAACTCAAAAACAAGCGGCACCTTAGAATGTTCTGTGGATGCTTCTTGAATAAAACGCTCTACGGCTCTAGCAAAACAGACAAAATATCACTGTACATTTCTGGAAAATGAGAGGAATATTTGAATAGATGTGTTCATTTAAAAACGATCAGTGCTGAAGAGGTCTGTAGAACGCATTTCATTGTTAATGGGGTCCCTGGCAGCAAAAAGTTTGAGAGCCCCTGCTTTAGACCAAAAAAATGCAAACACATTAACAAGCACAATGTTTTACCACAAAAATGTACGTAATAGAAAACCTATTTTTTTCCCTTCACAAATAGAGCCAGAATAGCATGTATGAAAACAAACTTAATTTTATTGATACTGAGCTACTGTACTATTCAAGATGCAAATGTGCTATAAAGGGCAAATCGGTAGCAGGAAATGGCACAAAAGGAAACACATCTGATCCACCTCTTGACAACACGAACTTATCTACAGAGCAATTCATCTTCTGCTGCTTACTCAGACAAAACAATGACTGCTTACAGTTGGACGGCTGCAGAGGTGTTCAAAGTTCTCTCTCGGTTAAACAAACCCTCTGATAAAGTCTAAAGTAAGGTTATTCACACGGCTTGAAAGAAAAGCATACACTCTTATTTCACACCTTCAATCCTTGGTGATTGTAGTCATAGTAAATTAGTGTTTTTTTGTTTTTTGTTTTTTTTAACCAAGAAATGTTTGCTAAGGCTAGCTAACAATTCATTACCTCTCAAATATTAGTTGGCATGATGATAACTGTAATGATACAAAATAGCTGAATGATAATAGCCAACTGTGACAGTGCAATCTGTCTTGATAAATAAAGTCTGCAGCGCCACAGAGAGAATACAGGTTTTATTTTCCTTCATGTCTGTTAAAATTAAAATTTGTTACATTGACGTATACATATACATGATAAATGTAGTTATATGTTTCACATCATGACTTGACAAAGTCTTGTATGGTGAAAGCGGAGATTTTTCTTCTGAAATGTACTACAGTAAATGAAAGTCAAAAGTATGAGGCTGAATGAAAAAACCTGAGTACAGCTACACAGAAATCAGACTATTTGACATATATACAGGGAGCTCTTACCTGTACTGTTGGAGACTGATACACTCTATCAGGGGTTCTGTCTATCAGCTCCTCTTCGTCCGAGGTAGCTCGCTTGTAAGATGACATCTGGAAGGTTAAATGGAGAAAAGATTCCCTCAGTGCCTCCATAATAAAACCAGGCCCTCGCTGCTCACTGTGTGTGTTTGTGTTTGTTTTTATCCGCTTTTAGTCCGTGAGAATCTTTAGGATAGAGGCTCTACTAGGACCCATCAGGAGAAGTCCAGATAAGGACTCCCGCAACAAACTCGAGCAACACTCGGTCTTCAACATTTGAGAGAGCGTGGGGTCTCTTTCTTCACCTCCCCCACCTCCTGATATCTAAAGAGCCTAAAGAGTCACCTTTTCTCCCCCACAGTTTGTAATCTGTCCCTCAGGTATAAATTCCAAAGCACTGTCAGAAATACCCCTGCGTTGGGAGCGTGATATGCTCTACCATGTGTTGCTCAGCAATTCCGTGGCTTTAACTTTGTCCTAGCAAGCTTTGACAATCCATATTGGGCATGGCACTCATGAAAAAAAAAGAAGAAGAAGAAAGGAGAGAAGACTTGATAAACCTGTGTACATGTTAAAATAAATAAGGGTGTGCGAGCAAGTGTAGTTCAAAAATGACTGTTGGAGAGAAACAGGAAGAGAGAGAGAGAGAGAGAGAGAGAGAGAGAGAGAGAGAGAGAGAGAGAGAGAGCACATGCATTCCATAGTGTGGTTTCATTTAGAACAGGGAGGGAACTTTTAGAGGTTCATCTCCACCCAGTGTTTCCTTACCCTAAGACATTCCAGGCCAGGGGGCGGGGTGTTTTTTTTTTTTTTTTTATAAACAAGGGCACTCCCACTCCCAGTTCCTGCTGTTACCGTCACCCTATAGCTTTGCCAGAACCACACTTACCATTCTATAATCTATCAATAAAATCTGTAATCAGCAGCAGTGCTTCAGTTACGATGAACAAAAGAGCGTTCAACCACATTATATCAATTTATTCAAAGAGCTGAAAAAGAAACTATATAAAGCTAAAGACTCTCTTCAACTTGCTCGGCCACATTTCCACGTTAGAATATGTGACTCTATGTGCCGCACTTTAGAAAAATATGCAAACAATCAAGACAGATTTGCTCAAGCAGGTTCTATATCCTTAAGCACTGGGTTTCTTTTCATTCTTCTACTCTTCAATCAAATTCACAGAACATCTGACTTCTCTCTTGTGCTGTCTATAACAGTTCTTCTGTGGCAGCTATTCCCAGAAGGCCAAGCCTCTGTGGTCTCCATGCCACCCAAGTTTCTTTCTAACAGTACTACTCAGGAACAAAAGCTCAGCCATTTAAACCCTTTACCACAGCACTGCCCCCAGTCACAGAAACTGCTATGTTTTATTCATAACCTCAATTCAGGAAGATTCAAACTCAGTTCAGTACTGATAAACATTTGGTTTGTTCAGCAAGTGGCATTATCTTATCATCTTGTGGGAGGATATGTGCGTAGATGGATGAAAGGTGGTGTGAGGTGAGAAGGACTGTCAAAATACCCGACTTTTGCCAACTCCTTGGAAGACAGTGAGCTCCGCAGGAATGACAAATTCTGAAAATATTTTCAGTTACTACAAAAAAGAAAAACATCAGGGCGCGAAGATGAATCCTTGATTCAAATGAGAAAGACGCTGCTATTATTGAGGCTTAATGTTAAGATGACTGCTTAATGTTAAGTGAAACATAACTGGACAAATATTGCATAAAAAATATAGCCTAACCTAAGATGGCTGGCACAGTGAGACAGGGTGTACTGTCCATGATCTATATTGCTTCTCTGTTAAATCTCATGGGAAACCTGGAGCCAATCCCAGTTGACTTCAGGCAGCTGTGCCACCCTATGAGATGCATTTAATAATGTGCATATTTGCTAAAGATGTTTCTTACTTTGAAACGAGTCAGCCAGCCGGTTCAAACCCAAAACCCAGACTCCTCACAGCTAATTCTTACTTGGACCTGAATTATCAGGACAGAACAAGAATCAAACCAGGATGCCAAGTACCCGTAGGCTTAGAAGTCTTTACATTCTTTGCATGTACACCAGTTACGGTGTTCAATGGTCCCTCAGGCATCAGATGTGGTTTTGGGCTGAATAAATCGTAGCTGCATGCAATCACCTCTCAAAAAAATATGAAATAAATCTTCATCTTCACTTTCCTAGGTAGCCAGAAGCACTTAAAAATGATGGGTCCACCTCGCTTCAGAACAAGGTGTATCCTGTCTGATGCTTCGGAAAGATCAGTGTCTATCCAGCTGCCTCGGAACAAGAGGATACGCAGGGGTCAAATGAACAACAATCCAGAGATGTGATGCCATCAGCAGTGTACATGCACCCTTGTCCTTTCCCACAGCCTGTTATATTAAAGCAGTTATTATGGATTTAGTAATATGTGTGCTAAACTTTCACAGTGATTAAACTTTTAAAAGGTTTCATACTTATCCATTTGTTCATTGCTGCCATGTGTTTACTAACCAAATATTTAATCAAGTTGAAAGAAAGTGTCATTTATAAGATCATATATTATTAGCCACTCTATCCTCGCCAGGGTCGCTGTAGATCTGGAACCCATGCCATGGACAGAGACTGGAACACACCCTGCACCACAACCTGTTTTGTTTGACCAGTTCATCAGAGCATTAATGCATGACTGTAATTTTATTTTGCAAAATCTACTTCAGTTCCCAAGATGTTCACCATGTCAAGGGAGTTTTTCAGAGACTACCGGAAAATTGTTGCATTTCCATCAGTAGAGATGGAGTCTTAATGGACAACTCTATAGTTTGTAGTTTCACAGAATGGTCAACTTTACAAATCGCCAGAGGTTCCAAGTTTTGCCAAATATTAGATATTTTTATTGGAAACCACGTACAGTTGCACGGCATTAGCAGTACCACCTCACCGCTATAGGGTTTGTGGATTTTGAACATAAAATTGGTGAAAAGTAAGTCGATGGCCATCACACCAGTGCTAGAAGAATAGTGTCATTAGCTAGAGGTAGCTAAACAATAGCTTTCAATAGTTGAAAACGGCAAAACTTTGAATGTCTGTTTCTTTTTGCTTCCTGATTTTCCATTACAGACATATTATGCTTCCAGCACGGTGTTCCCCACCAGACTTATGTTTCCCCAGGGCCATGAGAATCTCATAATGTGGACTTATACATTGATGGCAATATTGGAGTTACTAAACACCAAGTATTTGGTGGGAATTTGTTAAGTGACCTGTGCTGAAACCAAAGGCCATAGAACTTTGCCAACTAATCTGCTTCTAGTTCCCAAACGCTGGTGTCCCAGGCCCCAAGCACCTTAGGTTGTTTCCACATATGCAGTATTTAAGTCTAATATTAGTACCGAATTGGTTGAATTCAAACACAGCAGCAATCACTCAGGTGTGGACTGTGGATCAAAATAACAGGCCTCAGATCTCCTCATATCAAATTATTGCATGGTTTGATTGCAACAAATTTGCCATTAAAAAAAGGATTTGTCCCTCAATTCACACTGCTGCATTAAGTGAACCAAACATGCCAACTATTTTGGATTTATTTAAGCAGGTGAGCAGCTATAATGAAACATGAAATACAAACAGAGCCAAAGGACAGAGCTGTAGCTACGAAGAAATGGCATATGTTTTGGATATTTGGATAGACTAACACAAAAGTAAATGTTTTAAACTAATTCCATTTAATCATCTTGTAATTTATCTGACACTGACTTCATGTTCTCCACGTTCAGGTGA
>JAOVYU010000001.1:20883947-20907106 GCA_025674565.1 Synodontis membranacea | reverse complement strand
CACATTTTATGACCTATCTGTGCAGAAATCTGTATAATTCCAAAGGGTTCACATACTTTTTCTTGCAACTGTATATATATATATATATATGAATAAATTTATAAATTTACAGTTTAATACATTTTTTTAACAATAATGGTGCCTTTACAGGCAAGTTACCCATATCATGAGCAATTACACACCCCATACCATTACCAGTGCTGGCTCCTGAGCTCTGTGCTGATAACAATCTGGATGGATGTTTTTTTTCTCTTTAGCCTAGAGGACACAAGATCAATGATTTCCGAAAACAATTTGAAACGTGATCTCGTCAGACCACAGCCCACTTTTCCACTTTGCGTCAGTCCATCTCAGCTTGTTGATATATGGATTTAGATTTGCATGGTAGTCTTTAACTTGCATTTGTAGATGCAGTGACAAACTGTGTAGCAATAGTGGTGTTCTGATGTGTTCCTGAGATCATGCAATAATGTCCTTTATACATTCATGTTTTAATGTTTTAATATTTTTAATGCAGTGCTGCCTGAGGGATCGAGGATTGTGTTGCCCCTGTCCCAATTTTTTTTGGCATGTGATTCAGGCATCAAATACAGAATGAGTGTAGATAAAAAACAAAACAAAACAAGAAAGTTTATCAGTTTGAAAATAAAATATTTTGACTTAGGGTTAGGGTTACTTTATTCAGTTGAATCTAACCCAAAAGGACATGCAAATCATTGTAAACTGTTTTTATTTACATTTAACACAGTGTCCCAACTTTTTTTTAGAACTGCGGTTGTACAATTTAGAAATATATACCAGATGATGTAGAAACCAATGTGATAAAAACACATGAGAAACTGAGAAAGTGATTTCACATGAGACATGGGAAAAAAATGCAAAATAACAATAAACAATAACCTGATCCCAGATGTAATGAGGCCCTAGATGTAAGCATCAGCACAGAATAGAGATAGCATGAACTATAACTACAGAGGTAAGTATCAAAGGCTTAAACTAAACATACAGGCTAGACTAGGCGTAACAAGTCTAGACTAGGCTAGGTAAAGCACTACACATAAACAAGACGTGAACATTGAAAGTGGTGTTAGCACAAGGTAATGGGAACGAGCAAGATTTAATGAGAGCCCAGGAATAAGGTGTTTATATACACAATACTTTATATCCATGTAATTGTAGACAGCTTAGTATTGACGGGAGGAGGACTGAGTTTTAACTGCTAGGGAATGAGATTTGACATGATGTTATCATTTTGCCATATCGCTAATGGATAACTCACCCTACACAGTTTAATAATATAAGCTTTTTATGGTTAAACAATCTCAGTGAACTTTGCTTTATGGCTTAACTGCTTTGTAGATGTAATAGTTACTGGTTTATATATCATTTCCTGTTCAGGGTTCATCATTCAAGGCATTTCTCAAATTCTAATTTCAACCAATCTTTCTCATTTACATGAATGATTTCATACACTGTTTCTCTTTCAGTGGTCAAAAGTTTCAAAATTAGTAGGTCAAAAGTTTACATTCATCCCAATCTCATATTGTCGAATACCGTATTGCAGGATAACCATCAATTAGCTTTTTACAATACACTGGTGGGATTTAAACCCATTCCTCTTGGCAGAAGTGGTACAGTTCATTCAAATTGGTGTTTGCAAGGGATTGCACGTATTAGGCTTTTATATTTTTCAGTTTAAATGGTCTGTTGTATTTAATGTACAACTGATTATATAGCAAAGAAGGCTATCTGCTTCAGTCAGTATTTTCTACACTTGTTTTTTATATGTACTTAATAAATATCGGTTTTGAAATGCCCCATATTTATTGACATACCTTCTGGAATTAAATCACCAATATTAAGGGTCTGAATATGACCCTTATAAAGGGATGGTCAGTTCATTGGTGTTGCCATATTTATGTACTTGTACTTTTATGTACTTTTTATGTACTAGGTTGGTGTTACTGTGCATACTATCTGAATTGCATATGATTTCTGGAGATTGCACATATTTGTTTTGAATCTTTAGTATATTATAGTCTTGCAGCAGTATACAGTATTAGTGTATATCAAATATATGATGTACCTAACAAACTGTAAAATGTAACTGATTAAAAGTTCAGGATAATAGGTCTAATGGGGCCTTTCTTTGAGTAGTTTCTAAACATCAAGATTTAAAGTAAAAACAGAAAGTAATCTTAATAATATTATGTAATATATACTATATTATTAAAATATTAATATCAATAATAATATAACAAAGAACATTTTTTAAAGTGCATTTGTATCACTGTGATTGCCCAAAGGTAGTGTGACATAAATCACAGTTTCTGTTCATGTGTGAAAATACACAGACCGTTGACAAACATAAGGAGTTCTGGGGACCTCTCAATGCTCCTTTCTCTTGGGCATGTCAGTGCTTTGATACGAAGTGGTATCATGTGGGAATCACTTTGTAAAACAGAGGAGCTAATATGATTGCCTCAGTCTAATCATGTTAACCCTAATCCTCCCTTATAATCATCCTTACATGCACCTTCATCTTGGTGCCTGAACAGGTTTGCAGGCTGAATGGGGTGGATCTCTTCTATAACCCAAGTAACAAATTTATTGTGTACTTAAATCGCTGCTTTGTGATTAACCTGTCTGCGGATACCATGAATCAAGAAGAAGTCTGGGTTGGGGTGACCGCCTTTTTCTCAGGAGCGCTGTTCCTTTGTGTGCTCGCACTCCTCTGCTTCTTCACATGCCGACTGGCGTCCAGAGTGGTTCCTCTTGGAGCACCACTGCGTTTCTGAACCTGAACTGGGTAAATTTAGCCCTAGAGCCATACATATATTTTTTTTAATTAGTCTCCAATTTGGGTGCAGTTCTGCATACTTATTAGACGGATAAACTCGTACATCTGGTGTTTGAGAAAAGCAGGTCTGATAAATATATGCAGGATGTTCATGTAGATTGTCAGGCAAAAGTTTAAGAACACCATGAGTTTCGTAACACTCCCGCTGATCTGTGGACCTTGATTTAGTCATGTAAATATACAACTATTAGTGTTAAATAATTACTGAAAGGGAGGCTATGAATAATGTGGTGTGTAAGAGGATAAAGCCAAGTGCACTTCGAGCCCTACATAAAAAAGACAGTGTAAAGGACAAGGTAAAGATATGTTGCGTGCTAATAGCGACTGATCAAGATCTAGGCCTTTTTTTTTTATCACATCAATAAAATTTCCAATAAAACAAATAAACAAACAAATAAATAAGTTACGTACATTTCTTAATCCACCAATACGTAATTAGAATATATCACTAATTCCATTTTTATTTATTTATTTTTTAAATTAGCATTTAAAAAAGAAAGTAGGAGAGCGAGAGAAAGAGAAAGATAGAGCGAGAGAGAGGGAGAGCGAGAGAGAGAGAAGGAAAATAGTGTCCACTTAATCAGCTTTGTCATCCTTATTAACCTTCTCAGGGCATTTCCACTCAAACTCGTTAACGTGACCTTTACTGAAGGGCCCACTTCCGTAAAATGGTTCCCTCTCACTTTTATAAATATGAAATCTTAACTGATCTCTCTTGTAAATTGTGAAAAGGAGGGTTCTGTACAGATTCCATTTTCTACAAGTGATTCACTTTAATGATTGTGTTAGAGTCATGGAGCTTCGTGCAACTAATCATGCATTCACAGGAAAAATATGTAAACAAAGAAACATCCTCTCAGCACACTTAAGTCCTTAATAAGCCACTGTTGTCTTTTTGTGTGAAGATGAGATGATGCGATAGATTTCTTTGTATCTTCCATTTTCAGAGGTCAATCAAAAACTGACATGACATATTAATTAAATTGGTAGCTTTCAAAAGTAGAAAAGTATCATTTTTTTTTAAAAGACCCAGATATACAGCCGACCTTCGCCACTTCGTGGTTCGAATTTCGCGGCTTCACTCTATCTCGGTTTTTTCAAATAGAGTATAAAGTGGATCGAGACAGTGAAAATGCGGGTTGCGCTCGGTTGTCTTGAGTCAATTATTTTTATTTTTTATTAACTTTTTTCCCAAAACTTGGGTGTTATTTCATGTCTAGAGGGCTCTAATAATGTTAAAATTTAGAAGGTCGTAAACAGGTTTTCTATGCTCTAACTACGCGGAAATATTACTTTGCGGAAATTTACTTATCGGGGTAGAGTCTGGAACGGATTAACCGCGATAAACGAGGGTTTACTGTATTTATAAATATAAGTAAATTGAAGTGCTGTCTTGCTTTGATTAACAGCAGGGGCAGTATGAAGTAGCAGCAAGCCACATCTTAAAATACGAATGTAGCCTTTCACAGTACGGTTGCTGTGTTACATTAGTCACCTCAGTATAAAGTACTGATTGTCTTGTTGGTTAAGATGTTAGCAGAAAATGGTATTCATTTTTCTTCTCAGCATGTACTGCACTCCCCAATGTGGTTAGCACTGCTCTCTCTCTCTCTCTCTCTCTCTCTCTCTCTCTCTCTCTCTCTCTCTCTCTCTCCTTTTTTAACAAAAAAAAACAAAAAAACAAAACTGTCATGTGTTTGTCTATCCATTTTAAAAATGTTGCTAGTTTTGTCTGCACTAAAAAACTGCACTAGAAACCCGGTTACTGGGACCGTGGCTGCTTATCATTGTATTTGTTGTGGCAGAGGGTGCTTTAGGCTTTAGGTTTAAATGCAGACCAGTCAAATATCATTGGATTTACAGCACCTTTGGTCCATAGGAGAATCTCGCTTGGTCTGGAAATCTGCCACTCCTCCATCTGCTGCTGCTTTCGTGGAGGATGTTTTTTTTCCCTGAAAGTAGAAAACATTACATTTACTCTCAGGGGTCTGTGAAAAAGTTTTACTTAAAATGGGGCCCATTCTTGTCATACTATGAGGATCTTAAGGAATTCTCTACTAAATGAGGGCATTTAATTGTACATGAAGATTTGCCCCCTTTCAGCACATATATGGTATATCTCACAGGGTGGGTGATGCATTGTAATATGAGTGTATTCTGAGTGTATGAGTGTATTCTGAGTGTAATATGAGTGTATTCTGGTTCATCTGACATGTTGTCGATGTGTGTGGGCCTTTGTCTTGGATGAATGTTTGGGTGTCGCTTAAATGTGCGTACTTGAGTGTTGTCCTGTAAGTACATTAGTTGCCATGGTATGTTTAGGGAGATTGGGTACGGAGAGTTTTGTTTCGGGGGGTAAAATATAAAGAAAAGTGGAGTAAAATGTTTTATATATTGTATTATGTATTGTATTATATATTCTGTTCTGTCACTCCTTCAATATAATATTTATCAAAATAAAGTAATATTTGTGTTTGCAGATTGACAGAAGTTGATTTTATGTGTACAATAGCTACATTTAGCTACCTTGTGTAGTGTGACCTCACAGGCACACATACGTCAGATGTGCCAAAAGTACAGTTTAGCCGTAGCATTTCGTATTTTTTGATAATTTGGTGGTCTGGTGGTCAGACTGCGAGTGACTAAAATTCACCTGGTTGAAAAGCCATTTCACTGAAGGGGAAATGACTTGGGACACATTTGTTTATGGTAGTGGTACTTTCATGCAAACTTCATCTCAGCAGACTTACTACTTAACTGTGAAATAGCAAATCCTGGACTTGAGAGTAAAAGAAGATGATCAGGAGTTTACACATTATGGTCCAAAAAAAAAAAAAAAAAAACACTGAGTGAGGAATAGTTCTGTGGGTGGAAATGTCTTGTTGAGACAGGTCAGAGGAAAATGGCCAGATTGAGCTGCGATGCCAGGAAGGATATAATAACTCAAATGAAAGCTCTTTACAACCATGATGAGCACAACACATCAAACCTTAAGGTGGATGGCTACAACTGCAAAAAGACCACAATGGGTTCCATTCCTGGCAGCCGAGAGCAAGAATTTGAGAATCTGAAACTGAAGAACAAGAATCATGGCTGTCATGGTGGACTTTTGCTGTTGCAGTGCATCCACATCAAGTTTTGAAGTGTTGTGAGTTCTGAAATGCTTTTCTACTCTTATTTGAGTTACAGTAGACTTCCTGTCAGCTCAAACCAGTCTGATCATTCTTAAAAATCTTAAAAATAAACAAGGTGTTTCAGCTTGCAGACCCTCCTCTTACAGGATTTGTTTTTTTGTTTTTCACACTAGTCTGTATAAAATCTAGAGACTGTTGTGTGCGAAATTCCCAGACATTTTCTGAAATACTCAAACTAGCCCATCTGGTACCAACAACCATGCCACAGTTAAAGTCACCAAGATCATATTTTCCCCCATTTTGATGTGTGAACATTAACTGAAGCTCTTGATCTGTATCTGCATAATTTCATGCCTTGCACTTCTGCCACCTGACAGAATCATTAGATAACTGCATGAATGTGCAGGTGTACAGGTGTTTCTAATTACGTGGCGGTCAAAGTATAATTGATTGAAAAGCAGGAGGTGCTCTGCTTAGCAGTAGGAGGAGCTTGTGCTTCGATGTGCCTCATTATGCATAGTGGATTTTGTCTGTGCACATGCTTCACACAGCTGCGTGAAAAGTGAGATAAAGTGGACCTTGCTAAGGTAGGTATTAATTTTACCCTGTGTTTATCAGTGTTTTTACCGTGAGCTACATTCCTTTTATTTTTTATTTTTTATTTTTTGGAAATGTCATTGGAAAAAAGGTGTACATTGAACATTGGGTAGACATTTTCCTTTTTGTCTTATTTTAAATGAAATAAAAACAAATAGGAGGCACTGTTGTTCACCCTTTGTTGTGCGTGGTTCCAAATGTCATCATCAGTGTCCACCGCCAACTCGCTCGACCAGTCTGCCCTAACCTTTGAGATGGTGGTAGTCTTAAGAGAGGCTATAAGGTCATGTAGTCTGGATATAAGCCCCTTTAATTTAAAGGGAGTCTCCAGAATAATGTCTATACCCGAAACTGGATGTGCGTCTGGAAAATCAGGGTCGTGGCTCTGAAGGAAATGGCATATTTGAAAGTAGAGAAATAGGTTAGACCGAGGTAAATTAAATTTCTTTGAGAGATCATCAAATCTTGCAAAGACAGCATTTATGTACATATCCTTAAAGGCAGAAATCCCGTGTCTTTGCCAGAGGGAGAATGTTGTATCTAATCCTGCTGGGGGGAAAAGGTGATTATTATATATAGGAGCTAAGGAAAGGGAAGCCTTAAACCCAAAATGCTGTCTAAATTGGAACCATATTTTGAGGGTATTTGTAACTAATGGGTTGTTAGTAAAACGTGAAACTGTTAAGGGTATACTAGAGGAGATCAAAGCTAATAGATATGTTGAAACACAAGATCTGGCTTCTAAGCGGCACCAACTTAAATCTGGAGCACGAAGCCAATAGAGAATCTTCTGAATGTTCGCAGCCCAATAGTAGTAGCAAAGATTAGGTAGATCCAAGCCACCCTGACGCTTAGGCCTTTGCAGCAGTTCTAAACATATTCTGGGACACTTGCCGTTCCATAGGAATGAAGTAAAGGTTCTATCAACCATTTTAAAGAGTAATGCTAGTAATACTGATACCCAAGTACTTGAAACCATTCCTGGCCATTTTAAACGGTAGTGTTTTATCCTGTATTTGTAGAGCCAAGTCATTAACAGGGTAGCATTCACTTTTACACAAACTGAGTTTGAACCCAGAGAATGAGCCATCATCTGCAAACAAAGAAAACCTGTGCTCCTGTCCACCTCTTACAGATGATAAAGATTTAAATGCAATGGACAGGGGCACCACCACCAGAGCAAATAGCAATGGGGGACTTGATAGCAATTGGGCATCCCTGAAGAGTCCCTCGTGATAACTGAAAGTATGCTGATTGTTTACCGTTAGTGACTATTGAGGCTTGTGGAGAGTTATATAACAGCTTGATCCATGAAATTAAATTAGGGCCATATCTGAATTCCTTCAAACATTTAAGCAGGTATTCCAACTCGACCCTATCAAAAGCTTTCTCCGCGTCGAGTGAGACAACCACCTCTGATACCTCATCGGAAGCGGGGGAGTAAATGATATTTAACAGACGGCGGATATTTGCGAACAAGTGCCTCCCTGAGATAAAACCGGTTTGGTCGGTAGATATCACATCATGCATTGTAGTTTCAAGGCGAAGGGCCAAAGCATTTTTGCTAAAATTTTTACATCACAGTTGGGTCGATATGAGCCCCAATCTTTACCAGGTTTTAACAACAAAATAATTGATGCCTCAGTTAATGTTTTTGGTAATGACCCATGAGAAAAAGAGTCATTAAACATGTCCAAAAGAATACACGATAGTTTATTCGAGAATGTTTTAAAATATTCAGTTGGGTAGCCATCTGGGCCAGGTGTTTTGCCGCTTTACATTGATGTTATTGCAGCAATGATTTCTGTTTGTTGTAGTGGGAGTTCAGTCCTAGTCCTATGTATTGTTCCTATAAAAGGGATTTGGATATCATTAAAAAATGTTTCATATTAGCATCATTAACAGATTGTGATGTGTATAGGTTGGAATAGTAAGCAGTAAATGTTTCATTTATTTCCTCTGGGTCGATCATCAATACCCCATCAGGTCTCTTAATTTGCGTAATATGTTGAGTTGCTGAGCGGTTCTTAAGTTGATGAGCCAAAAGGCGACCTGCTTTATCACCATACTCATAAACATAACCACGTGATTTCAACAGAAGTCGCTCTGTCTTATCAGCTGACAATAAATTGTACTGGGTTTTTATAAAGCTCAGGAGATGGGCAGATAGAGTACTGGGCATCAACATTAGCTATTGCTGATATGAGCTGAACCTGCTTGAGTCTCCGTAGTTTAGTAGTCCTAGCAGAGTGTGATATAATCTTACCCCGAATTACGACTTTTAGTGTTTCCCAAAGGAGGGAGGGAGAAACATCTTCACTCTTATTTAGTTCTAGAAAATCATCAATTTTCTTAGATATTAGTTCGCAAAATTCTTTATCTGCCAATAACGTTCAATCTGGTCTCCAAGGAGGGCGTTCGGACCTAAGAGAGAGTGAAAGATCGAGCAATACAGGGTCATGATCTGATTCAACTATGGCTAGATATTCTATTTTATTAACATTTGGAAGAAGATTTCTATCAATGAAAAAATAGTCTACTCTACTATAGGAGTGGTACACTGGAGAAAAGAAAGAGAAGAAACACAGACATGAACTTGATCGGGTCCTTGCCATTTTCGCTGTGTTCAGGAATGTTTAATATTCGGTGGTTGGCTTTCTGCGATCAATTCTCGAGGTCGTCAAGTTGGTCTGAAAGGGTTTGGTTTTGCTTTTGGAGCTTTTGGATGGTGGTCTCCGCTTCTGTTAAGCAATTGAAGTTCTTACCTGCTATGGATTCCACCGAGGTGAATCGGTTCTGAAAAGAGTTCACTGTCGTCTGTAAGCAAGCGAGTATTGGAGTGGTTCCATGGATTCCCGGATCAGAAAGGAGACGTCGTCCTTTATCGAGGATCTCAACTTTACAAGCTCCACGGACAATAGGTCCATCGAGAGAGGCGAAGTTGTTTTGGCTTCTTTGGGTTTTGTCGGCGAACTTGCAGTCAGCAGCGGGTTATCGGCTGCAAACAACGCTAGCTTACTAGCCGCGCTAATAGCAGCGCGTGTCGCTGGAGTATGAGCGCTGTTACTTTGCTTACTGCTCTTGGAGTGGCTCATTTTGTAGATAAAAGTCTGAATTTAAATTGTTTACACTGAACAAAGAAAACAAATTAAGGAAGAGGTTTCTTTAAATAGATAAACGATAGGAAGTAGCCCGGGAGCTCTCTCAAATGCGTCCGCTTCCTACATTGCGACCCGGAAGTCCCTGAGCTACATTCCTGAATATGCACACGGGTACACAAGAACACAAGAAGTTCTTGCCTGATAAGATTTTGTGTAAGACATTGCTCTGTGGTGGGAATCATCTTTGTTCGCTGTTTGTGTGTCATATGGGATGCATTAACTTCACTGGCATTACCTCTGATGCTGATGTGTTTGGAATGGTAATGGCCTCCTTTCTAAACTGTTTAAAGCCACAAATATGGAGTGAGATTACTGTCTTTAATATGAAAGGGCAGATATGAGGTTAAACCGAGCAAAAAAGACACTATAAGTGCACAGAAACAAAAACAGCACCAACAAGAGCACAGAGAAAACACTGTGTCTTTGGAATGCAGCACACCGGAGATAAGTGCGCTTGCCTATATGTGCATAAAACATTACATTGCTGCAGTTATGTCGTGGCGAACGAGTCACAGAACTGTGGGAGCTGGCTCCTGTCCGAGAGTGTATTTTCTTTTTTTGTTAATTAATACAAGACAGAATAATAAGATTATCTTTTCTGCACACTGGTCAGCCACAGGCACTCCATGAACTGACTTAGTGTTGTGTAGATTTACCTGATGTGCGATCAATCACATCTCATACCATCAGGTTAAAAGGGGAGCTGGGGCACTCTAAGCTGAGGCACATACTTTTTTGTAAGGTTTATTATAATCAAACTGAATAATTTAACTGATATACAATGGCTTCAAAAAGTATTCAGACCCCCTTAATTTTTTTCCAATTTTGTTATGTAGCAGCCAGGTTCTACACTCGTTTAAATTAATTTCTTTTCTCATTAATTCACACTCAGTACCCCTGTAAGTTAAAACAGAATTTTAGATATTTTTGCTAATTTATTAAAAAGAGCAGGCTCTTATTGCTGAGCTGAGCCAAATGATGCACATTGTTTAAGATAAGGGCTGTGCTGTGATTTTGGCTATATTGTCCAGAAAGTTAGAAGCGACGGGAGATCTTTGTCATTTTTTCTTGCACACAGCCTCTTACTGTCTGGATATCAAATTGAGTGCTTTTTTCGCCAGTGGTAAAGAGCTAAAACCCTAAGCATGAAGGAGCAAACAGCAGAGAATAGTGATAGACCCTTGGCAACACTGTTTGCAAATGCGCAGCTTGGATCCAAAATACCTGCTTGCTTCATACTTATAATAGGACATTACATTCCTGATCATTCATTCAAAAAAGATAAAAATGCAACTATACCCTTTCTTCTTGTACAATCACCAAAAGGTGTGTGTGCGTGCGCGTATTTGTGCGTATGCGCTTACACATGCACTCTTGTATGTAACTTTTCTTATCTTAAGTCTCACCAGTCATTTTTTTTCCATTTTATAATGTATCCTCTATCCCCTAACCCTTTTGCTGTGGGTAATTTTTGTTTTATAATGGACTAATGCAGTGTTTCCCAACCTTTTTTAAGGGGGGGGGGGGGGGGGGAGAAATCGGGGACCGTGGTATTTTTATGCGCACGCGTTCGTCGACGGGGAAGGGAGGGTGAGTGAGAAATCGCGGAAAAAAGCGCATGGCACACCTGACGATTGTTAATATTCCAGTACAAATTGCTCATTTTCAGTAGCGCTTTATTTATGGACTGAGATCACTTTCTTTAATATGCGAGCACAGATACAAGGTTAAACAGACACGACGAGTGCACGGAATCAAGGAAACCAAGCAAAAAAAAAAAAACAACAACTATGAGAGCACAGAAAATACACTGTGTCTTTGAAACACAGCACACCAGAGATACGTGTGCTTATCTCCGTCATGCATCTATTCCTTGTTTTGTACTTATAATAGGACATTACAACCCAGATCATTCCTTCCAAAAGATAAAAATGCAACTACACCCTTTCTTCTTCCTTGTACAATCACCACAAGTGTGTGTGCGCACGCATGCACACATGCGCGCACGCACACACACACACGTGATAACCTGTTGGACTTTCATTCAGTGTTGCCATCTTTGGTCAGGGTTGCCAACTTTACACATTCACAATTACTTGTCTGTAACTTTTCTTACCTTAATTCTCTTTTCATTTAAAAAATGTATTCTCTGGTCTATCCCCTAACCCTTTTTTTCTGTGGGTAATTTTTATTTTATAATGGACAAATCAAATGGAAAGTTTTCTTCCCAATTGTTAAATTCATTTATTGATTGGACTTTGTAACAATAACAATGTAACCAATGTGGCTTTCCGTTGGGGCAGACTTTCAGCACCGGAGCAGAAACGTCTCTAAATTTTCCATGCGCAGCTGCTGTAATGGATGTAAAGGTTTTCAGCAAATCAACAATCAGTGAAAACTGCGCTGATTCAACAGCATATGTGAGTGAATGCATTAAAAAGTTACAATGGGAATAGATTTGGCAGGAGATTGTTGCCGAAAGCGTGAGTCTCATGCCACATGCGTGTGAGTTGGCAAACCTGAAATTATTGCTAAATGCTGAAGTATTAAAAAACAATTCATGCAATTAAAATCACAAGAAGGATGACAACTTGTTGGAACGTGAAGGGAGGAGTGAGAGATAGAACAAGATAGTTGAAAAAGACAATACGAACAAACCATATTTTCAGTAATAGGAACCGGGATGAAACATAATGAATAATCTTCAAACTTAACATTTAGAAACATAAACCAGATATTATAGAAACTAACAATGTAATGAAAACATGAGAAACTGAGAAAGTGCTTTCATATGAAAAAAAGCAAAATAAATAAATAACCTGATTCCAGATGTAATGTGGATCTAGATGCATCAGTATCTCAGCAGACGTTTACCTGTGAAATAGAAAACAATGGACCTGAGAGTTAAAAGAAGACAAGAAGGCGATGGTTTCTTCGATTAGTAAAAAATGGAGGAGCTGCTAATAAAAAAGTTGGAATACTGTCTAATATGTAAATAAAAACAGCAGTGAAAAGCAGTGATTTTAAAATCTCATTAACAAATATTTTATTCACAATAGAACATAGAAAATATCAGATGTTTAAACTGGGAAAATGTAACATTTTAAGAAATAATGTCACTTTGAATTTTATAACAGCAACACATCTCATGGGACAGGGCCATGTTTACCACTGTGAAGCATCCGAACTTCTTTTAACAACAGTTTGGAAATGTCTGTTAAATGAGGAGACCAGTTGCTGGACTTTTGGGAGAGGAATGATGCGCCAAATGTTTTTAATAGGTAAACGGTCTGAACTGCAGGCAGGCTAGTTCAGCACCCAGACTCTTCTACTACGAGGCCATGCTGTTATAGATGCAGTGTCCGGTTTAGCATTGTCTTGCTGAAATATTTAAGGCCTTCCCTGAAAAACATGTTGTCTGGATGGGAGCATATGTTGTTCGAAAACCTGTATATACCTTTCAGCATTGATGGTGCCTTCCCAGATGGCCAAGCTGCCAATACCATTGGTACTAATACACCCCCATACAATCAGAGATGCAGGCTTTTGAACTGAGTGCTGATAACAAGCTGGATGGTCCCTCTCCTCTTTAGTCCGGAGAATGCGGTGTCCATGTTTTCCAAAAAGAAATTCACATTTTGATTCGTCTGACCATGGAAAAGTTTTCCAATTTGCCTTTGGTGGCGTTTCGGGATCAATTTCACATATGGCTTCACCAGATGCTCGAAATGTTCAAAATGTTCAAAGTCTTTGCAATTTTATGTTGAAACCCATTATTCTGAAATTGTTCCACAATTTTTAGACACTTTTTTTTTGTTGCAGATTGGTGAACCTCTTGTCCATCTTTATTTCTGAGAGACAATGCCTCACGAAGATGCACTTTTTAAACCCTGTCATGTTTCTGGCCTGTTGCCAGTTAACCTAATTGATTGCAAAATGTTCCTCCAGTTGTTTCTTCTTAGAAGCACTTATTTTCCAGCCTTTTGTTGCCCCTGTACCAACTTTTTGAGACGTGTTGATGCCATCAGATTAAAAAACTTTCAACGTTTGTCAACATATGTTTTCTGTGTTCAGTTGTGAATAAAATATGGGTTTATAATTTTTGCATATCGTTACATCCTGTTTTTATTTCAATTTTATACAGCATCCCAACTTTTGTGGAATTGGGGAAGAACATATTGGTTACGTTTGGTTACTGAAGTTCAGGTTAGATTTAGATCTACTGTAGGTGCAGCATAGTATTAATTAACTCCATTTATAACTATGTCAATGGAAGATCTTTGTAAGTACAGTAAAATAAATGTACCGGTATGTGTGTTAATGTGTGTAAGAGAGAGGAGAGAGAGACAGAGAGAGAAATGTTCAGTTAATGAGCTTTGCCATTCTCATTACTTTTTCCAGCAGTCACAGTCAATCTCATTAAATTTGACCTTGACTAAAGGGCCTTTCTACAAAAGGATACCTTCTTACTTTTGAAATAGATATTATATCTTTTTTTCTTATCAATTTTTGAAAGTCTTTTTAAAAGACTCCTTTTTGAAGCGATTGGAAATTATGCTTCCTCAGGCTGTTGAGTTCACTCCTTGCTGGAGATTTTTTTTTCTTAAACAGTCATGCCACCAGATTTCCAGACAGTGCTGGTCAGAAAAAGGATGTCACTCACAGCAAGTCATATAAGCCTCTTTATTCTTATCCAGTCAAAAGGCCTGCAATGAGGATTTATTACTGCAATCTCATTCATTAGTGTTCAGACTTTAGATGTAACTCTGGACTGTGTGTTGTTCAGACGTTCATGAGATCTACACATACAGTACAGTGTGTAATTTGAGTCAAGACAGAGGCATGCCTGACTCACATGCATATATGAACCTGAAGTGCATTTTTTCTTGCATGATATTGACTTGAGTGAGGAGCAGTATTAAGTTTGCAGCACTGCCTGACAGCTTGATGTAATCACAATATGTCACGCTGATATGGATATCTTGGGAATAGCCCAAAACATATTGGAGCCAATAATAAATACATAAATGTATACTAATTCATTTTCTTAATCTTCAGTAACCACTTTATGCTGGTCAGGGTCACGGTGAATCCACAGCCAAACCCAGCAATTCTGAAAATTCACCCCAGATGGATGCCAGTTCAGTCTGTCCACCTTCCAGCACCTTTCATAGAACACAAGAAACACCACACAGATAGTCACCTGAGCTATAGAAAGCCTAGAGTTGTGAGAAAGCAGCAGTGCCCACTATACCTCTGTGCTACCCATGCTAGTAACTAATTTTGTATCTTCTCTTTAAATTGTACAAACAGATGGTTTTCAGACTAAAGAATTTGGTGGAGACAGCATCTTAATTTAAGACATTACTTAGAAAACAAGAAAGCTCATAGAAATACATTTTTAAAAAAATGGATACAATTATAAAGAACACTTAAAGTGATCAGTAATGTAGCAGATGAGTTATTAATCAGCTTAAATGTCAAATTGTGACAGAGTGAGTGCATTAAATTGACAAAAACATTGTTATTTTTATTGGACAACTCAAAATATCAAATTTAAAGATTGATAAAAAGGCTTCATCCCTAACACATTATGATTTCATGACCTTGATGTAGTTTCTTGTGAGTTCATTATATTGTGTGAATGGGGTACATGATAGTGCAAGTATGCAGTGTATCACCATATTAGGCATTTTGCTTGCTAGGGTTCTGGGAGTTTACTGCCATCCTGACCTTTAATTAAACAAGATAACAATTACAATGTGGATTAAATTCCTGAGGAGAGGATGTTTTAAACCTTTCCACTGACATTAAAAATATCCATAAGATTGCACACTTCTTTACATGTTTATTATAAATATAGAGCAGCAGGCTAGAGGATCTTTAATTAAGTGTGTCAGCAGTAATATAACATGCCTCCCATCATCATGTCTAAATCTTTTCTTTTTTTTTTTTTCCAGGAGAAGACTTGAAAGCCTTTTTCTGTGCTGTGAAATGCACCAGATGCTGGAGAAATGATGTGTAAAGAGAGAATGATTAGGTCTGTCACACTCATTTTGTCTTGCCTGCTCTGGCAAGTCCAGGGGAAGCCACTGTTTCCTGGTGAGCAACACTACTTTTTTTTTTTTTTTATACATTAGGTGTTTTCATGTACAGTTGAGTGCAATAGTTTGCATCCCCTTTGTGTGAAATGCCAAAAGGTGTAAAAGAAATACATTTTACTCAAACAATAATTAATGCACCGTCAGTTTTTGCAAATGTTCATTCAACAGTAACAAAAATGGTCAAAAAGTATATCAAGGAAAGTGATGGTGAAATGATAAATAATGTCAGTCCAAAAGTTTGCATCCCCTTTAATGAGATGTTTTCTAACACATTGTATGTCCTCCCTTCACCTCTATAACCTGCTCCAACCTATTCATGTAACCTCTAAGCAACATTTGTATTCTCTCAGTAGTAATTTTAGCCCATTCTTCCTGACAGATTTGTTCCGGATCTACCAGATTGCTTAATCATATATGGACTTCTTCAAATCTATTCACAGGTTTCATTATATTCGAGTCTGGAGACCAGGAATGCCATGTTACTTCTTTTTTTTCCATTTGACTTGGCTTTGTGCTTTGGATCATTGTCTTGCTGAAGGATCCACCACCTCTTCATTTTTAGCTTTATTATCGATGGTAGAAGGCTTTGCTTTAAAATCGTATGATACTTGCCTGCATTCATTTTTCCTTCCACTTTATACAGAGCTCCAGTGCCTAATTCAGACATACACCACCAAGACACCAGTGAGAGTTCACCATGTTTGCTCTTGGGAATGGTGTTCCTATCCTCATAGGAAGAGTTTTTCCTGCCATACGTACCTCTGTGAATTCGAACCAAATAAATCAACCTTCGTCTCATCAGACCACATAATTTTGTTCCAAAATTTATTTGGTTTGTTCACATGCTCTTTAGTATACTCCAAGCATGTTCCCTTGCGTCTAGATGTAAGCCAGGGGTGTCCAAACTGGCCTGGTGTGGGTGCAGGTTTTCATTCTAACCAAGCAGAAGCCACAGCTGATTCCACTTGTTTAATGAGTTGATCTTGACTTACTATAGACTCAGATGTGGCTTCTGCTTGGTTAGAATGAAAACCTGCACCCACACCGGCCCTTTCTGGACAGGTTTGGACACCCCTGATGTAAGCAATGGCTTCCAGTGTATTTTTCTTCCAAACGGTCCAGACTTTTGCGGAGTAACCTTGCCTGTGGAGATGTTGACTTTTATTCCATTTGTCTCTAAGGACTTTTTCAGGTATTCTGCTGTTTGTCTTGGATTCTTATGTAGCTCTCATGCAGTTTTCATAGAAGCTCTTTCAGATACTTTTTTGGTCTTGTACTCCTAGGTATAGTCTTTGAATAGCAGTGTCTTAGTCTTAGCAGTGTGCATACTCCTTCTATTTCTGGATTATGGTCTTCACAGTTGGTACTGGTATTCCTAAATGCTTTGAATTTTTTTTTAGCCCTTTCCAGCTTTATGAAAATGCAATGATTTCATTCTGAGGTCTTCTGACACCTGCTTCTCTGATCCCATTGTTCATGTTTCTTTAAGCAAACTGCTTGATGCTGCTCCTGGAGATCTACCCACTTGCAAATATAAAATGCAAGCCTAATTGAATACATCTGGTGCCACTCATCAAATATTAAGTGCTGACAATGTTTTTTAAAGATCAGACATATAATTGTACATAATTAAGTTAAAATACCTACAGTGTTTATCAAATGGGATGTAAACATTTGAGCTTGCTATTAAAGAATTTGGACTTTGTGCTCAGCTATTTT
This sequence comes from Synodontis membranacea, assembly GCA_025674565.1. Classification (NCBI taxonomy): domain Eukaryota; kingdom Metazoa; phylum Chordata; class Actinopteri; order Siluriformes; family Mochokidae; genus Synodontis; species Synodontis membranacea. Next base: position 20,889,531 of record JAOVYU010000001.1, on the reverse strand, counting down.
CACATTGAGGTCATATCATAAAAGACTTTCAGCCGGGGAACACCTTTAAATTATAATGGAAGGCTATTCTGAATATGAATATGGACAGTAGAGGCAGATTTTTTTTCTCTTTTCACCCAGGGTCAAAGAGGAGTTGCAAACTTTTGCACTAGACTGTATGCAGAGATTAATCCATTTGAATTAAACCCTGGTGTAGGTTGTCTAGTCAGACAAGATCACGGCAGTCACACTCAGATGCAGATCAGTAATTAATAGGCTTAGCAAGTTGGTTTCAGTACTCATAGAAGTGAACTCTAGAGCAGTGAACTCTTCTCTCAGCGAGAAAGTGTTTCAACCCTGAATCGAACCAACTTCAGAAAGTGAACCAGACATGTACTGTATTTGTTTTGCGGGCTGCATTTCTGTGTAGCTCTGAGCTGTTAAACTGATCTGTGAGACACAATCTGACCCAGAAGACAGCCGCAGTGCTGCAGAAATATCATGTGTTCTAGAAATTTGAACCAATTAACATTTATCAAGTATTTTATTGCACTCTGCCTGGGTGATTTTGTAAAAGGTAATTTCATCTTTTCCGTTATGGCATTTCTGACCAAAGAATGAAGGAGTTTTATGCTTTCATAAGTACATGTCCCTGAGTTGTTTTGCTTTTTGGTTTTAACCATGTGGATTATGAAACCAAACCATCTAAAATAGCAAACTAGCTACGTATCAAATTTCACTCAGATTTGGTCTCATCAAATGGATTAATAAGTATGATGCTCAAGAAAAGATGCTCAGTGTTTTCTCATATGCAGCATTTTGTTAGTTTGAATCAAGCCCTGGTGTGTTTTTCCCCTTGGAGCAATTTGTGTAGGCAGGTAAGTACACAGCATTTGCACTCTGATGCGGACCAAAACAACAGCTTCAGGAACATTTGAGCAAGGTTGTATTGGTCTAGTACTCAGCAGACTAGTGCAGTTGACTTGCTGTGAGAAAACAGTTCATCCCAAATAAAGGAAGTGAAACAAACATGCCATTTACTTTGGATTGTGGACAACATTTTTGTGTCAAAGCAAACTGATACACTGTGTGTGTTCTGGACAGTTGAACTTCTAGCAAAAAGAGAAAATAAATGGTGGAAGCAATTCAGAAACTATTTTAGACTTGTTACTTATACAATATCTATTCATTTATTTAGCACTAGATCAATATTTTCTGAGCTTGGATGATTTTAGTTTTTTTCCACACACACTTTTTTTTGGTTTGTTAAAATCTTTCCATCACACTATTTCTGGGTAATGAATTAAATAGTTATTTTTTTTTTGAGTACATTTTCAGCCCTTCATAAACTTCAGCAGTTTTTTTTTTTGTGCTTTTTGTTTTATTTAATTGCGTACAGTGTGAAATCAGAAATCAATCCAAACCATGTAGCAAACAAAAAAAAAACTATCAGTTCCTGTAGATATAAACAGACTAATAGGTGTGAAAACATATATTTTCACTCCATATGATACATCAGTATGAATAAATGCTGTAATAAAGAAATCTGTAATAGATATACTGTGGACAGTGTGGCATATTAATGGCGTAACATCATTGACTCTAAATGTGTGCTTTTTTTTTAATGGAAGTTTGTAAGATTTAAAAAAAAAACATATATTCACTTCCCAGACTACATCATAACACCTGAGACAGTGTCACATGTCATTGGATTGCATCATCTTTGAGAAAAAAAAAAATTTGTAGCTGAGAACTCTGACAGTAGGTTATATTGTTATTTTTTTAAAATGTTTTGCTTGCTTGGCATCACTTCAAAAAGTGAATGAACTCTGCTGTCTCAGGCCATCATACTTCACAGTGTGAATGATAACACAAACGTATACCCTGCCATTATGTGCTGATTTATGTTTACGCATGTTATTCACTGATAAGAGGTTTAAGTCCATTGCAAATGGCAAAGAGATTATTATTTCTGCTGCCATGTTATTTTCCTGCTGGGTTCACCGATGACATAGGACTTTTTATTTTGACTTTTGAAAAAGTGTGACATTTTGTGATCAACATTTCCTTGCTGAAATTGAAGGCGTCACATTCTTTTTTTCACACATTGCAGTGTGTTTATCTTTGTCGATATATAGCCAGAGTCTACATGATATGATTGATGTTCTCCAGAACAGGAGAAGCAACCTGAATTTTGGAACTCCTGGGCACAGCGTACTCTGGCGGAATCTCTGAAGGAGGAGCGCAACACAAACATTGCCAAGAATCTAATCCTCTTCCTGGGAGATGGTAAGTGGCCCCTGTAAATTAGTACAATCCCCATTCTTTTTTTTTTTTTTTTTTTTTTTTAAGCTAGAAATTTATGTTTCATTACAAAAACCTAAGTTTAAGAAGGAAACTTCCAATGACATGTAACATCATGTAGAAATCAAGCTTGAGTCAGTTTAATAGATGATTCACTATGACAGAGTGTATTTATGTGTGTGGTTTAGTATGGACTAGCTTTGGGGTGTAATCATAAAGCATACTGCATTGTACCATTCAATACCATGTACTCAGTTTATCATGTCTGGGTATCAAGCAATGCATTTAACAGACTGATTGGAATTTTGCATGAACCATTTAGGAATTACAGCCATTTTTATATAGTCCCAACATTTTCAGAGCCTCAAAGGTAAACAGTGAACAACTGTCTGATAAGCAGTTTTATGGCTAAGTGTGGCCTTGTTATTTCATGATAAATTAAGAACGAATGGATATGGACCCAAAGTGACCCAAGAGCTTCTTAAGGTAAATTAATGGAATGTTCTTACATTGCTGATTCAGTTAACCCAATTGAGCAGTTTTATCATTTTCTGAAGATAAAACTGAATGCAGAAAGGCCTATTAACAAGCAGCAACTGTAGCAACAGCAGCCTGGCAAAGCATCTTAAGAGGAGATAACACAGCATATGGTGGTGTCCATGGCCTCCAGGAGGTTGTTGACTGCAAAGGATATCCATCCAATTATTCAAAATATTGCTTATATTTCTAAATATGTTAGTTTGTCCTTTTACGTTTGAGCCTGTGAAAATGAAAGCACTAGGTAAAAGATGGCTGTAATTCCTAAATGGTTAATGTAATGTTTTTGTTAAACCCCATGAAATAAAGCGGAATGTCTACACTTTTAAGCTCACCTTGATTGCTTCATTTCAAATCCAATGTGATAGTGTACAGAGACAAAACTAGTGAAAATTGTGTCACTTTTCAAATGTGGATCCGATTGTGTTAGCTTAAGTAAAGCAGCAATGGCTAAGTAAATTGCCCCAAGTCTTTAAGATCTGGTGCATGGGATAATGGAATTGTTATGTATTGGCTTCCTGTTAAGTTATGATGCTGAATGTGTTAAAGTGCATGAAAAAGTTAGAGTGCATGAAAAGGAAAGAAAAGGTAAGAATTTCTCAGTTAATTTAGTCTCCTGTGTGCAAGGCGCTCACAGCCTTACTATTTATTACTACTGTATACAGTAAAATCGTTAATGTTGAATTAATGCTTTCAGAGATCATTTGAGCCTAACTGGTCTCATATGTACTTTGAATGAGTTAATTCAATACTCTAGGTGTTAATTCAATACTTAGGATTTTACTGTATAAGTATCTTACTATTACAAGGCAGTTTTTCACAAAATTTTAAACTGCAAATTGGGTTATTTGTTAAAATCAAGATTCCTATAATTTATTTTGCTTTAGTAATAGACATTAGCTCAGTGGTATATAACTGCAAATATGTCGACTTCCAGCCCTTGGACAACTTATAGAAATACAATTTATACTGCCTCGATATTTTTTTGTTTTGACTGCCAAATTATTTTAAGTAACACGTAAGCATGCTATAAAAAACATGATATGATGAGTCATAGTGAAAACTGCTCTAAACTTTGTCTAGGTATGGGTGTACCTACAGTAACAGCATCGAGGATTCTGAAGGGACAGCTGAGCGGCCACTATGGAGAGGAGGGTCAGCTGGAGATGGACAAATTCCCCTACGTGGCCCTCTCTAAGGTTTGGCACCACACATCTTTGTCCCATAGTTGCTTTCCTTTGTGCTCCTAATCCATGCTATGACATAATGGCCCTTGTTGGCTACTGATTGTCCATTGATATTTGAATGCACATGAGGTAATGCCCATGTCTGCTAAATAAAGCAGATGAAAACAAACTGGATACTACAGTGAGGATGTATTTTCTCAGTAATCAGAAAAACACAGGTTCATTATGAAGTCTGACTGTTAATCAGTATGTCTGACCTGACCTGGTGTATAATAAGGATGTGTACAGCGCACCATTTATTTTTCAGTCATTCAGTCATAGACTGTCAGCCTGGAGAACTTAGAATAAGGTCCAGAACCCTAACCCATTCTACAGTGTAAAGTACTGTAAATACACTGCAAATAAAATAAAGTGTAAAGGATATCTATATGTAATTGTATTACTTTTATAGTATATAGCAGTATGTTTCTAGTAATATACTACACATTTAAAATAAAACATAATCCACCACATATGTTCATTTGGCTGGTGAATGTGACTTCTGAGTGTCTTGCTCGAGTACCCAAGAGTGGTAGCTTGGTGGTGCTGGAATTTGAAGTCCCAACCATAAGATTTGTAGCTCAAAGCCTTAAATAATGAGCCAACACTTCTCTCAACTAGCTTACACTGATTCAACCACCCTTAATTGCCAGTACTTTACTAAACCAAAGTTTTACTCGTGCACAAACATAAAAAGTAAAGGACAGTTTGTGGTTAACTAAAATAGTTGCTAAAATAAAGTGTATAGAAACAATACTCTTGTTTGCAGACGTTAACACAGATTTTTTTTAACCAATCTAATAGCCCCCTCAAAAAACTATGCATTGTATTTTGTGGTATTTTACTGTTCAATAACAAAATATTATTTTTGCTGTAAAATAAATACTGTAAATATACAGATTTTTTTTTTTTTTTTTTTTTTTTTACAGTATATAACATAATAATATGATCTGTTTTGATCCTAACCCCAACCCTAACCCTAATCCTGTCTGTAGCTACTATTATTATATCTGGTCTGAACTTAAATACTAACTTGCTTTGGCATTAGCCCAACATTCAAACTTTTTTATTTCACAAACATTCACAACCAGCTTCTTTCTGTAGACCTACAACACAAATGCTCAGGTACCAGACAGTGCTGGCACGGCCACAGCATACCTGTGTGGAGTGAAGGCAAATGAGGGCACGGTGGGCGTGAGTGCAGCGGCTGTGAGGGGCCAGTGTAACACCACTCAGGGCAACGAGGTGACCTCCATCCTTAAATGGGCCAAAGATGCAGGTGTGTGCCAATGAAAAACTCATTTGTTTCCTGAAGGCAAACAAAATTAACAGAAAATAGCAGAGAGCACATAAAGACATGAGTGTGTAGTAGTAGAATGTGCAGCAGCAGCTCATGACCATAGATTTTGGTGATACAGGTCAACATTAATAATGACATAGCCTCAGGCAAAATGAAGTTATTGTCATGGTGTTGGGGAGAGAGGACGCAGATGCAGAGATACAAATAAAAGTGAGATTTATTGAAATAAAAGTGTGGG
>JAOVYU010000001.1:20857804-20867890 GCA_025674565.1 Synodontis membranacea | reverse complement strand
TCAAGTAGATTTTTAGATGGGTACTTTTACTTTTACTTGAGTAGAATTTAAGCAAAGTAAAGATACTTTTACTTAATCACATTTTTTCAGTACTTTTTCCACCTCTGATTGGGGGCACAACCTTCTGCCCCCCGTGTCCCTCTGGAATTTCTGTCTATGTTTATGCCACACAAGACTAACTAATATTAACCAAATCATATAAGTCAGTCAAGTTTATTTATTTCAATTACACACAAGTATAATATTGTAGCGTTTTCTTACGCCGTAACACAGTGGAGACAGGACAAGCATGTTCTTTTTTGCAACCCAATGAAAATGGCTGGGCCAATAACTTTATTCGCCACACAACAGCATGGGAAAACACATACACACACACACCCAAACCTGGCCGAGGCCACTATACTGGCTTAACTAAGCCAGGAGGGTGAACCCAGAACCCCGGCCCCCTGGCATAAACTCCTACGTAAACACAATGCAAGGGGCGATGGTCGCTAGCCATCACCCTGCCCCCATTACACTACCCCCCCTTAGCAGGTGGCTGTCCCCAGACACAACAATAATGGTAACTTTAACCTTTGAACCTTTTAACAGTCCCGGAAATGAGGGGGAAGTTGGCGCTGGCGTCGAGATCGCCTGAGTCCCTGATTGGGGGAGGAAGGAGCACGCACACAGTCCCAGGGCTCCTCTCGCTCCCCAGAGCACGACAGCCCGGCCAGTAGACCCATTCCCTCAGACGTCACAAAGCCTTTGTAATTCCAAAGTGACCCGCCCCCAAATGTCTGTGTACCAGCCCCAGGACCCATTCACGGAGTGTCTGCAGAATTAACAGCTGCATCAGCTCTTCTCGCCCGCACGGGCGCTGCCAAAAATGGTACAACAGTCCGTCACGCACGGTTAAACTGGACCAGTGTGAATGTAATGCTTTCTGTTCTTGCCCTTGGTGCACGATCACCGCGTAGTCTGGATGTTGGCTCGCTTCCACCCAGCCCAGCACCTCCCGCAGGATCGGATCGCTCTGCTGCTCTGCGATGAGTTGTTCGTTGTTCATCTGTGGCACTGGCGAACTGACAGACAGCGCGGTTCTCTGGTTGCTGGCATCTGTATCCAGGATGAAAGAGCGCTTTGAATCTGGGTATTCCAGCACAGGGGCGGAGACTAAAGCAGCCCTTAGCTGTGTGAAAGCACATGCAGCTTAGTGTCCCACACAAAAGTCCGGTTCCTTTTAGTTAAGTCATGCAATGGGCTAGCGATCGTAGCAAAGTCCTTCACAAACCGCCGATAATATGAGGCTAACCCCAGAAAACTCATAAGTTGCTAAACACTCACCGGCGTTGGCCAGTCCCGCCCTGCCATCACCTTAGCTGGATCTGTAGTGACTCCCTCCGTGCTGATCACATGACCCAGGAACGTAGTCTCACGCTGAAGCAAATGGCATTTACTTGGGTGAAGTCGCAAGTTCGCTTTATGTATCGCCGTGAATACTTCCCTCAGATTAGCAAGCGCCCCATCAAAGTCTTTCCCATGCATGAGCAAGTCGTCCAGGTACACAACACAGCGAGAGCATGGAATGTCCACAAGCACTTTCTCCATAAGCCTCTCGAATGTCGCCGGAGCGTTACAAAGTCCGAACGGCATCCGGTGGAATTGGCCGATAGAAAAGGCCGTCTTCTCCCGCGCCTCTGGGGCTAACTCTACTTGTCAGTAACCGCTACGTAAGTCCAATGAACTGAACCAGAGCAAACCTGCCACATAGTCCAATGTGTCATCAATCCGTGGAAGCAGATAAGAGTCTTTCCGAGTCACATCATTCAAACGCCATTAATCAACACAAAAACGCCAAGTGCGTTCTTTTTCTTCACTAGTACCACTGACTATGACCACGGGCTGTCCGTCGGCTCAATCACCCCGGTGTCGCACATTTCCCACAACTTTTCTTCCGCGGCTGCTTGCTTAGCCAGCGGAAGACGTCTCAGCCATAAACGAATAGGCGGTTCGCTCCCAGTGTCTATGTGGTGCTGCACCAAGTCCGTGTGCATGCATTCACTCTCACTCACTGCAAAAATGTCTGTGAACTCGCCCAGAAGAGTCCCAAGTTTCCCCTTTTGTTCCACACTTAAACCCGCGCTGCTGCACTCCAGCAGCTCGCTCAAAGCGCTCGCTCTGTCCACGGCTGGGTCTCGTCGCTCGGCCCCGGCCGGAAGAGAAACGTCCTTAGCCCGAGCCGAAAAAGTGTCCGTACTTGTCGGCTGCCTTGGGGCAGTAAGTTCAATCACGCCAAAGTCCGCACGCAATGTTCCCAATGATAAATCCACAACCGCTCTCCAGCGCTCGAGAATGTCCAGACCGAGAATACAACTGTCCTGAATTTCCCCGACAAAGAATTTGTGCCAGTACGTTTGCTCACTGACAGTTGCTTACTTCCCCGTGACACCTCCCCGCCCTAGTTTAACCACTGCTGGGTACGGAGTCCTTCGGCTTGAGAGCGTTGCAATAATGTGCAATATGCCCCATCTCACCACATCGAAAGCAGACCTCGCGTCCCGCTGATCTGCATTGCTGTGGCAGTGTAGTAGCGTGCTCACCGCCACCATCGCCCTCAGCGTTGACTCGGTCACGAACCCCTACCGATCACTGCGGGATGCCCAGCGCACGATCGGTCCTCTCGCCGTTCTCCTCAACACCGACACACCGCACTTTTTTTTGGCCGTGTTGTTCACCCAGAATCGACTCGGCCCACTCTGCCTCTCACAGTGCTGCCGCCAGTGAACGTGACGCAGCCAGTCATGTGTGCTCGCATAGCCACCGAGGTTGCAGCGCGAGTTCTTCCGGTACCTCCACTGCAAACTCTGGATAACCGCGCCGCGAAAGACACTTTAAGTCCGCTGCGAAAGCTCCAAGCTTCTCACCGTCCCGCCTCTGCCGGGCAGCCAGCTCGTCACCGGCGGCTTCGAACAGAGACTTGAACAGCCATCACCCTGCCCCCGTTACAATATGATCAACTTTGAGTCATAGAATTTGCAAAGGAGTTACTGCATTTCAGTATACAGATTATTGCTGAAAAGTTAAAATCACTTATTTATTTGTTATTTATTTCAATGATACACAAATCTAATCTTATCAGTTCATTTTAATGACATTAAGTAAATATTAAATATATAGCCAACCCAAACCCATTTTAAGACAAATAAGACTAGTTATATGCTAATGCGTGTGACACGTGAGATCCAGCACTAATTTCTCAGGCAAAAATGTCTTGTGCTTAGAAGCTTTAGAGAAAAATGTGATTGAAAATAAGGGAGCCATAGGGAGTATCCAAATAAGGACCTATTACTCCCTGCTGCATGCCATCATCCAGCATGTTTCCAAATACATCAGAGTACATTCCTCCTTTAATCCTAAATGAAAACCATCGTTAAGATGTGGATACCAAATGTCAGCATCTCAGGATGCTTTGTAAAGCAAAGGTTTTTGGCATAAACAAGAGAAATTCAGCCATTCGTTCAATTTACATACCAAGCTTTATTTTCATCTATTTTTTTTGTTTTACAGTGACTGACAAATTTGCTTTAAACTTGAACTAATGTATTTGATACTTAGTGACTGTAGAAATGAGAAAAATAAATCTTAGGTCACCAAGACAAGTAAATATGTATTAAAGTATGCATGATATTATTTATAAAGTCTGTGTATATTCCATACTAAAGAAAAAAGGGAGGAAAAAGGGAATATGTGCCATGTACACTAGGGGCATGATAAAATAACTTATCTGTACATAAAATCTTAGTACATCCTAGCAAGACACTTTGGGATCATGTACAAAAAAAAAAAAAAAAAAAACTAATATAATCACTTCAAACCAAAATCATCTCAGCTCCATGATAAAATAAAACAGACTTTTTCTGATCCATGATTCCTTCCTTTTATCTGCTCCCATTAGGGGTTGCCACAGCGGATAATTATTTTGATTTGATCGTATGTTTTGATTTGGCACAGGTCTTAGCTGGATGCCCTTCCTGACACAATGCTCCCCAGTTTAACTGGGCTCCGGATCTTGAACTGTTTTCTGATCAGTGTCATGATTTATGTTACTTTTTTTGGTGTGTCATGATGCCTTTCACGGCAGAAGCAATTATGTATGTACTGGCAGTATTTAGTCCATTACTGCATGCATTTTTTTTCTTTGTACTATAGGTTTAGTGATTATAAAGTTATGGGGGAAAAAGATGCACACCCTTCTTAAATGCTATGTTTTTATTTCTCAGATCCTAAATAACAATTGTACATAAGATTTGTTAAATAATTCATTATCAAGAAGTAACTTCTATCTCTATAAAATCAAAACCGTGGCAGTTTGGTGTTCTGGAGCACTCAGGTGTGTGTCTATATCATGCCAAGGACAATGGACATCAGCCATGACCTCCAAGAAGCAATTGTTGCTGTTTATCAATCTGGAAAGGGCTTTAAGGCCATCTCCAAACAATTTGAAATTCACAATTCCACAGTGAGAATGATTATTTACAAATACAGAGCCTTCAAGACAGTTTTCAATCATCAAAAAAAAAAACCCAAAAAAAACAAAAACAAAAACAAAACAAAACCAGGAGCTACATCATGTGACCTACAGGCCTCTGTAAGCCCATTCGACCAAGGTGGATATGTTTGGTCTTTTTGCACAGTGCCATGTTTGGTGAAAACAGAATGCAGCATTCCCCACAAACACCTCATACCTACTGTGAAGGATGCTGATGGACAGGTGGAGATTTGGACTTGTTATGCAGCCACAGAACCTAGGAAAAGTGCAGTCATTGACACATCAATACCCTCACTTTATACTGTACATGAATATTCTTGAGACAAATGTGAGGTCATCTGTCCAACAGCTTAAACTGGGCCAAAACTGGGTCATGCAACAGTATAATGATCCAAAGCACACCTGGAAATTGGCATTATTTGACATGTACAATATTTGAATGGCTAAAGAAGAAAAAAAAAATCAAGGTGTAGGAATAGCTATGTCAAAGTGCAGACCCCACTGAGATGCTATGGCAGGAGAACCATACATAAATGAATGCCCGCAAACAGCAATGAACGGAAGCAATGTTATAAAGAAAATGGGGAAAAAATTTCTCCAGAAAGAAAATGGGAACTTCTACAAAAAATTATTTCACATTACTGCTTCTAAAGATGACATTGCATGCTATTGAATTTATAGGGTGTACTTATTTTTTAAGACTGGTTTCTTGATGTCAGTTTACTTTTTGGGGGGAAAAAAATACTACATATTAATATCTGCTGTGTGTTTTGTGCTCCCCTGAGGTTATTTGGGGTTTTTTATAGAAGTTTGTGAAGAATTCACAATTTCATCTTGGGTTAATCTTATTGGTTATATTTACACCCCTGTTTCTAAAATATTATTGTTGACTAGCTTCTTTGTTTAACACCAACTGCAGCTGCATGGTTTTAAGTTATGCTCAAAAAGGTTGAGAGTCCATAAGTACTAATGTTGTTGGTTATTAACTAGTCAAAAATGGAAACTTGTGTTTTAAAGTGTGTGGCCTTTATTTATTTGTTTATTTTATTATTTATCTGTTTGAATAACAAATAAACAAATAAATAAAGGCCACACACTTTAAAACACAAACTTCCATTTTCAAACACATGGCATATCTGATCAACTTCAATGGCATTCAGAGTCACTTTACACATGAAATCATTATAGACATAAAAAATAATTATTCAGAACAATTAAACAAATGTCCTAGACACTTGCTGTTTTAAATTCTTAAGTGCCTACAAATACCATACTAGCCCTTGGCTCCTTATATTCCTTGATTTCATCAAGGCTACACCCCTATCCTTGTAATTATTGTCCACTTGCTAAACCAAGAAATAGATTCCCCTGAAAGAATGAAAGAATGAGAAAGAGTGAGCTAATCTGGGAAGTGATTTGGCTCAAGTTACCCTTTTGAAAGTTAAGTCGGAGATTAATTGCTCCATTTAAAAAATATCAGACAAGTTAATCTAGTGTCATATCATATAGAATTACCTCCTTCATATAGAATTGCAGCCACATTTCACGTGTCATTGATCAAGGTTGGTATTTATCTTGACATTGCTTAACTCCAAGCAATGGGGCAACCAAATGTTCTGGTGGAATGGGAGACTCACTTCAGACTTACTTAAGGACCAGAGGTGGGAACATTTAAACAAGGTTTTGATGAGTTTGTGAATGTGCAAAATTGATCTATTTGAATGAGATAAAAATGTGAAGGGGCTCATGACATTGCACTTAGAGATAGCCAGCATTTCACTGTAGAGCTGAAGGACATATGACTAAGAATATGGGTCTGTTGTTAGGCAGAATCATGACCATGTGTACCATTTTCCTTCATGGCTCATATCCCTTCCTCAGCACACACAGATGTATGGCTCCAGAAACAATTCAGCAAGCCCACATGGGATTGAAATTTGCCATTCCAATCTATTATTTAATTGAAAGAATGGGTTCTGCTTGACCTCCTCCTCCCTCACTGGTTTCTTTTCTTCCCTTTCAATGCTTTGACACAATAAGAATAATGTGCTGAACTCCTAATGAGCCTGGACTAAATGGACTATGTAAAATGATGTCAGAATAATGGTTTTGCTTAAAATAAATGCATGTTTTAGGGAACATAATTAAAACCATAACAGACAATTGAATCTTGCACTTTTCTGCCTTAGTCTTCAGCAACATTTCAGCTGTGAGATTTTACATGAATATGCATATCTGACAAGTGCATTGCTTTGATGAATTCATTAGATATTATGTTGTTATTAACTATAGACAATAAAATACATTGAGGTTTACAGCATGTTGTTACCTGTAATTTGAAGTACATAATAATAGTGTTATGTTTAGTATCACTGAATGGGTAATACTCATAGGGCTACATTCACATGCAGTGCCCTCCACAATTACGCCCCCCCTGTAAAGCTGGAAGAGCCAAGGATGACCCAGTTTTAGTTTCCTGGCAGAGGCAGCCTGATTTTGATATAAAATGTCCTGGTGTCTATGATGCCATGTACATTAACAAGGTTTCCAAGGCCTTTCAAAGAAAAACAGCCCCACTGCATCACAAAACCTATACTAACAGTTGGGATACGGTAGAAAAGGGTAGACTTGGTAATCTCAATATTTAACTTTTTCTTGTAACTCACCACCAGTGATCTTTAGGAATTTTTTGCCTCTTTACATGGGGGCATGATAAACTTGGGTCCTCCTCCAGGCAAGTCTTTAACAGTTCCAGTTGATGTACACTTTTTAATTATTGCCTTAATAGGAGAAATGGGCATTTTCAGGTGAGTAGCTATTTTTTTTATAACCATTCCCTGACTTAATAAGGTCAGCACACTTCTACCTCATTTGATTTATGTGTTCTCTTATCTCTTCCATATTGATGGATGACTAAGGGATTTGGCCTCTGTGTCACCTCAAATTTGTACAAAATGTAATCAGGAATCATGGTTTCCAACTTGAAAGTTCCTACTCACACCAATCAACTACAAATTTACAATTTAAATGTGAAACTTGCTTCAGTTGCATTGCGTTCACAATACTTTACAGGTGTGCCAATAATTGTGGTACATATGTTTTTGTTGCAAATAATTATTTCTTTATGAGGGGTTTATTTTTCTCTAAATGAATGTATCTAAATTAAGGTTGGATTTTTTTTAAGCTTCTTAAAAAAGGTGGATTTCTTGTAAACCTTTTCCCTAATCTTTACAAGGGGTGCCTGGACAACACTATCCATAAGCTCTGATGTTCATCTTCATTAGGTGCTTTATAATTCCTAAAGTCATGGTGAATGTGGAGAATACACAAGGAATGGGCTCTGTCCAATGAGGCCCATTGCAGAGAACTGACATAAACCTATTGAAAATAATTATAAAGGCTAATTCCAATAGGAATCAGCTGACATTGCACTGTTTTTGTCAGTTTTGATGTCAAGTTGACATAGCCCCTGACTCTAGTGATATTATTGACATAAGGTTGTCACATGGTATCATCCTCACACATTCACACCTAAGGACACAGCCAATCCACCCACCTGCAGGTTTATGGGAGACAACAGAAAACTGGAGAAACTAGAGGAAATTCACATGAACATGTGAGAATGTGTGAAACATGCAATGTCCTAAGCTTGAAATCAAAATAGGGATCCTGAAGCTGTGAGGTGGTAATGCTACCCATTGCACAACCATGCTGCCTCAAAAGGAATTACATAAGAAATTTGAAACTCTAAAAATATTTTATTAAGCATGCATATTTCTGATGTAATCTAAGATAGGGCAGGTATAGACTCTTTCTGTATAAGCCTTGTTGTAAAGCACATTAGTATCATACCCCGTTCCTTCATATACTTATAATAAGTTTTGATGTTTTGCTAATTTTGAATTTTCCAGTGTTTTAAAGGCCTTTCTCTTGCAAGTATCCTTATCTTTCTTTAAGTATCATATTTATTTGCAGCACAGTATATACAGTATGATTCTTGAGTCCCCATGGGAGTTTCTTGTTCTGTACAGTATAGCTTTCTGCAACATTTTAAATAATAAAAAAAAACCTGTAAAGGTTCTCACGAATATTCTGATAGAATTGCATGAGAAGGAAAATGTTAATTCCTGCCATACTGAGTAACATTTCTGTGTCACACGATGAACATTTTCCATGAACAGTGAGACTTTTGTGGCTTTGTGTGATTTTTTTTTCTGCTCATTTGCCTTGTTTTCTTGTTTCTTTCTTTTGGACTTTTGCCCAGGACACACACAGAGAGCTAATGTTTAAAACTTTCTGATGGTAAAATATTTACATGTCTACTTCCCATAAGAGTATGGGAAAGGGGGACTGCTGGCTCAGACAAAATAATGAGGTTGAGGTAGTAGACACAAAGCAGTTACAAGAATATAGTATTAAAAACAGAGACAATGAAAAATATAGTAAAGCACAGTAAAGCACAGATTAACTGGAATCAAACCTCGTATAAGATAATTACTGTGTTGCTGAAAGGTGACCAAACCCAAAATTAAATATTACCTCAAATTCTCTCTTATATTCTCACTCGTCTTATGTTCATTTGAATTCTTTACAAATCAGTCAACATACTGCATTTGTATGTGTGTAAAGGAGTATTGTTCAATCTATAAAAAGAAACCAAACATTGTATTCAAAGCTTCAGCCATGTTAAAGTGATATTGCATTGCTTTTGCTGACAATAAATATAAATATATCATGCCTCAATCTGTAATTTTGTTAATAAATATTAGGGTGTTGCATATATTTATGGCCTAGTAAATGTCTATAATTATTTATCAAATCTCCCCACGTTTTAGTTAGTTCCCATGTGTTTTAGGTAGTTTGGCAAGCAAGCATGGAGTCCAACAATATTCATATATTCATCATTGCCTTCTATTCTTTTTCAATTGTGGAAAAAACTCATTGGAAGCAAGAGACGATATTTGCAAAGTGTATGACAATGCTACAATTGCTGCATTCGACATTTCTGCGGTAAAGAACTGGTCCACTAAGTTTTGAAAAGATGATTTCAAGCAATATGAAAAGCAAAGAAAGTTGTAGACCAAAGGAGATGTGAGATGAGCTGTAGAAACTGTTGGATGAAGATGCTACACAATTGACTCCAGAACTGGCAAGATGTGTGAATATGGATCATTCCACTGTTCTAAGGTGACTGAAGTAAATGGGAAAGATTCTGAAAGTTGGTAACTGGGTTACACAGGCATTTTCAGAGAGAAATATTGCTCAAAGACTTAAAACCTGCATTACAGGTGTGTTACGCATTAATTACAAGCTGCTTGATCCTTGATAAAAGTGTAAAAAGCCGAACATTACAGTGATCAATTATCACGAAAATCAAAATCAAAATATGTGTAAAAGATCAATGAATTATGATCCTTCAGTGGCCATTCACAAAAGAAAATCATCCTTCTTCATGGCAGCCCACATGTTGCAAAAGCAACGAAAGGTCACTGCAACATACTGTTATAGTTCTTAAACATACTTTACCTACTTTACTGTCTTGTTTTATGCGAATT
>JAOVYU010000001.1:20835700-20850844 GCA_025674565.1 Synodontis membranacea | reverse complement strand
CCCTTTAGCCCTACTTATGAATTTTAACAATTTACAAACATTGATATATTAATTAAATGATTGGTTCATATTGGTCATTGTTTTATGCCTGTATGATATAAAAATTTATCAATGTTAATATTCAGATATTTAATTTTATACATTTGGCTTTATTTAAACAACTTAAACTAACAAAGGTATTAATCAATTTGTTAACATTAATTCTGGTATATGAATGCTGAAGTTCAGAGTTTATTAATTATTAATTATGCAATTGATGTAATTTTTAGAAAACATTCATGTTGCCATAACACAAGTACATACATACAATCAAATAAAAAGATAAATGACACCATAAGATAAGATAAAATATAAGAGATGAAATAGATTAGATAGACTATGCTTATCACAAGGCCAGATCTTCATCTTCTCCCTTTGGCCCTTCAACTAAGCAACCAGATATGTAACTGTGTAATAAAATAACAAAGATCCTAAGAAATATTCTCAAAAACCAACGTCTATACATGCAGCAAGGAACAAAAGAAATGACAAAACAGAAATCCCATTTGTCCTATTAGTGATTCCATCTACAGAGATGCATTTATTTCCTGGCCTTTCATTGCAATTTTTTAACCTGATTTTGCCACACTTGGTGGTGCTTTACAACTACAATGTTTAAGTACATTTCCTATACCACAGTATAATGAAAACCTCACACCTAGCAGCAATTCTGGTGTATTGCAGTGTTGGGATTTGAACTTATAGACATTAGATCATTAGCATAAATCTTTAACAACTGAGCTACTATTGTTTCAACTTTAAACTATATATTTCACTTTCTACCCAATGACCGGCTCCCTATTTTGTAACTAGTGCCACACACACACACAAAAAAAAGGATTTTAGTGACTTTGAAATTTAGTATGTTTCATAGTAAAAGTAGTGCTTCCAGAGTTAAAAATGTTTTCCAAAAAAATTTGGTTTTTTTGACTGTACAGAGTAAAATGTGTTAGCATAGTGGTAGCAAAATTACAAAACCTTTTGCTCTTTTCAGATATTATCTGCATAATTTATATTATATATAGTATAATTTCCTTTAATTTGAATATATTTTACTCTGGCTAATATATTTTACTCTGTGTTGTTTGTCTGACCTCTCTCATCTACATGGCTGAAAAACTGCCAATCACTGGACAGTTTTTGTTTTCACGCTATGACTGCTGTGAAATAAAATCCCTGGAGATTGGAAATTTCAGAAATATTTAAACCAGTCTGTCTGGCACAAACCATGCCACAGTCACTGAGATTTTCCCCCATTCTGATACTTAACCTGAACATTAAATGAAGCATGATTTTATGCATTGCACTGCTGCCACATGACTGGCTGATTAGATAACTGGATGAAAGAATAGGTGTACAGGTTTTACTGTTAAAGTAAGCAATTTATACAGTATTTGTTATTATTTCTTTTCCCCAATAAAATTCAGTGCGATTGTATTTTGTAATTTCAAATATTATTAAATAGGCAACACAGATTGTGGAGAAATTATTTTGGATCAACTTAATAGTCAGTTTGACATGCAAGCCTAAATTAATACGTTTTCATTTTGCCTTATATTAATTGATACTAACTATATTTTTCACCCTTACAGATACTGCCACAAGACATGATACTTTTGAAAGTGTTTTAATTTATGTATAAAGCACTGATAAACATAAGAACATGCAACCACAGAATACATAGAAATAGAAATAGAACAATATGACTACTCTATATTTAATTGATAAATAAACAATGATGTAACAAATTGAAGAAAAAAAATGTTATCTTATTTTCAGAATAAGAGGCATTATACATGTGCTTTCAAACACGTAACAACTCCAAAATAGTATGATTCACTTGGGTGCATGGAGAAAGACATTCCTTCACAAGCAGAAAAGATGTCTAGCAGCCAGTACAGGCAGCAAAAGCACAGATTTCACACACGTCCATAGGCATTGCAGCTGCAAAAGGAGCAAGAAAAAAAATGTTATTAGGGTATTCCTTCAGGTCTGTGCTGGAATGCCTTGAAATTATATGAATAATTTATTGGATTAAACGGATGCTTACCTAGCCTAGAGAAGACCAGGGCAGAGTCACTCTGATGGCACAGCGCTATAAACTCCTGGGGAAGGGTTGGGTTGCCACAAACTGCACCATAGCTTGTCTTGGCTAGGCGAGGATTCTGCTGCTTGGGGACAGAGCTGCTGTCCAACAGGTGCTGAAGGATCTTCACCGATTCAAACGAGAAGGAATATTCTCCATCCTGCAGATTGAGAACATTGAGAACCATATAAGACTGATTTCTAAGGTCCAACCATGTCAAGGTTGACTATTAGTGGATTAAGTGAATGCAGTATAATGGAAAGGTTTTTAGATATTAGATATAGCAATAAGGGCAATTTCCATTCGGTAACAATTGAATCTCACTATTTCTTGACAGTATGGCAATGTCACATAATTACATAAAGTCCTGACTCATAAGTAGACAAGATAATAATGGCATAAGATCAAAGAAATCAAAAACTCTAGCACTTGCCTGGACTTGGACAGCCTCAGAGACCAGACAGAGAGTGGTCAAGAGAAGAGCAATTGAAATGATGGTCTTCATGTCAGTGTTTTGAAAGAAGCTGTTAGTCTTCTGTAGTTGTTCTCCAGTGTTCTCTCCTCAGTGTTATGTCCTGCCTCTGCTTCTCTTCTTCTTTATAAAGGATTCATTCCTCTAGTCATGCCACATTTCAGCCACTCACAGTCAAGTTTTTTTGCCTGCAGTTAATGAATAAACACAGTCTGCTTTACACTGTCATAAAAGGGATTTTATAAATCTTGAGTGACGTCATCTAATGGGAAAAGGCTATGGTTTTCCCCTTTTTTCTTTTGTATGGATGTGTGGTTTGGTTTGTCTCAGGTTTCTACTGCAGGTAAATTAATATCCCTAGCAGGAAAGTGTCCTGATTCGGCAGTGTTAGTTTAAACACATATAAACAGTTATATGTATTGCATAATATTAAACAAGCTTTTTTTATTGATTTTTAAAAATTAATAATTTTGGCATAAAGTTTGAAGTGACAACAGTTACCTGACAATGACACATGTAACTGCAAATGTAAATGCTCCGATAACTAAAAACACATGAGAAATGAAAAGATTCAGAACATGTCATTGCAATCATATTTAGAATGGCCTCTTCAGTAACAGCGAGTAGAAAGGGCGTAAAATATACTTGGCCTGTTAAAATACCAGATGAAACAACATGTGAGACCTTGATCATCCACCAATAACAAAAATCATACAATAGCATGTTGTTTGATGGTAGTAGGTGTATGTCAGAAACCAAGGAACACACACAGACAGGAACAAAGGAAGACTCTGGATGCAGGTGTACTTTACAAACTTTACTCAGTATGGGAGACAGGGCAAAACACTGCAACAAACTTGGTGCAAAAAACAAACTAAGCACTGAACAAACAGGCAAAACAAGGAAATAAAAACTAATACCAGCCAAAATGGCATAAACAAACCAAAACTAGAGATACTTAGTTTACAGTATATGCACAGACATGTTAGAATCCAGGAGAAATGTCAAAGCCTTGCAAAGTCATTGATCTTGACAAGTCCTTTAAATCTTAGATCTTTAAAGTCCTTGGCTTGGCCAAGAAGATCTAACTGAGGACATACGTCTTTTTACATGACATCACACCTACTTTGTGAATACACCATCTTGCATAGACCTCAGGTTAAGTTTAGGTTAGGATTATAGATATAGGATAGGATTTGAGGGTTGGGGTTAACTGCTTGAATGCCCTGGAGTTAGGGTTTAGGTTTGGGTTAGGTTTAGGCTTTGGGCTAGGAACTGCCAGTAGTACTTCTGGCTGTTAATATGCATTGTTTCAAGGGGTGTGTTGTATACTGAACTGGGCTTGTCATGTCATAAAATTGGTCTTGTCAAATGTGAAACTGCAGATAGACCCTTCTCAGCATGGTGTGCAACACAAGATAGGTGTATATGATTAGCAGGAGAGAGTGAGGGCTCTTAAAGGGTGCTGGGAAATGGTGTTCCGTGTAGGACCTGTCACAGAGTCTCCTGGGATGCTAAGATGTCATGGAACCTACCATACCTTCCTACACTGTTCTACTTGGAAGACTCTCTAATATAGGAATACTCATTTATAAAGTTTTACATAGAAAACATTAACACTAACAGTGGAGATGCTAAGATCCCACGGTACCTGGAAGTGTTGCAGCACTGTGCTCACAAGGCTGGAGCAAGGGAGTGCTCATTGTTCTATATTTAAGTATTTTTTCTAAGAAGCTAGTAAAACATGAAGACCTATGATATATAAAATACAGGGTGCTTAATATAAATAATTAAATAATACAATGTCCATATAAACAGCTGTCATTTTTGGATAATTACTTAACTTCCATTAGCATTGGCAGGGTTAAACTGTTTATTTATGTAAGATTAGTTGTTTATTTCTGAAGCCCTTCACCAATTATATGAGGAATGAAATTCCATTAATATTGGTAAGTCTTCCATGGCATTGCCAGCATCAGTAGTGTGTTCAAATTAAATAAGAAACAGTTTATTTTAAAGCATGGGTCACTGAATCAAAACAAAGTAAATAGGAAACTTACAAACCCTAATCTGTTTACTTGTAATGCATCACCTTATTGGAATCCAGGTGTTACTTTTAAAATATATTTGTTGAAATAATACTAGTGATTTTACATTTGTGCTCATTATGACAGAATGGCTTATCTTCAACTGATTCATGTGTTGATCATTTAATGTGTATCAGATCATTAAGGGCTGTGTTTCAACCATGAGTGGGCTGATCAGATATATGTGAAAATGACTAATTCAAAATAGTACACTATGAAAGCTTGTAATACCAATATAATACCAAAGGTCACTGCATGCTGCCTGAGAGAAAATCTCACAATCTGCCTTTGAAGTGGTACAGATGAATGAAACACATTTTAATAAGACTCTTAGCAGAAAGTGTATTTTTTGTTCTATAATAAGAAATTGACTTAAATCTTTATCATAGTGCAAAGAGTTTCCTATCTGCAATCTTTCAATTTGTCATTGTAATACACAACAGCATTTTTAACATAATAATTTTGCCTTGCTTGAAAACAATATTACCAGTTTATGAATAATAAGGCTAGCTGCAGACCTTGGATCACCGGCAAAAACCTTTAACCATCTAACTATTGTCATAATCTGTATTGATGAAATTGTACTTTCTACCTACGTAGTGATCACTGGCCAAGATTAATTCCCCACTGTAACTGCTTTACATCCCTGACATCTGCATAATATTCAGTACAACCCTACCCTATATAGGAATTTTTTTTGCCAATCATGTGGCAGCAGCACAATGCATAAAACCATACAGATACAGGTAATGAGCTTCAGTTAATGTTCACCTCACACCAAAATGGAGAAAAATGTGACTTTGGCAACTTTGACCATGTTGCAAGGTTGTTGGTCAGACCTCTCATTAATGTGTCTGCAAAACTGCCCCTTACTGGACAGCTTTAGTTTTTGCACACTATTTTGGATAATCTCTAGCGACTGTCATGCATGAAAATCACCAAAGATCAGCATTTTCTCAAATATTTAAGCCAGTCCAACTGGCAACATGCCACGGTCAAAGTCACTGAGATCACATGTTTTCCCATTCTGATGTTTAACATGAACATTAACTGAAACCTGATTTTTTTTTGCATTGCTGCAACATGACTGGTTGATTAGATAGTTACATGAAAGAGCAGAAGTACAGGTGTTCCTGTTGAAATGGTTAGTGGTGTACAGTCGACCCTCTGCACTTCACGCTTCGAATTTCGCGGCTTCACTCTATCACGTTTTATTACAATACAGTATATTCATTAAAAAGTTGATCGAGACAGTGAAAATGATACAGCACGCGCTCCATTGTCTGAGTCAATTATACACCCCTGTATTAAAATTAAAATTACTCTGCGTATGGACTGTAGGCCTTTGTGTAAATGATGCATGCATTGTGGTTCCGGAATGCACTTGATGGAGCGATGGAACCCTACAAAAGCCTCCTAACGCATATGAAAAGACAGCGCCAGCAACTGCCTATCATGATGTTCTTCAGCTGTGCATCATCATCCAACAAGCTGCACTATTTTCATAGGTTAATGGTTGTGTGTAAGAACTGTGTGTGTAATTAAATGTACAATAATAATAATAATAATAATATGATATTATTGCATAGGCAACAGAGATTGTGTAGAAATAATTTCAGATCAACTGAAGAGCGAGTTAGACAATTTTAACTGTTTAACATTAATATCTATTTTTCACCCTTACAAAAACTGCCACAAGGCATGATACTTTTGAAACATTTTATTGCAAATATAAGGAACTGGTGAATACATGAATATGCAACCACAAGACACATAGAAACTGAATAATAAATTTACTCTACATCAAACTGATAAATAAACATGCTGTAAAAAATAAATACCAGTTTATCAAATTTTCAGACTAAGAGGCATTAAACATGAGCTTTTGTTAACAGGTAACAGTTCCAAAACAGTCTGCTGCCACTTGTGTGCATGGAAAAAGATATTCCTTCACAAGCAGAAAAGATGTCTAGCAGCCAGTACAGGCGGCAAAAGCACAGATTTCACACACGTCCATAGGCATTGCAGCTGCAAAAGGAGCAAGAAAAAAAAATGTTATTAAGGTATTCCTTCAGGTCTGTGCTGGAATGCCTTGAAATTATATGAATAAGTTATTTAATTAAATAGATGCTTACCTAGCCTGGAGAAGACCAGGGCAGAGTCACTCTGATGGCACAGCGCTCTAAACTCCTGGGGAAGAGTTGGGTTGCCACAAACTGCACCATAGCTTGTCTTGGCTAGGCGAGGATTCTGCTGCTTGGGGACAGAGCTGCTGTCCAACAGGTGCTGAAGGACCTTCACCGATTCAACCGAGAAGAAATATTCTCCATCCTGCAGATGAAAATTGAGAACCATATAAGACTGATTTCTAAGGTCAAACCCTATCAAAGTTAACTATTATTGACAAAATTTGCTTAAGCCAGTTTAATCAAATTTATAAATTTGAATAAATAAGTATCCAATAAAGGAAAAGATGTTCATATTCAGAAAGCTCTTCCTGAATACAATTTCATGGTAAGCCTTTCAGCTAATAGACAGAGCAAAAAGAGCAATATAGAGTCAGTCACATTTGACACTCACTCTTTGGCAATATGGCAATAAATCACACAATTACATTAAGTCCTGACTCACAAAAGCAGAAGCAAATGCAGGCAAGATAATAATGGCATAAGATCAAAGAAATGAAAAACTGTAGCACTTGCCTGGACTTGGACAGCCTCAGAGAACAGACAGAGAGTTGTCAAGAGCAGAGCGATCGAAATGATGGTCTTCATGTTGATGTACTGAAAGGATCTTTTGGTTTTTCGCAGTTGTTTCTCCAGTGTTCTCACCTCAGTGTTATGTCCTGCCTCAGCTTCTCTTTCTCTTTATAAAGGATCCATTCCCCAAATCATACCACAGCCAAGTTTTTTTTGCCTGCAGTTAATGAATAAACACAATCTGCTTTACAATGTCATAAAAGGGATTTCATAAATCTTGAGTGACATCATCTAATGTAATATGTTTATGCTTCCGCTGATCTTTTGTATGGATCTGTGGATGGGTTTGTCTCAGGTTTCTCATTTAAGTAAATTAATATCCCTGCCAGAAAAGCGGCTTTGTTTGGTAATGTGAGTTATAACACATAAAAATATGTCACATAATGCCCCACATGCGTTTTACTGACTTTTAAAATAATTTACAGTAATCCAGGATGAAGTGACAATAGTTCCTGACAATGATACACGTAGCTGCTATGATGTTATGATGTAAATTTAAATGTCTCAACCATGAGTGGGCTGATCAGATAAGTTCCAATTCACTTATGAATTGTACCTATTAACCCCATTAGTATATTAATGAAGTAAAATCATTGTTGACATGTACAGTATAGATGGAATTAACATTGGTTTATGTTAATATTCATATATTTTATTTTAATGTATTAGGCTTTAAGCTATAACTGATACAAATATAAATCACTTTGTTAACTTTAATTCTGGTATATGAATTCTCATAGAATAAGTTCATAGTTTGTTAATGTTAAGGAAATATGTAACTAACTTAAGAAAACCTTTATGTGTTACCATAGCACAAGTAAACACAAAATCAAAAAAAGAAAATTATGCCATAAGATAAGATAAAACATAAGATGTCTTGATAAGACTATCACAAGGCCAGATCTTCATCTTTTCCCTTTGGCCCTTCAGATAGAAGCAACCAGATTTGTTACTATGTAATAAAAAAAAAAACATAATAAGAAAGATTATAAATAAAACAATGTCTATACATGCAGCAAATCCTGTTTTACACCAAGCACAATGATAAAAGAGAAACCCCATTATTCTTTCGTCCCATTTGATTTTACCAAAATGTACAGAATTCTTGTGTCCTCCTAATAGTCTGCTCTTAATTTTCAGTCTAAACACTTTATACAGAATGGTGTGAAAAGTAAAAACATCCAGTGAGTTGCAGTTCTGCAGGCAGAGATGTCTTGTTTATGAGAGAAAGGTCAGAAGAGAATGGCCAGACTTGTTTGAGTGGTCAGAACACTCATGGTTAGCAGAAAAGCATGAAACCCTGAGGCAGATGGTCTACAGAAGAAGCAGACCACATCGAATTCCATTCATGTCAGCCAGGAACAATAATCTGAGGCTACAGAGGGCACATAGTCAGCAAATTCTAGAAATGTTGTGTATGAAAATACCAGGAGAAATCTTCAAACAGAGACCACCAATTTTGATGTTTGGTATGAAGCTCTTGACCTGTATCTACATGATTTTTATACATTGTGTTTCTGGCAAATGACTGGCTGATTGGATAATTTCATGAAAGTGCAGGTGAAAACACCAGATAATTAAGCTAAACAAAAAATTTTAACTATTGTAAACAAAGCTAAACTACATACTGTAGATTGCAAAACTTGTATTGCAATTAATCTTACTCTTTCATTTCAGCAACTGCTTTATCCTGGTTAGGGTTGAGGCGGACCCGGAGCCTATACCAGGAACGCTGGGTGTGACAAAGGAACACACACTAAATCGGATGCCAGTCCACCAAGCACACACATTCACACCTACACCAAACCACTTACTCCCATGTTTTTGAGAGATGGGAGGAAACCATCTGCTCTTGTATATTCTCTTGTAAATTCATAGTTTATTATTTTTTTTCTGTTTACATTACACAAATTTTCTATACTTTTTACATTTTTTATATATTTTTTATCTTTACTTTATAGACCCTTAAGTTATTTGCACAGTCAAAGAATGAGTGGTGCAGGATACATTTCACTGTGCGTTGTACCTCTATAACTATGCATGTGACAAATAAAGAATCTTGAATCTTGGATCTTGAACCAAAGGAAACCCAAACAGATACAGGAGAATAGAGCTTGGCAGCTTGATGCTGCTCACTGCCATACCATGCTGCCATATTGCAATTAAACTAAAAATCATAATCCAGTTACTGAAATATACCTCGCTGCATGTCTGAGTAGGTTTAGGTTTATAAGGTGCAGATGTGCAACCACAACATCTGTGCAATCAATGCAAGCTACAACATCAATGCAAGCTACAAATCACATGTAATAATATTTATACCACAACAACTCAAGGTTGAATTCTTGAAGATGATGAAGATAAGGAGATGTTTAATTTTCTGTAATAGATGGACAGTAGTGCCATCTGCAAAGTTTATATTAATATGATTGTTCTAAAATGTTAGAATTTCTTATAGTAAGAGCTTACACAGGGATTTGGATAGTGTACTGTCTACACAAACAGATTGAAAGGCTTATTTGATATTTTTGTAACATTGAACCTGCAGCAGAGGTAAAGCTTACTACTTTTAGCTTTTTAAAGCTTTTACTATTATCAAAAAAAAAAAAAAAGTACATTTATGCCCACACTATGGGGCCAAAAGTAGTGCAAACCTGAAAATTACACCTTTATGTGGGCCTTCCCCTTTGTTGCTCTTGTGGCTAAAACAAAGGGGGACTGAATGTGGAATAGGATGTTCAAAAAGCATATATGGTTGTGATTCACAAATCTTTGGCCATATAGTCTGTATGGTTTATTGGTTGTCATAATTTTTTTAAATAAAACTGGGGATCACATCGGACACTTCCCTGTAATTAAAATGGGTATCAATGCATCAAGGTCCACCAAATACAAGGTTCCTAGAGTTGCCATTTCACTGAATTGTCTAGGAACAAAAGGCTGGATGAACATGCAATCATTAGTAATACTCAGTGACACTAAACTGTGGAGTCTACAACCGTATCAGTGACAAGGCTAGAATTGCCCCAGTAATAAACCCTATCAAAAAGGTGTGTCAGAGAGTTTGACAGCATTATAGCATAAAATAAAACAAACAGGCTTGACATCTGCGTCACAGTAACACAGTAATACTGGGCTCTGTTCACAGTAAATAGTAGTGCAAATTAGAGAATTCTCAAAATAGGTTGTTCACATTAATTGTTTATATTCTATAACCAATTAAATACCCATTTGGTCATTCATTCATTCACTCATTTCAGATGATATAAAGAGCAGAAGTGTTTACAGGCCATGCTCTCTGGTTATCTCTTTTGTTAGAGTTGTATGCTTTTTAAAATAAATATCTTAATTGGACAGAACAGCTGTAATGTTGCTTGTAGAAGAAATATCACTAGGATTTAACAGCTTTACATATGAGAGTTGGTCTTGACGTTCACACTTTTGATTTGATTATGTCCATAGCTGGACCTTGTGCACACAGGGAACACATGACATCAATCATGCAACAAAAGACACTGTTATAATAAATTTGCATTATTACAAGCCATTAGTAAAACTAAAACTGGGATCATTACTTTTAATTGATGCTAATATACTTTAATGTGTCTTAGAAATCCAAGGAACATGCTGTAACAATGATTTCTGCAGCTACTGCTTTCATTTAAACTTTGAGCTTTCACCATGTTTTGCCATTTAAAGACATACTTATGATTTAAATCACAAAATTTTATCAGTGATTAAAGTGAAAGAAAAAATTTCTAAGATAGGAAGAGTGTATTACAATACGATCAATTTAATTCAGATACTTAGTTGCCCATTTACAAAAGTAATTTTTAAAAAATATGTTCAGTAACATAACATTTTGCTTTACATTTATGGCAGTTGTGTTAATTTATTTTAATAATATATTCATTATTTTCACACACACACACGCGCGCAGTACACTGTATATTAATTAGTGTTTTAATGTGTGTATATTTTAATTGTATAGAAAAGCATTAATTGAGAGACTTCAAACATTTTAATTCTAACATTTAAAATTTTATCAAAGCTGGGTGAGGGAGTAAAAAGCCCCAGATCTGAATGACCCATATATTAAAAATAAAGATATACTGTAAAATAAATTATTCACATTCTTTAAAATTTACAATTTCAAATTACAAACGTACAATCAAGAGTTATGCAATCAAGGCCCCAACTTTCACCTCATCAGCTCACTGTTTGAAATGGTTGTGCCACACCTTGTGTTATGACATAATGATGCAATGTCGCTTTGTAATTCATCACAGACTTTCAGCCAAGGTCCTCCCTCATCCTTCCGCTTTGACTGTGTGCACAGCAGCTACTTGACACGTACACCAGCTCAGAGTCAATCACAAAGGCCCATATCTGTGTCCTTTAAAGTGCTAACCATAAAATCTATCTCCAAAACAAGATGTGTGGGAGCTGTAAAACTCTGATTGAGGTCAGGGTTGAATTTATTTTTTTGATCATTGACTGCCAGGTTCTCAGGACTCAGAGGAAACAGTGACATTTCCATTTACACATAAAGTAGGCAATTTGTAGGTTTGTTTTGGTATGGTGGAAAATAAACAGAAACACTCATGTGGCCTTAATAATACAATTTGGCATTTAAATGATAACCTTTCATGCTCCCATAAATGGAGCATATTTCCAGATTATATTATGCAGTTCTGTTGCTGAATAATAAAGTTGTTATATTATTGTTATTATTATAAAATAATAAAATCTATCACTATGTTAGACTTTTATGCAAAGATATGCAAGCATTTTATTGTACTCATAATCCACATTCAAAATATAATTAGCAAGGGACTGTATTGTGTATTAAATTCTATGGGTTTTTGTTTGTTTTTTTCCTAATGATTACTGACAGTATTTATGAAGCGGTGTAGTGTGACTTTATCTTAACCTTAGTGACTCTAAAATTAATCATGGCAATCTTAATGAATTACAACCATGTCTATATATGTAAACCTACATATGCTGTAGTACAGTATGTCTGTGACCAAATAATAATGTCTGTCACATTTAAGATCCAGAAACAACACCTAATTAAAAATAGTTTAAATCAAGTTGTATTCATGCACCGCTTACACTCTGTTAACCTTGCCTGAACATGTTATTGGTCTAACTCATTAGGTTGAAAAAATCCAGTAGTGGCTTTGCTTTTCCCCATTTTATCTGCTCTCATGTACTGTAGTGATTATATTCCTGGTCATTTCACAAATGTCCAGCCATGATCAAAAAAGGCTATTAGAAGGTTTTAAAATACACTATCTTGGGGAGCTGAGAAAATTGAGTTAATTTAGATCTGATTTAATGTCATTAGTCTGAAAACATGAATGCTAGTACCTCAAAGTACCTACTGTACAGTGACATACAGTGAATAAATACTCACACATAAAATTTTGACAATACAGCAAAAATGATTACTGAGCCATTACTGTGTGTCAGAAAAAGAGTGATAGGATATTTTAACCACATGAAAGCAAAAGTATTCATTTTAGTTTATCTAACATATTCCTATTAATCACCATTGTCTTGATTCAGGCTGGCTTGAGTTTGCAAAAATGTCTGGATCTGACTAGTGGGCTTTATCCATGAACAAATGCATTATTATGAGTATATATTTGATTTTCCAGGGCACAAACACTCATACATTATTCCAGTTTTCTGTAATGACTAATAATTAACTAATGAAGTCATCAGTATTCACTGTGAAATGGGCATATGTCACTTTGGTAGATGTTTTTGCTTAGTGGAAAGTGATAAATGTAGTGGATGTACAAATTGAGCATAGAAAGCAAGACAGGACAGGACATGTTTCAACAAGACATATTTGATCGAAATCATTCATATGCAAAAGTATGTGGCTTCCACAGCTGATGAAGGACTTTTCTTTCCTCTAAACTGTCTATATACTGTAAAACTGTTACTACATTCAGTAGCTGTACTGAAGTGTACAGTTTATTTTATTGATACAACAGCTTCATTGTTCAGCTGACTGATATTCCACACTGTCCTTTACCGGCACTGCAGTGAAAATGTGGACAAAAGCGTACTTAAGTCATTGTAGAGCTGTGACAGTGTGGAATATACGTCTTTATTTGTCGGTGTTCTATCAAGTCAACTCCCACATTGTCTTTACTGTGTAAGTTATACACTGTAAAGACGTCACTGTATAACTCATGACGTTTGGCTTCAGTTCTTTATTTTGGTTCCCCATTTGAGTCTCAATGTCCTGACGTGGACATCTTTTATGATCTGTCACCAAATTACAATAATATAATTTTGAAGTCCTGCTGTGTGACCTTGTGAAGGTTATCAGTCATATATCTTAAAGGCTTTAAAGCAGAAAAAACAAGTTGTGTGCGTACACACAGTTAGTCCCAGGCGTCATGAGTTCTGCACTGACGTATCTATACAGTAAATTAGAAATTATAAACATACTGGGTGAGCAAACCATACAGGAAGTAAGACATATATTCTTCTCTCTGCACTTGATTGAGGTGTGCATGTCAGTTACCTACCTCTTTCCCAGATAAAATGAGTTATTTATAATACAAACATATATTTATAATAAAAAATATGTTGCCAAGGAATTCAGACAGATGAAATTACTTAACACCAGGACCTTGTTTAAATATTGTCTATGTGTATATTTATTAATAAAGAACTCAGACATACTATATATTTATGTACTACATTTAAAAGTCAGTTAGCATTCAAAATATATTCTCTACCCACTTAGAATATACAGTGGTAAAATTTGATTTAGCCTTGGTAGATTATACCAATACAAAATGAGTCTCCAAGAGCAGCAATCTGCCAGTTTGCTGTGCCTTTAAGTTCCTAAAGTTCTTCCACATCTACACAAAGTTACAGTTTATTTCACTACCTCTCTGGTGACAGTCACATATGAAAGACAGCCAAATATCTGTTACGATAAGGTCACAGGGCACAATAGAAAATAAAATTACTATCATAGTTAAAAACTAAATTAAAATAAAATGAAATCTTTAAATAGTACATCTGTAAAATGCATTTTCTTTCTGTTTTAGCCCTTTGCATATCTTTTTTTTTTTTTTTAACATAATTTGTTTATGGATTTGTTTCCAGTATCTCTGATGGCCTACATTTTATCCCATGATATGGATTTGGACAAAGGTACACTATTTGGACAATAGTTTGTGGACATACTGTATACAGACTTGACCATAACACTCATATGTGCTTTGTTAAACATCCCAGTTCAGATGTGAATTTATTACATGAGCATCAGTCAGGCACTGATGTTGGGTGAGGAGGCCTGGGGTGCGGTCGGCATTTCAGTTCATCCTAAAGGTATTCAGTGGGGTGAAAGACACGGCTCTGTGTAGACCACCAAGTTCTTTCACACCAACCACAGCTTATATTTGGTCTAAATAAATGTACTTCTCATTTACATTTTACATTTTTACTAAAAAATTTGCATTTGACTATCAAAAGTTATATGAATTCATATACTGAACAAAAATATAAACGCAACACTTTCAGTTTTGCCCCCATTTTGCATGAGCTGATCTTTAAGATCTGAAACATTTTCTATATACACAAAAGCCCCATTACTCTCAAATATTGTTCACAAATCTGTCTAAATCTGTGTTAGTGAGCACTTCTCCTTTGCCGAGATAATCC
>JAOVYU010000001.1:20804160-20822910 GCA_025674565.1 Synodontis membranacea | reverse complement strand
CATCAAAAGACTTTCCTAAGTCAACTTTAGCTGTGTCAACATTACTAAGCTGCTATCTAAAGAAAGAAGTGACACTTAGATAGCTAGATTTGTAAACAACAAATTTCATAGATGAATGCAAATAGTCAGAACTTTAAGCTTGAGGTTTATTTATATTATTTACAAATTGCACCATTACTGCCGGCTCCAAGCGATTCTGACTGGCACAGATATGTTTAGGACAGTAAGAAATGATAATCTGCATCTTTAAAACTGTGAACCTGTGTGATAATTAGCTACCTGAGGAGATAGATATTATTTTGAATTCAGTTTAAACAGCAGATCAAAGTTATATGGAAATGTAGCTGTATTTTTATATATCTATTGCATGAAATCCATAGTGGGTGTTAGGAACACCTGAATGTGTATTAGAACATGTATTAGAATGTATAGTGGCCATCAGATGCCCCGTAGCATTTTTCAAAGTTCATAAATTCACATTTCCTTGTATTTTCTCGTGCTAAGTAATAAGTATGATCCTCCATTTTTCAAAATTTGGTTCTCAAACTTATTAGCCAGCACCAGCAAACACCGATTCCTATTATTTTAATTCTGTGTCTTTATTTCTCCCTTTTTGTTGTCATTCCGGTTCTCCATTTCTGCCATTTATTAAAAAAAAATGCAAAACATGGAAGTTACTCTCTAGTGGTTTATTTGGTCCTTACTACTGTAGTGGACACCCTCAAAATCCTACATAGTGGGCCTTTAACTTATGATGTATTGCATGTAAAAGCCAGTTCCATAATTTTAAGGTACATCATTGCCTCATCATAGCCTTTACTCAAAAGAATTAAAAATCAGCAGAGGTGGCATGTATACAACAACTCTTACGAGAGAGAAATGACACAATGAGCCATTTATTATGCATAGTCTTTGCCATATAGCCAAAAGCTGTTATACAAGGAACAGTTAAATGCTTAATCTATAGTACATGCATTTTTAAACAATTATAATAATGTTTGTGGAAACACAGGACAGTGTAGATTTTAGAAATTTTGAAAAAATGGACGACATAATGGATACAAACATTATTGGTCTAGAAAGAATAAAGTCACTGATAGATTTAACACACACTTTCATTTCCACCTTAATCTGTATTAATCATATGCTACATCATTTACATAAAATTTACAATAAACGGAAACTTTTTTTTTTAATAAACAGATTTTCTTTGGGAGGCAAATCATGCTGTTTAAATTGACCTTTAGTCATGAATTGAATAAACAATCAATGTAGATTTATTTAAGTGTTAAACAAGCAAAATAGTGCAATAATTTATATGTATACTATATACAGTAAATAAAAATATACACAGTATATAAAAAACTACACTATACTGTATGTGTGTGAATACATGACCATAACCCCCCTATGAGGGCCTTCCCCAAACTTTTGCCCCCACTTGTCAAGTCCCA
This sequence comes from Synodontis membranacea, assembly GCA_025674565.1. Lineage (NCBI taxonomy): Eukaryota > Metazoa > Chordata > Actinopteri > Siluriformes > Mochokidae > Synodontis > Synodontis membranacea. Next base: position 20,821,456 of record JAOVYU010000001.1, on the reverse strand, counting down.
CTTGGCCATTCAATGTATATTGCAAATAAAAGTACAAGAGTAGTACAATAGATGACAAAATTCCTGCTTTTGCTCATGTCTTGTGGTTAGTAGATGACGGACAATGAAAAAATATATTTTTTACTATATGACATTGAATCTTTTGGTGTCAACAGAGATGTTTTTATGAAGTGATGGCACATATATTATTTTGTTCCTTTATGGCTATTGTCACTCAGAAATCAGATGGGATGCTACAAAATGTAAAGTGTAGGTACGACCCTTATTCAGCCTCACCAGATAATTTTTTTTAGTCACACAGTTTTGATTCACTTTCAAAACTGATGATCTACTGCAATGGCGTTAGTGATCACTGATCTATTTTGTCCTCGTTGTTTTGCATCCAGCTCTCCTGTCCTATCTTAACCTGTAGTTTGTATTTTAATGCTCTTTTCTGCTATTTGCTGCAGCTGTTGTTGTGCTGGCCTTTGCTATCTGCTGGGCTCCGTTCCATATTGACAGACTCTTGTGGAGTTTCATCACTAATTGGACTGATCACATGCACAATATCTTTGAGTACGTGCATATCCTCTCCGGAGTGTTGTTTTACCTCAGCTCTGCCGTCAATCCTATCATCTACAACCTTCTCTCCAGTCGCTTTCGAGAGCGATTTTTCGAGCTGATGTGTAGGCATCCAGAAGTCAACACCTCACGGAGCAGCTCTCCACCCTATAGCAAAAGGATTTCTTTCCTTAAAAGCCATAATGCTGTCAGAACCAACTCTCAGGGCCGAAGCAGCTATCCAAAAGGGCCCCAACCCTCTGTTATCCTCGGCACAGGATGGGAGCAGGAGCTTGACACCTTTATGTAACACAGTGTACAGAGTTTTGCCACCCTCAACAAGAACATTTTCTCATCCTGGGGAGAGGTATCATATTCATATTATGGGGGAAGGTAGCATTCTCTGCCAATTAACATTTTTAAAACCTGTGAGAAAATGAATTAAGAAAGTGTCTTGCTATTTTCATATGTGTTTGTGATTGCTGTTGCTGCCAAATAAAAATTTTCTGAAAGGTTTGTTTATATTTCTGCACAACCATTTGTATTAAGAACATCAGTGCCCTATACAGTCAATTAAAGGTACAGGTATGACAAAATTATCATTATCGCATTATCAAATTTCTGTGATATTGTCATTAAATGTGTCTAGGTGTACTAACAAACTAGCAGTAAAATTACTAGCGTTTTAATTTGCATAAAAAAAATGGAAACTAAAATAAAAAATTGCACACATTTTAAAGATTCAGTATAAATCAAAACTCTGATTTAGAGGTGGTAATAATTATAAAAATACTAATAATGTACCATGATATCTCAGAAAAGTGTATTGTGACATAATTTATGATGATATTAATATATGGTCATATGCCCAGCCCTATAAGCTGTGTGAAAAATTTACACATCATTGTTATGAAAAGGGACATGGATTATGTGGTGTCAAAAAAATATATATATATATTTTTTTTTTCTCAGTGATCATTCTCTTTTTTTCTTGTAGTTTATTGCTACATTGTGATATACAGTAATGTAAATAAGTAATTAGTGTTGTGCTGTGTTCAATGTTTACCACTGGTTATAAGTGAGCTTTATGAAAGGACTGTAATAGAAGTTGTATTGGTTTCATTGATGGACCATGCTCTCTTAATGGACATCAGTTACCTTGGTAGCAAAATGGTGGACTAATTTTCTTTTCAAGGACATGAAAGGGATGGCAGCAAGAGAGGTGATGCCTGGCTTTTTGTCCCAAGCAAATGGATAAACAGCTGTTGATGAAAGGGGAGCTTTTAGAAAAAGACATGAAATAAAAGGCAAATACAGAGGCTAATGGGGTACTCAAACCCCACAGAACTGTCTGTCCATGACTTATAGTTTTATTGTCCATGGAAACATAAGAAATTCTGTATGTATAAATGCTGACTTGAATAGTGTGAATTTTGTCACTTGAATGGTGTTGGTATGTATTTTATTAAAATTGATAGAATGTTGACATGTGAGAAAGAGATTTTTTTTTCCCAACTCAACTATGCCTTAAGGGTTATGTCTCATTAATTAAAATCATTAATATCATAGTGGCCATGAAACATAACATTAGTGGTTTTCAACCATAGATACAGTAGATGGGAAAATGTCTATTAGTACTACTTTTTTTTTTTTTTTTTTTTATAATTGTTAAAACATTTAAATATTTAATTATATAAATTATATAAAAACAATTCATGGATTTTTGCATTCATTCATTCATTCATTCATTCATTATTCTAATTTTAAACTGAAATGAAAACCAAAACATTAATAGTTTAATGATTTTCATAACTATGGTAATCAACGTATTAATGTATAATTGCTCCTTTTTTAAAAACAAACAAACAAAAAAGATATGTCTCTGGGGTATACTATTTGAAGCATGGAAGTAATTAAGGCCCCTAGCATCAGTTAGGTATGACTTCACTTGAGCCATATGCTGGTGTCTCTAAAGATATGGTGAGGAAACGAGTGACCAGGGATGCATGATGGTGTTTTAGCCTGGGAGTGCACTCCACAGCGCATACATGCAGTATATATGTGCCTCTTGCCATGGTGTAACACCCAAATGATATTCTGATAACTTTTATTATGCATTATGCATTATGATATACTTTTATTATGCATTATGCAAGTATGCAGTATTAAATTATGCATTTAAATTCACAAATCAAGATGTGTATTAATTGACAATGGTCCCATTCCTGTACTTTTATCTTGAGATCACAGGAAAAATAAGTTGTTTATTTTCTTGAGATCACAGCTTGTTTTTCCTGTCTTGTCATGACAACAAAAGTTGTCATTTTTCTCATGATGTCAAATGCATGATTAGGCATACATGATCCATGTTTGTTTTAATTATTACAGTTTCTAAGAGCAAAGAAAAGCCTTTAATATTTGCTGTATTTATTCTTATGACTAAGAAGAGATTCTTTCCCAAATTTTATTTCAGATTTAAAACTAGAAAAATTAACCATGGACCACAATCATTTTGTTGCTTATTTGAATGAATTTTGCAAAAACAAAGATTTTGTACCTGCAAAATTTTATGCGGGGGAAAAAAGACTCAACTTCCCAAATCAAGAGGGACAGTCTTGTTATGATGTGATGGAAATTATGATGGAGGCTGTCCTTTTATGCACAAACATGATGTGCAAAATGATGTGGTTGGAAAAGTGGTAATTAGGGTTCTTCTTCTCATCTCTGAACGTCACTGCACACACAGACTGATTATGTATCTTTTTCCCTCCTAGTTCTGTGTAAGCTGTTCATTTTCATTGTAACACTACAAGATGTACAGTTTCAGTCTTCACAGCTGAAGTACTGACACATTTACTATCTCACACCACCAGATCATCTATGCTTAAAATCAGTTCTGATGAATTATAAAATTTAAATTCCATCAATAATTGGTAAGATTTGATGAAAGATTGTGTAGTGTATGTAAAATCTTTAATGTAAACTTTGCCTCAATAACAACTTTATAGGGTCAAGAACACCTAAGCAAAGGTCAACATGTTTACATGAACAGCCTATCTGTATTTGGGCTGTATTTGTAATTTTTTTTTTTTTTTGCAGAATTGCAAAATCATCATTCACTCAGTAAATTTTTAGCACAATGGACAACTTGACTATATGGTCTGGTCAGTATTTTCACAGTGTTTGTACAGTTTAAATACTGTGAATTATTTTTCTGGGATGTACTATAACAGAATCTATTCATTACATTTTTTTCTCCAAAATAAGAAAGATTTATTTAAACTATACTCTATTTCTGAATCACTAAAGCATAAATTTTGGTTCAACAATTCAGTAACATTTCAGTCATGCAGCTTCAGAGTTACCATTGCAAAAAGTGCCATGCTGTTGCTAGTTCATTGAATTCTGGATAATTAACTGATAAATGAGACTGCAAAGGCTAAAACATTAAACACATACTGCTCTCCGTGACCCAATGCAGAGGACATTTACTGAGCAAAAAAATATATAGTTTTATAAACCTGGGACTATAAACCAGACTGCATTTTCTTACATTTTATACATCCAGGATTAACAGGGAGCATTAATGTGGAGTCATAAAATATCAAATACACAGTACTGTAAAACGGGTATAAAAGTTTAAAGCCACACACGGTAGCTATAAAAAAGGAAAATGAATGAGAAATATGCAAATGAGGCTTTGTCAAACATTTACACAAATCTTTGGTTTAACTAAACAGTAACATACTGCACAGTCTCCCATTTATGGATATTTGGTTTTCACTTTGAAAATATGGGTCTGTGGGCAATTCGGACCACATTGTAAGTGTTCAGACCTGGTGCATCAAAACCAGGGGATGACCCAGTTTTTTCAAATGTATAGAAATTGAAGAGCTGCCCATCCTGGGCTTCCAGTGAGACTGATGCAGAACCCACATGTAAAATGCAGGGGTATTGTTTCTCAAACACAACCCTAAAAACTCGATCTACCAGGTAAGACAACTTTATGGTTCGGTATCTCTCAGGAATCAAGCTCTCAATCTGAGGCCCAAACTGCTGCATGATAAGGACTCCTTCTGGTCCAGCTTTTATCTCATAAAAGGTGATGTTATTGTATGTGTAGAACCCTACATATGGAGCAGGATTGGGAGGAGGCACAAGGACCTGCTTGGCTTCTCTGAAAGCTCTCTCCATGGCAGGAATGATGTATGAATAGGCCTTGAATATCACATCTTGGTTCTGAGGCCTTGTGCCTGCCATCAGAACAATCATGCTGATCTTGAGTCGGGGTACTAGGGAGAATGTTGCGGAGTACCCATCCAGGTCCCCATCTTTGCGAAGCAACTCATAACCAAGCTGTTCATTCACCTCCCATGGGGTTCCAGCACGGTTGGCGAAGTAATCTTTATCACAGTGGAACAAGGGAGTGAGCATTAACTTTATGGTGTCTGGCTCCAGAAGCTTGCGATTATAAGCCCCAAGAAGCATCATGGCCAGTTTGGCCAAATCAGCAGCTGTAGAGAACATCTGCCCCGATGGGCGATACCAGCCTAGGTCATAAAGTGGTGCAGGTTGGCCGTTGGCATAAACGCCAACGGCCATGTGACTCTGAATGCTGGGTGTGATATCAAAGCCTGTGTCCTCCATTCCCAACCGCTCAAGGATGTTATCAGTAATCCAGCGCTGGTAATTCAAACCCACTACCCTCTCAGCCAGCACATGGGCCAACAAGGAAAAAGCCAAGTTGCTGTAGTGACATCTAAGGAAGCAAAATATATTTGTGATGATATTATGAATAAAATATTATATTAATAGAGTTTTACACACAGGTCTACATTATGTCCAGAACTGTGTTACACTATGGTGAAAAGTGTGTGGAGACCTGATCTTCACACCCATATGTACTTTTTGATGTCCCGTTCCAGAATTAGTCTTTCTTTGCTGTTATAACCTCCATTCCTCTGGGAAGACTTTCCAGTAGTTTTTGCAGTGTGGCTGGGGGGATTTACCTATTAAACTACAAGAGCATTAGTGAGGTTATGAAATGATGTTGGCTGAGGGGTGTTCAGTGGAGTAGATTTCTTTCCAACTTTGGAGTTGATGACTTTATAACCTTGGCAAACCAAGGTCTTCTTGTACTGTACTTTGTGAATTGGGGTATTGTATTATATTTGGTCTAGGTCAATTATATATTTTCCAGTGAAATTATATTGCATATGAAATTATAATCCTACAGCATACAAAGACATTCTATATTGTATATATTCTACTTTTAACTTTGTGGCAACAGTTTGGAAAAGACCCACATATGAGCGTGATGGTCATGCCTCTACAAACTTTTGCCAATATAGTGTATTTTTTTCTCATTGTGTTATTTTCTAACTGAAACTCTTTAAAACAAAAATTAAAGTGTACAGTGTACTGTACCACCATGAAGTAAAAAAGAGACATACTTGGTTCCTGGATCTGCAACCAGCACATCATCCTGTAGAAGATTGATAGCAGCTTGAGTCTTGCCCTTCCACAGCAGGTTAGTGGACCGAAGTCTTCTTGGTAAACCTGCATATCACATAAAATGGTCAGAAGCTCACCCTAAAATTTAGAACTTTGTTTTCTTTAATGCAAAATTATTTATTTATGGGTTTATTTATTTGCCATTTCAGATTATTACTAATAAATTCCTTCAGGAGGATTATTTGGAGGGGTGGGGGCCAGGGTGAGGGGTGGTTGTGGGTAGCAAAAAAAAAAATACACAAATGCCATGAGGAAATAAGGATCAGGCTGATTCTCTCTAGCCCAGAGAGTCAATTCATTCTGTCTGCAACTGACAGTTATGTTTCAGGAAATTTACATAGAGTAAAACACTCCCTTGATTTAATGTGGTTTGGGGCTAATATTTTTCAGCTCCTGTTGTTGGTGCATCTGTAATGCTATCAAGGTGTACTTAGAATAATCAGTAGCTTGTGGCTCCCTTACCTTCTGTAAAGTTTGAACCCTCATAGCCAGGGATTCGTTGACAGCAGGCTCAAAGAGCAACCCAGACACACAACTCAGATTCAAAAGAGTATATTTGTACATCTGGCAGTGCCAATCACACCTGATGACATATATAAACTAAGTTAACAGAGTGTTGCCCTTTGTCCTGGCCCAGAAGCCCAACTGCGATGACTGAAGTCTCAATCAATTTTCTTGCAGTCAACATGGAACAACTGCTCCAATGCTAGCAGCATTTGCACTTGGGCAGTGCATATCTGGGTATAGTTCTTCAACTAGTGAGACCACAAATTTAAACATTTATAGGGCAAGAACTTTGGTAACTTCAACCAACATCCAAAATGGCCTTTTAGAACCACATCGTTTTGTATTTTGAATTTTGTGAAAAAATAAATGTTCCTTTAAATTTAACTTTAAGTGTTTTTCGTATTTTTTTGTATATACACTTTTTAGAAAACTTTTTTCTCTATACCGACGAGCAATCACAGTATTCACAGCGCTCCACTTTTTCCACAATATCCTATGTTACAGCCTTATTCCCAAATAGATTAAATTCATCTTTTACCTCAAAATTCTACACAACAATGTAGTGAAACGACAACGACAAAATGAAACAAGTTTGTTTGAAACTTTTGCAAATTTATTAAAAATAAAAAACAGAAAAAAAACAGTATTCACAACGTTTGCCATGACCCTCAAAAGTGAGCTCAGGTGCATCCTGTTTCCACTGATCATCCTTCAGAAGTTTCTAGAACTTGATTCAGTTGATTGGTCATGATTTGGAAAGGCACACACCTTTCTATAAAAGGTCCCATACAGTAGTTGACAGTGCATGTTAGAGCACAAACCAAGCCATGAAGTCCAAGGAATTGTCTGTAGACCCCTGAGACATTATTGTATCGAGGTACAGAATTGGGGACGGCTACAGAAAAATTGCTGCAGAATTGAAGATCCCAATGAGCAGAGTGGCCTCCATCATCCATAAATGGAAGAAGTTTAGAACCACCAGAACTTTTCCTAGAGCTGGCCGCCTGTCCACTTTGAGCGATCTGGGTAGAAGGGCCTTAGTCAGGGAGGTGACTAGGAACCCGATGGTCACTCTGACAGAGCTCCAGCATTGCTCTGTGGAGAGAGAAGAACCTTCCAGAAGGACAACCATTTCTGCAGCACTCCACCAATCAGGCCATTATGGTAGAGTGGCCAGACGGAAGCCACTCCTCAGTAAAAGGCACCTGAAACCCACCTGTAGTTTGCAAAAAGGGACCTGAAAGACTCTCAGACCATGAGAAATAAAATTCTCTGGTCTGATGAAACAAAGATTGAACTCTTTGGCCTGAATGCCAAGCGTTATGTCTGGACAAAACCAGTAATTGGTCATCACCTGGCTAATACCATCCCTACAGTGAAACATGGTGGTGGCAGCATCATGCTGTGTTTTTCAGCAGCAGGAATTGGGAGACTAGTCAGGGTCGAGAGAAAGATGAATGCAGCAATGTACAGCGACATCCTTTATGATAACCTGCTTCCGAGTGCTCTGCACCTCAGACTAGTGCGAAGGTTCATCTTCCAACAGGACAGTGACCCTAAGCACACAGTCAAGATAACAAAGCAGTGGCTTCAGGACAACTCTGTGAATGTCCTTGAGGGGCCCAGCCAGAGCCCAGATTTGATGTATTCCACTGGTTGTAGGTATTTGGCCTATTGGTATGCAGGCCCACTGAGCAAGTGGTTCATGCATTTTACCCATATTTCATCAGCTGGCTTAGGCTCCACCAGGCTATGATAAAACATCATTTATTGGAGTAGGAACCCATCAGGCAGGTATTCCATACCATCATACGGCCCAGGAGTCAGCATCCAGAAATGTTGGAGGAACACAGAAGGCATGGTCATCATCTTACCCTACCTCCTGAATACAGGGAGATCCTGTTGCATCCATGATGTTTGGAGAAGCTTTCTGTCAGGTTTGCTGGTGTATGCAGACAGAATGCATGGGCAGGAACATACCTTTTTATTAAAAATCCAAAACAGTTACAGTAAACTGTAAACAAATCCAGGTAAACAAATCCAAATGTGCGAAGACAGAGTCAGACAGGCAGTGGTCAAAATACAGGCAAACAGATATATACAGTATAAGGCAAGACAAAATCAGAATCCAAAATGAGAACAAAGTCAAAAACGGAATCTAGATACAAAGGCTTGGCAATAACACAAAGACATTTAAAGTTTTGCAGCACGACATGAGCGAGCGAGTCTTTAAATATTGTCCATAATCGAGCATTCAATCATCGCAGCTGAGGCGACTACAGCACTTCCGCTTCCATAGAGCTATGGTGCATGTTGGGTAATGGAGCCAGGGCTGAAATAAACAGACCTGCTGACTACAGACTACTGCTGCAAGAGAGCGCAAACAAATACACAGCACTCAGGACATAACACTTAGCAACATACTAGCCAAAAGTTCCCATAGCAAGTATCAGAATATGGAACACTTAATAGAGAAAACACAGAGGGGAGACATGAAAAATGTTCTGTATTATGTAGTGCATTGTTACAGTGAATTAAAACTAATTAATGCAGATGAGGCCATTTACCCAATGGAGGAAAACTCCTCAATTCTGCATAGAGTTGAATTTTTAAATACAAAAAAAGGTGAGTGACTTGCTAAATGCACAGCAGTAGTACATACAAAGGATAAACCAATTTGAGGCTAATGGGTGTTATGAATCCTCATAGTGCGTTTAGAATAATTCCGGTAATATTTTATGAAAAGTATTGACCAAGTATCAAATATGAGGAGGAGGTTATCACCAGATTTGCAGGAAGGGCACCTATAGTTCTGGCAAGCTGCTAAGCAGATAACTCCATACCATGATCAAGTAGTTCAACATGGTCACAATCAAGGTACTGTAAAAGGGACTAGCTTTTGTGGCAACAGTATATTTAGGTGTTAGGCACTGTTCCTTGCAGGAGGGGTGAAATACCTTTATTGAGTGAAAAGAGTATGGAATAGTAACATTCACAGTGAGAGAAGTATTGGGTGGGAGTCATAAAGAAAGACAGAAACAGTAAGATAGAACAGGAAGTACCACCACTTACCAGAGAGGTGACTGGCCATTCTACGCAGTGTGACTGAGGAAGAGCGAATCTGAACCTCACTGCTATCCAGGAAAATCAGACCATCCGTCACATATTTCAGCTCTGAATTTTTGCTCTTGCCAAGTGGGTTTTTGATGGTGAAGTTCTCCACATACTTCTCTAATGGATCATCTAATGAGCCCACTTTACCATCCTCCCATAGACGGTAGAGCATCAGAGTGGGGAAAATCTTGGATATACTAGCAATCCTACAGACAGAAAAGAACCATAATTTCCCTAGTGAAAAGCTTTAACAGTGTGTATATAACAGTGTGTCTAATATTTTCTACTCTCAGTCTCTCAGAATATACCAACTAGGACCCTAAACATTTTTGGAGTTTGTCTCCCTTGGGAAATCCCACAACAGAGGGATACCTTTTTAGAAAAAGTTCAGTAAACTGTTGTATGGTTAAACTTTTAATCATTAAAGTAACATTTGATGAATTTTTGTACTGCTGTGAAAATAATGTGAATCTAAAAACCCAACAGAATCAAAACGTGCAGCAATGAGGTGGTGTTGGAGAACCTGGGAAGGTTGAAAAGGAGTCATGCAGCTGCATTCTCGATTCGTTGGGTTAATTAGTTATGAATTAGTAAGTCTAGAGATCACAAGAGACTGAACAAGTAACTGAGTGGCCTGTATGGAAAGAAATCTCCATGACATGACAGATGGTAAAAAAGGTGGATAATTTGGTTGTGTGCCCATTGAGAGAAAGAATCGATTCTGAATTTCTGGTTTTGGCCAGTGAAATCTGTTTAATATTTGGCTCACTCACAATGGCTAAATTGACCATTTTATTCAAGGTCATTGCTAGCTTTTAGAAACATGACAGAGTGAGACAATGTTATTATGGTAAACAACAGCCTGATTAAATGGTTTAAACTAGCAATTATTATGTTATGATTATTATAATATGTTATTATTATTATTATTATTATTATTATTATTATTACTGATATTGTTATATTATTTGGTGATTTGAAAAACTCACAAATGTTGCTGAAAGGAGAGCTAAAGACCATATAATATTAGCAAAGATGACATATTAACTTCCAGGAAGCAGCAGAGTTTTAAGTATGACAGATCTTCTATGACAGCTGCTTCTGAATTAAACACCAACATATTACAAGCTGGAGTCCAAACTTATCTTGATCTCTGCTGTGGTTATACAGCATTTTTATTACTGGATGATTTTCTATTACGAATACTGGACGCTGCAGGCTAATGCTTCATTAGCCACACTATTGTGTGACATACATTTAACATCTCTACTATAGTAGACATTTTTACTAGTAATACTAATAGTAATTTAAAAAGTATTACTAATGAGTCTTTTTGTTTTGCATTGTACAGTGGATATACTAGTAAATAGTCTACACACCCCTGTTGAAATGGCAGGTTTTTTGTTATGCAAAAAAATTATTTACTCTTTACATGAATTTAAACAAATTTATTTAGTTAATTTTATCAGATTTTTGTCATTATCACAACATAACAAAACTATGTTTATCAAGTGATAATGATATCATTTTCTCGAGATCTCAATGTAAATTAATTTACCTGTAAATCTGCTGATCAGCATCATATTATATATAAATGCACTGATCAATATAGTCCCGTTTTTCTGACATTCCTGTACAGAATGTTAGATGGACTCTATATGATAGTCAATGACTCTGTAATGCTTTTGGGCAAATCGAGTTTTGTGATTTGTTTTGTGATGCAACATATAAAAATCAACAAGTAACAAACAACCAGAAATATTTTAGGGGAAAAAAGCTTGCGTCCAATATGCAGCTTGCATAAGTGTGCACACCTTTTTGTTATTAGGAAAGTGGCAGTGTTCAGAATCAACCAATCGCATCCAAACTCATGTTAAATGCTAATGAGTGACTCATTAACCTCAAATAATGAAGGATTTAAATAAAATAGGATTTTCCTGGCACCTTTTAGGTGAAATCCAACCAGAAAAGCCATGGGCACAAAGCACTTAAGTAGGTTCAGAATCTCATTGTTGAAAAATATCTATACATATTATAGAACAGGGGTGTATAGATTTTTGACCCAGAGGCTTTAGATTCTTGGTCCAGGGGCTTTACTCAGGGTGGAGGGAATAATGAGGAGCTCTATTTCAAGGCATCTACTACAACGCTTAAGATGAAGAGACATTTCATTGTTCAACATTTATTTATTTGTTTGTTTGTTTGTTTGTTTATGTACTTACTTATTATAGAATAGAGGTATGTAGATTTTTATATCCACTTTAAGTGTCATTATCACTTGTAAACAGCAGTACCACATTTTTAATTCAGGCTTAAAAGACTCACACTGAAATCTATTCAGTATAATTCATAAATTATCAGAACAATTTTTAATTGATTTTTTAAAACATGAATAGGAAAATCAGCATGAACTAATTTGCACATTTCACTTCCTTCTTTCTCAGTTGGGAGTGAGACTGAATGTTCTTTTTGTGCCTGTGTGGGTTTTCTCCAGGTTCTAAGGTTTCTTCCCACAGTCCAAAGACATGCAGATTAGGTCTTTTCCCATAGGTTTGAATGGTTGTGGTGCTACATCTGTGTTAGCCCTGCAACAGATCAGCGAATTCCTTTTGCCTGAAGTCAGCTGGGATTGGCTCCAGCTTCCCCCATGACCAGAAATGGATAAGCAGTATAGAAAATGGATGGATGGATGGAATTCTGGTTCAGGTACCATAATACTGGCAACCCGTTAATCTTTTCCTCCCTTCAGCTTTCATTAATGCAAGGGAAAATACAGGTTGCTTTTTTTTCTTAAATTAAAAGTGCTATTGCAGCTATAGATGACACTGAGTGCAGACCCACAGGCATTTTATTTTGAAAGAGAAGCATGCAAATAGATCAATTTGAACCTCTGAAAAGATAACTGTAACGTAATTTGCAATCTCTCAAAGAATATAGGCAGCATCTTATTATATTGAGAAAATATAATAGAGGCAGTTGGAGTCCAAAAAGTGCTCGCAGTCTGTCACATGGATGCTATCTCTTAAATTGTGGTTTATATGATAATTCGATCTTGTACTCTGTCAGCCAGCAGTAACATCTCTAAGCTCTCTGTCCAGTATGTCTTAGATGAAATTTACTTTTAAAGCTTATATCAGTATACATGATAATGAAATCTGATATAGGCATATGTCATGATTTACTTGTAAAGATAATGACAACAAACACAGATGTACAGTTCATCATGGTTTTTAAAATAAATAGGAGGAATATTAACAGTAAGCAGTTTTTGCTTTTCTTACACCGGATTTCAAAAGCAATGATTTTATCTCCGATTTCTGATTTTAATATTTAGATTTAAATAATAAATATTTTAAATATTTGTACAGCCAATATAGTGATATATTTGTTTTAATGTATTAAAAACGGTGAAGCTCTGATATTAGATTTTTATTATCATTATTAACATTTTCATTACAAATTTTAAATGCTGTTTTCTCTGCTTGTTATTCCTGGTTTGACTTTTGCTTTTACTCTTGATTTTGATTCTGTTTATCCTGTGTTGCTCTGTTTGACGGATCAGACTCCTGTCTGACTCCTGTTCGATTGTTAATTTTTAAAAAAGCTCACACTTATAGTCACCTGCCTCCTCTTCTTGACTATATTACAAAATGTCTGAAATGTGAAGACAATCCTTATATTATTTTCAGATATTCTTCGCATTATTTGTCACACAGCTTCTCAGTTATTCTTCAAATTATAAGGTCAACAGTTAAGTAGTTATAATTATCTAAAAGTTCTATAAACTGTAAGAATGACAGGTCCAAATTAACCACTAATACTTTTCTACAACTTATATCAGGGGTGTCCAGTCTTATCTGGAAAGGGTTGGTGTGGGCACAGGGTTTCTTTTCAACCAAGCATCAGCCACACCTAATTCCACCTGTTCAATACGTCATTCTTGGCTTTCGGTAGACTCTGGTATGGTTTCTGGTTGGAGTGAAAACCTGCACCCACACTGGCCCTTTACAGATAGGATTGGACACCCCTGATAAGTTGTAGAAAAGCATTGTTGATGCTTAGTTAATTAATTTTGTTAATTAATAAAGTTGCTTTTCTTGTTAATTATTAAGTTGGGATAATAATTGGGATCTTGTTGGGATAATGGATGGGATCTTGTGTTTGCAACTGTTGGAAAAGAGAGAATGTAGAAGAATATCTGTGCTAAATTGCGACACATATAAAGAATAATGATGTGAATTGTCTCCAATGCACTCTACTGTCAGGAGCTCACCTGTAGATGGTGTACTCATTAGGAGGTGCTGATTTATGGTCACTGCCGTTCCTTCTTCCAAAGTTTCCTGTCCACAGCACAGTGTCATTGTAAATGACGATGGCAGATATTGTGGGAAGGCTGGTAGGATTGATGCTTTGCCGGAGAATGGCATCCACCTAGAAGAGGATCTTGCAAATTAATAATTAATTATTTACAGCTTCAGAACCAAACAAAATCCGGCAAGAAGACTTCAAAAGCCAGTGCTTCTAAACCCTCTTTGCAAATAATACTTAAGAGCCTGATATGTACTGGAATAAACTCCTTTACCGAAAGGAATACTGTATGAAGCTCAATAGGAGTATGAGCACATGATACGAGAAGATTTGAACTCCTTAAGGAACGTTCTCAGATGAATTTTGAGGAAATAATTTTGGATTTCAATTCAAATATTCTTAACAATGTCGTAAAGTATGATGCATGAGTTAGTGTTTGTTGGTGGGTTGACTTGTAATAGGGAAATGCTTACTTTCTCCAGTGCTGCCTTCAGGTAGGGGATTGGGTGCTCCAAAGGAGTGGGCTTGGGGTATCGGGGACACATCTTCTCAGATTTAAGAGTTTTCCCCAGATCTTCCTCTGAAGAAAGATGAATGGGAAAATGTGAAAAAATAACCCTAGAACAGCTCAAAAAGAAATCATTAAACATGTATAGTGAGGAGTTAATACAGAAATTGCACACATCATTACTCAGACCACAGACATAAGTACAGACCATTGTATGACAGTTTTGAAAGAAAAAAAAAAGGTTAAACTCAGATTACTCTGTTGGCTCCAGTTGTGACAAAATATATTGTACAGACAGTATAGATATGTTACCTGAATATTTTCCATGTTATGGAATGTTATAATGGAATATTTAACTTTCTTATAAGAGTTAAGTTTGAATCTATTCTTTCTGAGTGTGATAATCAGTCTTTTCCTTCATAGTTTGTGTTCTTTGAGGGTTGTTTTTTTTTTTTTTTTTGCAAATTATTAAAATTCTTTGCAGTAGCAGTAAGTAGTTAAGCATCATGCAAAAAAAGGGATGTGTTCTCTACTTATTGCACCTATTTTAGAAGCTGTTTAATGATGAGAGTAGGAGCCACATTGTTAAGTAAACCAAATTTGCAGTGATTAATGTGACAATTATATCTAGGACTATTCATGCAGAAATATATTGGCAATACCCTATTAAATGTTTATTTGAATATGTGATGTGTTCTCATTAATATCTCATTATTTTTGTTTATATTGTCTCTTGCTTTAATGTCGTATTGACATTTGACAACAATGTTCGAGCCACAGGGTTTTTTTTTTGTTTGTTTAAGGCGTATAGGCAAGTGCATGTGTTTAGAAACTACATTTGCATGCATCACATTTTGAAAATGCTAGCTATATTATGTTTGTATAGGCTAAGTTTTTATGTAGACAAATAAATATATACATAACACTTTCTGTAGTTTTGTTTTCCTAAATTAATTGTTTAAGAAATTTCAGTCTGTGCACTGATGTTTAGCTACATTTATAAAGTTACTAGAACACAATGTGGCCTAAATAATAAAAATCTATATTGACTTTTTAAGGTGCAGTCATAACCCCAGCCATGTGTTTAGCAGTTAAAAGTAAATGATGTCACTGGGACAGACAAACAACGCATTTGCCATTTAAATGTAGGCCTACAACCACAAACATTGCTTATCTAAATGTATCGCTACTCTACATCTTCCTCAACTGCTTTTGAGGGATGCTGCTTTCCCAAGAGCATGTAACAGAATCAACCATTAACTCAGAATCTTTGTCGTTTATACACGAAACCACAATTTGTATCTTTATTTTGCAGCGTTCAAGTAGAAGGTTATAAATAAAGATTTTAAAGGACTGAAAGAGGAATTTTTTGGAGAAATATATATCTAAAACCAAATCTCACCAGGTATTATCTTGGGTAGGTGATACTGCCAGAGGAAGCAGCCTGTCATAATGATAGACAGCATTACAAAGAAGATAAGACCCAAATGAGTCCATTTCACGTCCATCCTGCTGGTTGTGGTAAGTCTCTCAATTGCAGCTGCTGGAGAACGCTGAACCAACACATATTACAGGATAATAAACACAAATGGTTTAACCTTGAAATATATGTTTAAATGATTTTTTTTTTTTTTTTAAATCTTATTATTTCTTAGTCATGTGTTGATTAACACACTGTAGAATCATTTAAACCTAAGAAAATTACAATTTAGAAAAATAAACAAAGAACAAAAGAAAGAAAAAGAAAAAGAGAACAATTTAAAGAAAGTCAGGAAATGATTGATTATAGAAAGTAATTTGAGAAATTATAAAAAGAAATAAATAGTGATTTTAATTAGAAGTAAGAGGCATTCAAATAACAGCTATACAGTGAAGTCTGTAAAGATCCCAAATGGAGTAAACTGATTAATGTGTGAGAGAATAAGAATAGGAAGGACATCACCAATGTAGCAATAAACTCCACAAGTAATTTCATCACTGATAGTATTATATGCAAGAATTAAACTGTAACAGACATATTTCTCAAGATGTTATTCAACCAGCAGCAAAAAGCAGAAAAAAATAAAGAAAGAAAAAAACCCCTGGATTGCTGCAATTTTCCAATTATACATTTTGCCACATTTTTAGACAAGCGAGACAAGAGCTACATAGTAGCAATTTAACTGAGAAAAAATAATTTAAAAAACTGTATAATATAACATTCAATACTCACCGAATAAAATACACTCTCCTCAGTTTCTATAAATATGCTGATTCTTCATGTTGGAATTTACTTCAAGAGTGCAGGAAACCATATTGACTGACCTTTGACTGTCATGCACAAAGATTTTTAATGATTGTCATCTCTACATTTAACAATTAGTTGTGGACTGACCAGCAATGCTTTGAGAATTTTATTTCCTCTCCCACCTCAGAACACTATACTTGTCGTTATAATCCTGAGATTTACTCCTCTCAAGCCCAGCCAGAGCAGGGTTGCCCTTAATCCCTACAAATCGATTCACTTCTGGCAGGATGGCTTCTGAAAGCACAAGTACAGTGTATACCTTACTGCATACTACTGTGGTGTTCTCAGGAAGAAAGTCATAAGACAAACCATATCAACCATATCAGTTGTTATAAGTCAAATAGACTTCTTGGTCTGATCTGACTTTTAACAAGGAACATGCCAAATAAAGACTATATAAACAAGGATTAGGTACATTCTGAAATGATCATTGTTATGCCCTACACCCTCTCTACCCTAAAGCTCTACTCCTCACAGTGAGAACTCTCAAGGGTCTCTGCTCTATAGAGGTCACATAT
>JAOVYU010000001.1:20706767-20717182 GCA_025674565.1 Synodontis membranacea | reverse complement strand
CACAGCCCCTGGGGTCAAAACAACTCATTTCACCACACACACACACACACACACACACACACACACACACACACACACACACACACAAAACAGCACGGAGCACCTGCAACTCAGACCTCAGAGTGCGTAGTGCTGTAATGATATAGGCATTATCCAGAGCAATCTACCAGCAAATTCATTATAATTAATTTGGCACAACAATTCTCCATTTCCCGCAGCACACTCCCTGAAGAGCTACATGGGTCAGCACACTGCTGCAGGCAGATAGTGGAACAGAAGTAATGTATTGAGAGTGTAACAGGGCTGTCAATACACACAGGTCCACATACACAGCTTCGGGGCCATTTTTTTCCTTTTTGTGTTCTGCCCGACCAGAGATGGTCATGGACGTGTTCCTGACTTGTGTCTTGGCCACACCAGAGGATTATCAGGCCAATTTTATGGCTGATTTGTCCCCCCTAATGATCACTAAAGGTGTCCTCATTTTTGGCTGTCCTTAAATGTTTGCCTTCCCAGATTATACTGTCATGTGGGGTTTGTAAATTCGAATCTAAATCCCTCGTCTACTCACAGTCCAGTCACGGCATCCCTGATTTGACGTCGTCCATATTAAACATTTCAAATGTTTCTCATTGTAGTCAAAACAAAAAAAATACCTTTGTGTACGAAAGACTGATAACAAGTGTGAGAGTTCAGTTGAACGGACCTCATCAGTATAGGGCAATCAATTTTGTCACAATTCACTCTTTTGATGTATTTTTTTTTTTTTTTTTTTTGCTGTATTTTTACTAAATGTGTATTTTTACTAAATATGTTTAATATTGTCATTAAAATTATATATTATTTATTTATTTATTTATTTTTAATTCCCATTATAATAAAATGTATAACAAAAAGTATAAAGGCTGGAAATAGTTGATTAAAGGCTAACATTTTCTACTGACTTTCTCTCCATTTCAAGCAATCGTAAGGCAATTTATGTTTGCAAACACTAAATCAAATATCATTTTAATGCAACACTACTGTTTACTGTTTAGATGTGAAATCAAGGTGTTTTTTTTGTTGTTTTTTTTCATAAAGGATGTCTTTGGAAAGAGAGTCAGATTTATTGTTCAGGACACTGGTGTGGTGTTTTATTCTTATATAATATGACCGATAAATGACAAAAAGATGATTTGATGATTTGTTTTTTTCTGGCGGATAAATGAACGAGATTTGTTCTGTTATCCTAAGTTTTGTAAACCCAGTATGGAATAAAGTGGGTACGTTGATTCATATTATTTTTTATTAAAAAAAACTCAAGCAGGTGCTTCTGATTTTTCTCTAAATGAAATCCCTTTTTTGTAGTCTAGAAGTATCTTTTTGAAATAATTTTCAGTTCGACCTCTTTCGTCGTCCGTGTCTTTCGTTTCCTAATCAACAGTTAATTACGAACGGAAGGCTTGAAATCACAGCTTGTGTCACTTGCCTACACCACACTGAATATCTAATCTGGTTAGGGTAAATAGAAAAGAGCTCCTGAAGTTCCCGCAATCCGACCACAGAGACACCGAGTTAACGGGTTTAAGTATCAACCAAACTCATCCCACGCTTGGTTTATCTGCAGACAAAACACGAAGAATTGGCACCTGGACTGAGTTCTGTTCCGTTTTTTTCCAGTGACCACCTGCCTCATAATGGCTTCCAGTAAAGACTTCCTCTTAATAAATTCAGCAGCGTAATCCTAAATCACATCCTGTTCCACCGTTTAAAACTCAAGCGAGAGCGAGATGGTCAGCGAGAGGAAATAGCGAGGGATGATGACAGGCTGCAAATGCCCATGACGGCGAATACACATGCATGCGGTTACGCAAATCTGCACACAAGGTCATAATGACGAGCTGGCAAATGCACACGTCTTATGCATGCCCACGTCCCTGCACGGAGAATACACTGGAAAATTGATGCGTGGACACACTCGCATACCCACTGATAAGCTCAGGGAGTCGGTTGCCAAGGGAATACTGGCCTGTCTTTCATAAAGAACACACACAAAAACGTGGGACAGAATTTTCCATCTTGTCCCTTCAGCTGTTAAATAAAAGACAGCTGCAGAGTGCCCTGAGTTATTCAGCCATATGACACAATTTTCTTCTCTTATCTGGTTTTTGCTGGAGAAAGATGAGCATGAGTCTATCAAACTGGGGCAAGTATTTTAGCGAGAGAGAGAGAAAGAGAGAGAGGGAGAGAGAGAGACGTGGATTGGTTCCACCCTCCTAACATTATATATATATATATATATATATTTTTTTTTTTTTTTGTTTGTTTGTTTAATTTGTTCTGTAGTTGCATGTATTGCACTATTTTTAGTTATTTTTGTCCAGCAGAGACAAACAGATAAATTTGCCAGCCAAAGAATTTCAGGGGGGGAAAAAAAAAAATCTATCTGGAAATCACACCAATCCCCACATACTGACTGTGTGGCGATGTGAGAAATCCCATCAGGTTTCACTGCAGCTGAATTCTGGCAAACAACCAAAAAAAAAAAAAAAAGAATTTTCTTTAAATCTAGCCGATGTATCAGTCTGCCTACAAGTGTTTCAGATCTTGTTATAGCTATGGCTGTGTTAACATTACCAGGCTGAAGTGACTCGAGCCTGACTTCACACAGATCTGATCTTTCCAGGACTGTGTGGACGCACAAATTTACTGATCTTTTCGAATCAGATTTGAGTCACCTTCTTATTTGATCCTAGATGGGATACGTATGAGCGACGTCATGAGATCAGTCAGATCGGAGTTCTTTCCATTTGTGCTACCTGTCTAGTTATGCTACTTAGCGGTTGCATGTTAGGTTTAAGGTTTCTCTATTACAGTGAACTTTAAGCTTTCAGTTTCTCGGGTTAAGATTAAGGATTGTAGCATTTATTCATGCTACAGTAGCATTTTCCAACAACAAGGTAGCACAAATCGTCATAACACCGGCATACATTAGCTACTAGCGCTAACATTTTAACACACCAGTCGTCTCACAAGTGTGTTTTTTGTTGTTGGTGCCACAGGTGACTCTTGCAAAAATGTATCAGTGTGCACGTAAGTGCCATATCGGAAGACAGATCTGTTCACATTACAGCTAGATACAGATAACTTGTAGTTACGAATATGGACCGTCAAGATAAGCAAATCCGATATGAGAGGAAAACTGGAATTGAACAGTGAGGCTTGTAATGGGAACGTAGCCTAAGTGAATGTCAGAGTGAAGGTCATGCCTTGATCCAGTCGTTGGAGAGCTACATGTCATAGCAAAATCAATTCCGTTCGTTCAGACCGTCAAAAAAAAAAAATCCTTGATGCATCTGCACCGCAGCCTTTAAATGCAAGTTTCACCATTGGTTATATCCAAAGCCTCTAAAATCCTCCAAAGCCTTTTGAGAAACAAAAGAGAAACATGTTTCAGTTCAGGAAAACCTATAGGCTTCAGACGAATACCGAAATTTCACTTTGGCTGAAGATCAGTGTTTTTCAAAACTGCCAGAGAAGCCGAGGAAAAGAAAGTTTCAGCTGCAGATTCCTATGTCTGAGGTGAGAATGAGGTTACAGTGAATCCTCTTAGTGTAACCGCCTGTCTGAATGTCTCAATCTTTCACCGTAGGCACTTTGGGCTAAATCTCAGCTCCCTGATAAAGATCTGAGAGCGTCTCTAGAGCCGGCACCTTCCGTAATGAAGCCTCTCTTCTGCTCTCACACTTTCAGCTCTCACCCAGACGCATTTTTTTTTTTTTTTTGTGCCTGAAACCAAATTGTGCTACACTCAGAATATCTTTCATAGACCTACTTTTAAGTCTTTAATACCGTCACCTCATTTCAAGAACTATTTTTGACAGCTCCGATGTTGCTGTCTCTAATAATAGCTCAATTAAAAGCCATTTAAGCTGCTCAGAGTGAGTCGTATTGACTTATTAGTAATAAGTGGAGTGCGAGAGTGAGAGTCGATGCCTATTTTAAGCACAAATATTCAAACACGCCTTGCCGTCACCACGGTTTAATATTTTCACCAGACGTGTTTTCAGCACACGCTTAATTACTCGGCGCTTTGGACAATTTCTGAGCGAGTCCGACAGTAACTTACTGCTTTAATCACAGTAAATTACACAGAGGTAGGCACAGCATGGAGACTCAATTAACCTCTTAGCCTTCCTCTCAGTTCTGTGGATGTCAGTGGATATTCAGTAAGGACCAGACACCCTCACTGACCGCTGCAGAGAAGAGAGGGCATGATGCAATACACTCTATAGACTCCACATGTCCCTCTAACTAATGTTGTGATCCGGTGCTGGATCTAATATTTAATATCCTTTTTTTAATATTTTTTTTTTTTAAGTCATGGCGTGTCTTGATTTCAGATTTAAAAAGTGAAAACATCCTTCGTATGAAGTGTAATGCAATTCTTGTGATAAGTAAAGTTATTAATGATCTGAAGGATGTACAGGAATGGACAAATCATAAATTCTTTAACTATCCAGTCCTATGTTTTGGTTGCCCGGAAAACTAATTCACCGAGTAAAAAAGTGGTAGCTATTAGAATAGTATATGGCAAGCTGGTTACAGGCAAATGGAAGCAAATATTTCTATGATCATGTTGCACGTGCCCTCAAGAAAAAGCAACAAGTCGTTGCTTTGGCTAGGAGCCGTTGCATTCTGTCCACGTAAAATATATTCTTTGTGTCTGGCTAGGTCTAAATGACTAAATGGAAGGTGTTCATTGGTTTCGGGTCAGTGGGAATGCGATGGGAGCAGAGTTCGGCACTGGTGTGGGTACGCTCAGATCATTCCTCGAGGGAAATCAAGAAGCAGAGTCTTGCGTTGACTTCCTCTTGCCTTTAGTTGACCTCAGCGGCATCTTTTGTATGCTGCAGTGCTTCCACAACAGCACAGGGCTAAGTGATCATGCAAAAAAGCCACAAGACGTTAATTATGCCTCGTCTGTTTATTGACCTGCTGCTTTTCGCACAGAAATGCTGACATTACTGCTTCGCACAGGCACCATCAACCCTACACAAGCACACTTTCTCGGCCCTCTTCGTTATTCGTTATTTTATTCAGGCGCTACATTTGTCCCCTTTCTGCCTTTATGCCTAATATCCCAGCGTGAATATTCTTCGGAGCTTCACATTTAATCCTGCTCATATCAAAATCCCACGGTTTGCAGACACGACACTTATTATCCTGCCTGTTTAAGGTTTGTTTTCATCTCCGAGTTGGCACCAGTATCCTCATCTCATATTCCACTCTTGTAGAGCCTGTCAGGAAAGGAATGTGACAGACCAGGCGATGCTTGTTACGGAGGATATCAAATTAGTGTGTCTTAGCACAGCAGGGCCATTTTGACTTTTATGTTGCGGTTTGTAGTGTTGTTTTGGATTTACGGCCTTCTTTATGGACTGTGGTCGTGCTAATAGCTACCACAATGGAGGCTGTAAATTGTGAAGTGGATTATTGTAAAGTTCGTCAAACAGACACGAAGACAAAGAGGAAGATCTTATAATGCATGTAAACTGTTTGTTTTGCTTGCATGTGATCGCCTCATTTTCTGTTCTGGATTTTGCTTAATTTGAATGCTTGGTATGCTTGTGGCTATTCTGAGAAGGCTGACACAGCAGAGGAGCCTTTCTTCTGGATTTACTCAGTTGTGTACCGTCCTACATTGTATGAAATGACTTTGGATGCGTATCGATGATTGCTCAGTACCATGGGAGAAAAGTCACATGACCAACAATGTCAACCAAAGGAATGGAGTTAACTGAAACCCATAAGTCATCTACTTAATATTAACACTTTCTAGTGATTTTACAGAAAGACTTAGCTCACCCACGTGTATTCACATGCTTGCCCCCCCCTTCACTCTGCAGGCATTCCTTGTGGATCACTGCCTTTGCCCTCTTTGTTTCCCCTCTATGGCCGCTCCGACACCTGGTCCTTCCCTCGGCTCCTCATTAATCGCCTCTGATATTAATGGGAGGTGAATGCTGGCAAATTACAGCTCCTAAAGGCCTTTGGCCGGCTCCGTGCATCCACACGCGGACCTGATTTGCATGCCAATCCGTGCCGTTCTGCATCTTTTCCCAGGCCACCGTGCAGTCCATCCGTGAATCAGCTTCTCTGTCTCTATCCGTCCCTCTGTTTGTCCATTCTTCCTTCCTCGTTCATTCTCTTGCCGTTTTCAGCAGCTGACAGTGTGCACCTGGGCGTGATACGCGAGAGAAGAATCACTCAAGCGCTGCGGTTTTTGTCTTTCTTCCTTTTTCTTCTCCACCACAGGATCAGAGTCGTGTTATACACCAGGGTGTGTGAACATCAACTGTTTGTGTACATCTTGTTTGCAATCAGATGTGTATGACTTTTTTTTTTTTTTCCCCCCCTTGAGTGTGTGTGCAGGCACATGCACGTGTGCAATTAAGTGTTTGTGCATGGAGGGGTGAAAACATTTTAGCTCGTTTAGCCACCTGTTGATGCCAGGCTATTAGGAGACTGAACAATGTAATCAGTGAAAGAGTGTGAATAGCTCAGCTCTGAAGCAGCTCTTTCCCCTTCAGCCGCTTTCAATACAAGGACACACACACACATGCACACATGCACACACACACACACACACACAATTCCTGCATAGTGAATGTTGCCATTGAAGGCTTCCTTTAAAAAAAAAAAAAAAAAAAAAAGGTCCAGTCTTTTAAAAGGCTGTGGAACCGCTTTTGCGTCCTTTAGAAACCTCGAGAATGTTCTTACCCTTGTGTAGCATTGTCTTCTTCAACAGAGGTGTTTTTCCAGCGTGCCTCTCTGGGAATGTGGCTGCCTTGCGACACAAACTCAAACAGGATGCCTTGTTACTTCTACTGATTTTTTTTTTTAGGTACAGCATAGAAAGGGGTTTTGAAAAATCCATGTAAAACGTGTCCTAGAATAATTTATGGTTCTATGGTTTTAGTTCATTTAATGACAGAATGCAGGGTTTTTTTTTGTTTTGTTTTTTTGCTTATTTTGATGCAGCACAACACTATTAGCATTTAGCTGTGAGAGAATTAGCGTTCATTTCCTGGAAATCTGTCATTATTTATAGACCACAAAATTCTCTCCCAGTGATATAAATGATATGAAGCTGAATTTTGTTAAACAAAAAGTGTTTGTTTAGACTTGTACACTAATCTCATGTTTTTGGTTCAGTAGAGATAACCAAACCAGAATATTATTGAGGCTGGAAATGGTATTTGTATCCTCTGCATGATTGATTTTAGCTGCAGTCTGGGACGTGTGTCCAGATGACCTATCATTAGTCTTCCCTCTTTTCCCTCTCTGATAAACTAGCTTGCTTAATTGCTTTACTTTGCCAAGACAATGTTACTTCCATCTCCTTG
Organism: Synodontis membranacea; assembly: GCA_025674565.1. Classification (NCBI taxonomy): domain Eukaryota; kingdom Metazoa; phylum Chordata; class Actinopteri; order Siluriformes; family Mochokidae; genus Synodontis; species Synodontis membranacea. The sequence goes on along the minus strand of JAOVYU010000001.1, from coordinate 20,709,794 downwards.
GATGACTTTCAGCCTTTCCCTTTTTTTTTTTTTTTCTTTTCTTTCTTTTTTTTTCTTTTTTTTTATCACCAAGCTTTCTTGACAGTTATATTTATTAGGCTGTTTTTCATTAGCAAAGAGGGTGTAGGAGCAGTGTATGAAGGAATAATAAGAAAACGTATGTTGATGAATATGAAGTTTATGGTATTGTATAAAATTATTTACTGCCACGGAGCCCTACGTGCTGCATTTTATTTCATTTAAGTTTAAGCATGCCATTATCCCCCACACACACTTTTTTTTTTTTCCTTTTCGGTATGAATACGAATAGCTGATGCATTGTTAGCATTACCTGATATAGACATTACTGAGAGTAACTAATCTATTGTAAGCATATGCAATGCAATATATAGGCAAGATATAGAATATTTAAAGTCTGCGTTTTAGGTTCAGTGACGTTCGCATCTGAGTGGTATCAAGCAACATCACACTCGGTGCAGAATGTAAATTCTAATCTGATTCCGTCACAGAGTTTAAAGCCAGTATTGAAGCAGAATCATCTTGGTGATTCTTAGTGAACTCTTTGGCAAAAATTTAAATTCATGGTACATTGGACCAAAAACTGAACTCCTTGAAATCATCATATATTATATATTATATGATGATTACAAGAACTACAATGAAAACAAGATAAATGAGTGGGGGTGGGTGGGGGGGGGGGGCAAATTGATAACCTTTGATAAGTCTATCCTTTCATTCTGTAAGACTAGATTTCCCAAAACTTAGTTGATAAAAAAAATAACAAATTATATAACTATTGTATGGGGTGTACATAATGATAGACAAAAATATGTAATGAAAATGTCAATGAGCAAAAAAAAGTAACAAAGTAACAATATTGCTTGCCATTTTTACAGTTTACTTTTTACTTTTTTTTTGTCTGTCTACTAAATTCCTGAAATTCCAAGCTAACGAGCTTAATTCTAAAAATATGTTGCACTGTTTAAGAGGTAAATATTAATTACAGGATGAAGTCTTCCCACTGAAAGTGAAAGTTCAAACACTGATGTTTTTCAGGCCTGTCTGTGGATAAGAACACACAAAACTCTAAATCATTATAAGTGACGCTAATTGACCGAGCGCAAACAGCGTGAGGTTTGTGTTAGTGAAGAGATTGGACATTTCAAACGCTGACTCTTAAAAAAAAAAAAAATGATATAGACCCAAACCCATACACAAACCATGCATTGTGATAGGAACCTGAACTGCTTTTTTGTGCATATAACTGAATAGTAGGTCTGAACTCTGTTTGCCTGCTTAAAGGATAATTTCAGGTGACAGGTTGGTCCAGCCAGCAAACTTGAAATCTTTTTACCCTGGCCTTTTATAACAGGTCATTATTTATACTGTCACCTGCATGGATTTCTGTTTTGACATGATGTCATAACGTCTTCTAGGAGCGAATGTCTTAGCGTCTTCTAGGGGCTTCTCTGGATTTAGTGCACTCTAGGGTAACATGAGGCTCATTCAGGCTTAAGACGGCGAGTCCAGCCTAGAAGTCCTGCAGAAACATGGAGGGACTCGTGCTGGTAGAAGTGGCCTGAGACTAAGGGCACTTAAATGACCCCTCTATCAGAGAATCTGCATGGCGTGTCGTTAGAGATGATGAGTTATGGAGATGTCTCCCGAAGCTGGGCCTTGCTCAAGGCTCTTAATTCATGACCTCAGATACAAAGTTAGTCTCATCATCTTTATTGCTGATTAGATCCACTGATGTCTGATGGACTTTGGAAATATCTAGCTCCTGGAGATCAAACTGGACTCACTTCAGTTCTATATCTTTTACCCACCTGATTCACTACTCGCAAGGGCAGAGTAATTAGTGAAGCACAAAGCAGTCTCGGGAAGATGCCCCTGTGATAAGGAAAACTTTGTGGAGTGTCTCGCTTACGCTCAGTGTAGCACTCATTATCTGGTACAGCACATGACTCATCATCTAAGAACTTTCAGGGCGTTTGATGAATATTTGATGCTTCCTGACGCTCGTGGTGGTGCAGCTGCAGAGGAACACAATCCAAAAATCCCCCGTGTTCTCTTGTGTCTCTCTCCTCAGGCTTGTCTCACAAACATGTCATTAGTGCCAGACATTTAAGAGCCCTTGTCGGATTTAAAGTCTCTCTTAAAGGACTCAAATATCTCAGCACAACTAATGCCAATGTATCAGTAACAATGACGCTAAAGTGGTACAACAGGTCACCCTAATGACCTCGAGTGTGATTGCAGCACTTTGTCTGTCACTTGCTAGAAGGTGTTTGGGTTACACTGTCTGTGTGTGGTGCAACAGGCTGGTGGGGCAGTAAATGGGCCCAGCAGTGCAGGAAACTTTTGTCTCTTGGAGACTCTCGTTTATAGTTCCCAGAAGGCCATGACAAGCCATAAGTCATCCAGCTAAGAAGAGCTAGCTCAGGAGCATGGAATCTGGAACCAGATTTGACTCCCATTGTTTTTCTTCCATTCTTCCATTTTTTTCTTTTTTTTCATTTTAAAGTGCAGCACCTTTGTGTGGAGGACACTGGTAAACGGTCACGGGCGTTAGAAGAAGCTCTGTTTGTCTCCTCGGATGAGCGACCACAAGAGAGCTGAACCCGAGGCACTCTGCTAGTAAAAAAGCAGTGAGGAAATGAAAACGTCTGTCCATGTCTTGGATGAGAGCTTAATGCAGAGTCGCTGCTAGCCTTTGATTCTTATCTTTAGCCATGAAAATCTCAAATTTCGAGAGTAAATTTTATTTTGGTAATTTGGAAATTTTAAGTTTGCATAAAATTCTATTCTGGTAAATTTGCTTCATGTTTATAAGCAACAGAACTAAAGAAAGGTATAAAACACAGTGGGCTGTGGTTATAGAAAAACAATCAATGACAGGGTGTAGTGTTGCAGGTACCATCCGGATGCCGATTGTTTTTTAATAACAGCAAGTCCTGAGGTGTCTTTACAGTACCACAATCATTTGCCAGTTATATGATTTTTAAAAGAAAGATATATATATAT
>JAOVYU010000001.1:20683850-20697952 GCA_025674565.1 Synodontis membranacea | reverse complement strand
AGTAAAGCACAAATTTCATGTGCGGGCCATATTCCATTATATATTTAGAATGTGCTGCGGGCCAATTAAGAACGGACCGCGGGCCGTAGTTTGGACAACCCCTGCTATAAATGAACATACTTTTCAGATGTATGACATTTCTGTATTGTAAATCCTTTTTGGTTTGATCTTAGGAAATATTATAATAATTTGAGATACTGGGTTTCCTTATTTTCATGAGCTATAAGACCGGCAAAATGAGGTTTCCCAAAGGCTCTTTACATTACAGGGATTTTGATGAACGTTCTCCGCTTTATGTATAGAAACAGCCATTGTTAAACACTAAAACAGCTGTGACTTGTCTGTCACGTGTCTGGTGTCTAACAACATACTTCAAGCAGCTTGTAACGTATTATTTCAGGAAGAGTGAAGCTTTTCCAGGTGTGACTGTGGTTTCATGCTTGTGAATGGAGAGAACCTGCTCTCTTTTATGCCAAAGTGATGGCGTTGTGGTGGCTGCTGCCAGCTCAGGTCCTCTTTGCTGAACAAGATGTGGTAAGAGCGCGAGCCTTTGTTGTGGGAACATCGCTGGTTGTGAGGATTTTCTCTAGACATACACAGCCTAAGCCACAACTCGCTCTCAACGATTACGTCTTGTCTCGCGATGAAAAGCTCACACCTGCAAGTATGAACTTACTGGAGTATGCGAGTCAAAAACATCCATGATCACAATAACCAACATTTTGAAGCGTCTCCTATTGTAGTGATAATTTGAAATTTGGTGAAATGCTGATTTCTGGGTCAGGGGTTGTTGTTTTGAATGTTTGCAATGTGAATTTAAAGCAGTGACCATGAAGAGAAAATGCAAAATGGTGTTTTCATTTCTGATGCACAGTTTCAAGCTTTTTAGCCTCAGAAGTGACAGTGCACAAAGTTCACATTTGTCAGCTGATAAACCGGTGCATTCAGAGTGGGTGAATTTTGACAAGTTTCGAAAGGCTGCAAATTCGGAATAATTTGTGACTGGGATTTGCTAAATGTTTGCACGCATTAAAAAAAAAAGAGTCCATAGAGGATTATGTCTCTCATATGAGGAAATTTGCATATTCATTTTGCTTAATAAATATGCAATTTGAGAGATTTATACTTAAAATTGAAAAAAAAAAAATGTCCTGTTACGCTGGAGTTAATTTATCACCCACGGTGCAGCCACTAAACCAGTTTAGGTACTGTGATTGTGTGCAAATTAATACCAGAGAAGGGAAGGTATTAGATTTGGACATGCCCGTTTCTGCTATTTGAAGAAAAAAATCAACCTATTTTAATAATCAGTAATAGTTTAATAATTTTTTTTGAATAATCACAAAGATCAACTATGTAGGATGTAACCAGTAGAATGCCTCTTCCTTACCACTCCCTTTCCAATCATGTCTTAGAATGTACGGCAGCCGTCAGGTGCCATAGCATACTTCCATATACTTCCATTCACACTCCCTTGCTTTTTCTTGTGCTAAGTAATAAGTATGATCCTTACTGTTTACATAAGTTATTCTTTTTTTGCCATCCTTCTTGCTGGATTCATGCTCCCACTTATAAAAATTTAAAATGAGTAAGGCGCTCTCTAGAGCTTTGTCCGTTCTGTTCTACTGTTGTGGCCAACCATGGCGGCTCTATAGAGGCAGACGCACACCCTCGGTCAGGAGTGTCCAAACCTGTCCAGAAAGGGCCGGTGTGGGTGCAGGATTTCATTCTAACCAAGCGGAAGCCACAGCTGAGTCTATTGAAAGTCAAGATGGTTAGAATTGGTTAGAATGATGTATGATAAATGCCGTAAATGTAAATGAAAACCTGCACCCTCACTGGCCCTTTCCGGACTGGTTTGGACACCCCTGCTCTAGGTAGACATAAAGGGTTCTTTCTGAGCTTACAAAAACACGATTCAAGGTTACATTTAAATATACACTAATGAAAATATGCGTGTTAATGCTATATTCCATTTCCGCTAATAGATAACCCTTAATCATTCATAGCGGACTTTAATTTTGCGACATATTAATTAGGTAGTTAGTTTCATAACTGATACTCACTGTATATTCAGACCTCAGGGCTGTGTTTCATGAGCTTGTTGAAAGGTTTTATTTTCACATAGTTGAATTTATGAACATTTCACGTCTTTTTTTTTATTATTATTTTTTTAAATTTATTTCATTTTTTTATTTAGGACGGCACTGCTGGCCTGTACGCGACCGGTAGGTGTGTGATATTCTGTGGTGTCCGAACCACACGACTAACCACCTCCCTCGAATAAACAGAATTCGTACTAATGAGCAGGAAGGCAATTTCACACTGCGGCACACCCCAAATAGCTTTCTGTGGCTGGTTTAAAACAGACAGCTTTAACAGGTGTCTCTTTTTTTGGGTGTTGGAGCGTGTCTGCCAACCAACCAGTTTTCCCAACAGTAATCCTCCAGCTAAAAGGATCCTGTTTCCTATCAATTAATGCAGACCAGAATCTAGGGGGGGGGTCCTTTGTTTGTCGTCTTGTGATGAACAGCTGACATTTCTAAACTGGATTTGAAGTGCACTAGCCGTGTGATGTTTATGCAACGCCGCATGCTTCCTGATAACTCATCCGAGAGCAGAGCATGCGTCTGTGAGCCCCCTTAGTGCCCTTCGGCCCAGCATTTCCACACACATCTATCACACTCTGAATATTTGCAGCCTTCCCGAAAATCCAGTCCGGCTTTTAGTAGGTGTTGCTAGAAGAACGTTGAGCGTCGTGGGCATTGCACAGCCCACAGAGAGCGTTGAAGGTTTAGGTTTTCTTTGGAAGTGCACTCAGGAACTACCCCTGTTGAAAGCTCAAGCTAATGAGTTCTTCTGTGCTTTGTGAAGCTTGAAATATTGCTGTGCTGGGACACTGTACAGCCTCAGTATTAGCGCCCTGCTTTCTAACTGCTCTAGAACCAGCAACGACTGACACTCACGGATATCGATGTGAATTACCCAATGCCTATAACTCTCATAAGCAAGGACATCCTTGCCATCCTTCCTCCGAGATCGATGACCCTCTTGGCATTTAGCCGTACATGTAACTGAAAATTATGATGAGTCTTCTTCAGCCTTTGTGAATCACGAATCAGAATCTGAAGCTCTCCCTCTGAGACGGAGCTTGATCTTGAGTCCAAAAGTAAATGCAATAAAATGTAACAATAAGATATGAGCTATGTAATAACCGAATGGTACGTGAAATGGTCATGTAGACGGGCCAAGATCCTGCATGGACCCAAAAATAATCCTGTTGCATGTGGAGCCACTTAATTGGACGCTCCATTTTTTTCCCCTGGAAATCCAATGGCAAAAAACGTTAAAACTGAGCTTTGCGTGTTTCATTGAATCTTAATTGCAGCTATTTTCAAAGCACTATTAAAATGTTCAAATGTCTTGATGCGTGAATAAAGAAAACTCTGTAAATATTTAAATGTTTCCAAAAGCTAGTACTCGCAAGACTTGTAATTATGTCAGCCTCAAGCTAAGACCACAAAAAGTGTTTTATACTAAAGAGCTGGTGCGAGGAAAATCAAAATAGCTGCCTTAGTCTGAGATAAAAGAAAATGAAAGGAAATGTCACTGCCTAATTCTTTATGAAGTCCAGTAACTTGGCTTTGCCCTAATTAACACAGAAAATTAATTAAGGGGGAAAAAATGCATTATCATGGATTAATCATGGGAGAATTTTGCATACCAGACACGACGGAGTGAGTCGACGCATCAGGCGTTTCCACCTGACTACCTCTGAGAACGCATTCTTTTTTAAACCCAGTTAGCAAAGGTGTGCTTTCTGCTTTCACCGCAGATAATCCAAAGGCGGGCAGAGTAACCTTTCCTTCATTCTTCGGAAGACGTCGCTTCTCCAGGCACGAGGTTTATAACAACGTCATTGAGCTAAAGGTCTGGCAGGACTAGTTACATGGCATCTGACCCACACTGGAGCACTTTGAATGTCGAAGGAAGTCGACTCAGGTTATCGGCCTCTTCTGATTTCTCCCAGCGGTCCATTCTCTTGCACATGGATTATCATTCCATTCCCCAGTGAATGCCACATGAGTACCGTCACTGTGCAGACACACAAAAGATGGCTTGTCTGCGCACAAGCTGTAGCATATGTGTTTCTTTCAACCAGTGTGGGGGGGGGGACGGGACACAAGATACAGAAGTTAGGACCCTTTAAATGGAATCTGGGGGTTTCAGTGATGTCCGGCACCTGTGTGACTTGTCCATGCTATGTCCGATATTATTGTAATTCATCATTGCAGTCGGATACGGAGAACGCACTATTTTTATTCAATTCATTTAATTACCGATAATCATATCATATCATGTCATGTCATGTCATGCCATACCATATCAAACACTATAGCCTAAATTGTTAACTTTGCAAATAACCTAAAATGTCTGCAAAGGCGTATTGAGGACAAAGACTGGGGTTGATTAGCAATTCCCTGTGTCAATCTAGGAGGACGTCTTTATTGAGAGTGTCTCTGGTGGTTATCTGAGTGCAGTGCTACTCCTAACCCACATCCTGTTCCACACGTAAGCTCCCCGGAGATCCCGCTGTATAGTGAGCTCTTGTCCCCGAAAGATCTTGGCTAAATCACGCAGTGGGAAAGTGGAACCCAGTATTTCCTTTACGACTGCATTTCTGTATATTCCATTTCAAACTCAACCACTCGTTTCATTTTTTTTTCCTTTTTTTCTTTTTCTTCTTTTCAAAAACCCTCGAAACAGTTGGAACAATTAAGTGTAATTAACACAGGCACGTCGATGTGGTGATAATATTCTATCTAGGCTGCTGTTTTTGAGCTACGATAATGACTAGAGGAGGTGGAAGAAAATATATTTATATCTCATATCTTGTTAGGTTTTCGGCAATATTTCGCTGTGAGTGAGGAAAATTAGCTACTTGTGTGTTTATGCCTTATTCCGATTTCTGCTTTTCGCAGCTGTGTACATTACCGGTTGACTTTTTAACATCCACAATTAATAACTCTCAGCTGTTTTTCTTAAGCCTTCTTGTGTTTAGTGACTTGCAGTCCGATGGTTGAATTGTTGTACGTGATGTGATCTTTGGATGTGTTTTAACTTTGAGCATTTTTATCTTTCCTCGACAGAAACTTTAATGGATTCCACTACAGCAACAGCTGAGCTGGGATGGACGGTATTCCCTGTATCGGGCACCAGTGAGAACAGCGTAAGTGTCCTATTTTTGCAACAAATGTCAGAAATCAGTGGTTAACCAGTAAGGAACAGCACAGGTTCTCGTACCACGATAACATCACGGATTCCGCAGCGGAAATATCCCCAGCTCTTACAAGTCCGTCGGGCCACGTTTGGGTGGATGCTTTTGAAACGCCGAGTCGGACAGTAAAAAGCCGCTTACTAGCCCAGCGCCATTTATTGAGTGAGAAACCAGAGGTCCAGACTTCTCCCCAGTCCTCCTCCATTCCTGAACCTGGACCGCTGAAGGCTCGAGAACAAAATATGTTGTTAAGTAATTTGCTGGTGTATTTCAGAAAAAAAAAAAAAAAATCACTCCCTGTTTTATTCAATTATTTACGCTTCTGTGGTCTGTTTTGGGGCTGGTTTGAATTACACTGTACCGTGCATCTGCATTCTGTCAAGAGAAAAAGAGGGAAAAGAGAGAATCAGGAGGGGGGAAAATATGGAGAGAATGATTTCAACACGCCAGTTGTGCAACTTCAAAGTTTTCCTGATGTAATTTGCTCTCCATCACCATGTCAACTCCAAGGGCATATGCAGCCTCTTCCTTCGCCGATGCCGCTATCAGTGTTGGAGAACAAAGAGTAGAACGTATCAGACAAACTGCTCCTGGATCTAATCAAAACAGAATGAGTTTCTCTTTTTTTTTTTCTTTTTTTTTTTTTTTTGTGTCATCCCCAAAGATAAGTTCAGGATTTGCACTTCCTTGCATCATATATTTTTTTTCTTTTTCATTTATACAAAGTGCATGTCTGGGTAGGAAGTAAAATCACTATACATTTATGGTTTCACTAAAAATATTTGTGGTGCTTGTTTTTTTTTTTTTTTTGACACAGTTATATAACTCATTCGTCTCAGAAGACGAACAATTCTGAAAGATTGTTTTTTTTTTTGGTTGTTTTTTTTTAAAGAATTTTTTACTAATTTTGTCGCAGTAACTTTAGGTAAGGAAGAAGGCACAATAGAGTGTGCTGGAGTAGGAAAATAATCAACATCAAATAACACTCACAGTACATCCGGAACTATTTTTATTCCTATAATATATATAAATTAATTATGGTGGATTAATGAATGAAATATGAATCATAATAACTAATAATAGTAATATTTTAACCTGATATTGATGTATTAAATGTTGTCGCTTATGTTATAACGGGTTGAAACATTTGTTCCATCACCGGCAATAAGGCACAAAAGACACATCTTGTCTTGTCCTGTCCTGATATAAACCCTACCATATAAACAATTAAATGCTTTTCTTTGTTTTTTAATCCACGTACTATTAGCTTTAGATCACAACGAGCACCCACCACAAACTGAATTAGTTTTTGTTTAAGTGATATAAAAGCATAATAGATTTAGTTCAATTACAGTCAAGTGGGTCAGAGATGTTGCTATAGAAAAATGAATTGATGTTTTCTGACCAATAAGATTCTATTCAACAGCGCTTTGGTATCATGCGTCTGTCAGTTCTGGACATAAAGACATATGCATCCATTCTGTAATTGACGAAATTCTACACAGCTCACGTTCAGTCGTTATGTGGAAAGGCAGGCCCTTGCAGTAGAGCAGAACAGGTGGGTTTCTTGAATCCTACTGAAAGAGAGGGCTTAAGTTATTGTCTTACACCACCGCCGGGGCCCGGGGTCTGAGCTACAAGATCACTATCAGTCAAAATATGGAGTGCTCCGTCAACAGTTGGCTTTCCTGACACTGAGTAGCTTAGTCAAATAATCTCAAACCTACTGCGAGGTATGTGAGGAGAAAATATCCACATGTGGCACTCATTCGCTCCTTCCTTCGTCCTTTGCAGCCTTCCACCCAAGCAGCCATTCATAAATCCATTCATGCAGTCATCCGTCCTTTGGTTTTTTTCGGGGACTTGAGTCCATGTTGAAGTCTCCCAGGAGTGGAAAGTACGGTGTGTGGAGTGCAAATGTTGAAAGATCTTAAAGAATAATATTGGTATATTTGGTAAAGGAAGATATATGGAGATCATGTTTCACAGCCAGGTGTGAGCAGGGTTTTTTTTTTTTTTTTTCCTACTGTGCTTACAGCATTTTTCTTATACTTGCACAAACGTATGAGAACCTACAAAAAGACTTCTTTCTTGTAAAAGGGAGTTTCAGTTAGATGTAAATTATTCCTTTTTCTGCGTTTTTTTTTTTTTTTTTTTTTTACTGAAGGCCATAATGTTCAGTTTCAGCATGTATCATATTATATTTGGATTTGAATTTACAGAAAAGTGACATGTACCAGGACACACACCCACACACACACACCCACACACACACGTCTAGCGACAATTTATCATAGCCAGTTCGCCTACCGGCATGTTTTTGGTCGGTGGGAGGAAACTGGAGAACCTGTCAGAAACCCACACCGACATGGAGAGTACTTTCAAAACCATTACGTCTTGCATAAGTATTGGCGCCCCAGCTATCCACGACTTGTCGTGTTCAATCTAGAAGCGAAATGGACTTAGGACCAATTGTGATTTTTACCATTTTATTTATACATTTTATTAATGAGACAAACATTAATTAAGCAGAAAGTACAGGTATGTTTGTAAAGACAGAGTAACTTCACAAAGGCGATCTCGATGATCAAAGTATTTGAAATCCGACCGCAGCCGGTCACACCCGATCTAAATTAGGGGTTTCGCAGTAATGATTGTGAATACTTACTGGTCCGATACCGCGTGCACAATTTTGCATTTTCAATTTGTAACCTTTTTTTCCCTAAAATTTAGCAATCCCAGTTAAGTACAGGTTTTAACACAAAAAAATGTGGAAAAGTTCATGGGGGTCTCATACTGTAAATAGTCATACTAGTCAGACTTCTGCTATAATACACTGTTCCTGGAAAAAAAAAAAATGTAGAATAGTACACTCATCCAACCAATAATTAATTGTTACCTTAATCTTATAATACTGTATAATCTGCTATAATAAAGTTTTAAACATTGTGATGTTGATATTAGACCTCGTGAAAATATTATAAAGATCATATAATTGAGTCAAGACTGAATCCCACATTCTCACACATTCTCAGCCTTAGGTTGTAGGACTTTTATGACTATCTGCACTAATTATATATACAGAACTGCACTTTCGCACACTCTCTATATCAGTGGGCAGCGTGCGAAGAGCTAGAAGGAGTTGGAAAGAAACAGATGTGTCAGAAACAGATAACCAGCCATGTCTGGTTATAATATGTAAAACCAAACACGGTTGGCCGTTCGGAGCGTCTCTGAAGAGGTCTTCGGTTTGGAGAGCGTTCCAAAACCGAGTGACAGTTGTCTTTCGTAGCATGCCAATTAGAGATGGTCTTTAATATAATATCTAGCAATTTTAGGGTCTCCTTATTAAAACCACAAAATTCGGTGTGGTCGTGCTGTACGTGTAAAGACCCAGTCGTGACTGGCGGTGTCTCGTCTTGTACCTTTACTAAGGTTTGTATTGCATACATGATCCACATGGAGATTGGAATGGAAGGGTTAAAGAGGTAATCAGAAGCTTGTTTGTCTAACTTCACATGTTGCTTATTAGCAGCAGATCGGAGTAATTGGCGCTGACTGCTAAAGATGGCTCAGTTAGTTGGCTTTTCTCTACCTCTCTCTCTCTCTCTCTCTCTCTCTTTCTCTCTTTCTCTCTTTCTCTGCACCCTGTTTGTGGTGGGAAGCCCAACAGTGCACAGATGTAGGCTTATACTGCTCTGTAATTCAACACAGAGATTGCCTGTCATTTGTCCCAAATGTCCCCTCAGGACAGACGTGTCTGCTGACAGATTTCTCACAACTAAAAACTGGTGAACTCAGCATCCAGTGTGCTTTGTTCTTTGTATGTTTTTTTTTTTTTTTTTTTTTTTTAACATGACTCCGTTAAAGATTCATGGATTCTTTGTATCAAGGACACTCTCTCAACACTCATTGTGCCTAAATTTTAATAACTAAATGTTAAAAGGACGTAATTCATTCGAAGGGACGTCAGCGGCGCTTCACTTTTCCAGCACTGTATTAAAGTATTATAAGTGACAGTCTTGGGAGAGCGCTATGATCTCCGGGCTCGTGTACTCTTCAAGGCTGTGACAGTTTATTAGTGAAAGATGCTGAAGTCCAGATAAAATTTCAAGGGTTCTATTATGGTGGGGCAATTAATATTGGGGGGAAAAAAATGATTACCGCTGACAGCATTTTCATCCCCTGAAGCTAGCCAGTTCCATAATTCATGAAAAAAAAAAAAAAAAGCAGTCTGTTTCGTTAGGCTGTACCGATCGCGAGCAGAGAGAGAATGTCAGGGAAGCTTATAGATTATATAACATTTGAACATTCTGTCTTTTTTAGGTGTTGAGTAGGTTATTGATTCTAAAACTGAAGTTCCTAGTAATCTTATTTCAGTGGGCTATTGTTTCTCAAGCTAGTGACTTAGGGCCCAAAGCATGTATCATACCAAAGACAATGCCATTAGTTACATGTGTTCAATTACAAGTCTTCATAAGCCTTCATAAGTCACGGCTTAATGAAAGTATGATATTGAAATTGGCCCACAGTACTAGCTTTCTATCCATAGTATAGCAGTGAGGTAAGTGACAAAGACCTCTTCAGTTCTCATGTAATTGAAAGATTGTGTCAAAAGGCCTCAGGATGTGATGTGTTCTCATCCAATGAGCTGAGCCCTTAGGATGGTTTAATTCCACACTAGCACAAGAGTCTGACAACCCTCTTTATACTTCAGCGTAATCTTGAAGGCCAAGTCTCGAGCCACAGACTCCGCAGCAGCTCCGCAGTCTTTCTGTTTGAGCGCCAATCTTTAGGCTTGTGGAAGGGGTGCAAGAACTAATGACGTTCCACTTCCCACATGCTTCTCTATGTTGGACCCGTGCTCCAGAACAGAGGCCTCAGTAGAGAAAAGCCTGTGTTATTTTCTTTTGTTCCTGAAGGCCCTGGTATACTTGTTCTTTCTTGGGTTCTTTGGTTCCTGTGTTCTTTCTCAAGGAAAAGTGAACTACACTGTCAGAAAATGAATCTCAGATCAAGGCCTTTGGTTCTGACAATGATCCGAATCCCAAAATATTTGAGTAATAAAAAGCAGTGTTCCGTGTTGTACTTACTTGCGTTGCTTGGGGTGCTGACAAGGAACTGTGCAAATTCCTTATGGCAAGTACAAATGTTGTGTAAAAGTAGGAGTAAACATTTAATGCACAGAAAGACTGAAAATTCTGTATCTCTCTAGGTTTCCCCAGTGACTTTTAAAAGCACATATTCCTTCAGCCAAACTCCCACTTGAAGCCAGGGGAAGAAAGCTGTGAAAATGATGTTTCATTTAATTTGACATTAGGTGCTTGATCGCTGGGCTCTTATTATGCCTCATTTGCTTTTTCCTCATCGGCCGAGGCAGAAAAGCCATGGCAGGACAAAGAGAGGCCCTCCTTGAAAATACATTTGTTTGGGGTTTCTGTAGCCCCCTTCACGCTTCCTCCATTCCTTTTTTTGTCATGTGTTGCCTTCACTGACTCTCCATCTCCCATTAGTAACTGCCCTGCTTTCTATCTAATCTGATCAGTGAAACCTTCAGCCTTCATCAAGAGGATGTCGTACCCCTGTTTGCTCCTATTTAATTGACCTTCAGCCCAATAGAAGAATAGTTTTGCTTAGAGGAATGTGGAAGGTCAACGGCTGCTCTTGACCATGGGCGCGTTTTTTCCATTTGTATGACCCAGATTAAGGCACAGCGCTAAACACATTACTCCCGTGTTGAATTACTGCAACTGAACACTAAGTCCTTCATATGGTGTGCAGAATAATCACGTCTATATCAAACGAGTCACGTATGTCACTTTATAGACGTTAGGAAAATAGCTACCGGATTGAACTATACCAAGACGTCTTAAATAAACTGCAACTCCGTATACTTAGTCTGAATAGTTGTACTAGACTGTAGGTGATAATTTAGACATTGGAACGAAGGACAAAAGTCTAGTGAAGGAAAGCTGTTCTAATTACTTTGAGGGTATTTGATAGAATGGGGGTCTTGAACATGAGTCTTGACGTTCTCACTGAATCCCGTCAAAAACCCTGTCAAAATCCTCGTTAAGCAGCAACTAATTTGGGAAATTATGTCAGCAGTGAAGTGAAGAGTGAGCGTGAGCGGGGGGTGGGAGAGTGGGTTGCAGGGATTGCTGCTCAATGGGCTTTGTGGCCAGAGTGTAAGGGAGTCTATCAAGTGAAGAAAATGGCTTTACTCCTGCTGAACAAGGTCAAGGTTCTGACTCACTTGTGGTCGGAATCTTGGTTGTTTAGTGCTGAGGGTCCTTAGCTTGATCCGTAGCCAACTGGGTTGAAAACCACAGAGAAGGCATCTGGAGTCACTTTAGAGCCAGCAGTGAAGTCTCTGGTGCATGCATCCTTAGTGCTTTAGTGTGCGCAATATATAGCTGTAAACTTAATAAGAAGTCTGTTTCCGTCTCCTAACATGGTCATCCGTATAATTCGATTATTCCAAGTCTGTAATGGGTAAGGGGTGAAATTTTATGTGCCGCGATTGCCAGGACCCTACACAGTGGTCTGCCTTACCAAGGGAAATTGACAATGAGTGAAGTCTGTCAGCTACTTAATTTTATTTATAGTGTAAATAATGGTGCGGATTCTATGTGTGTAAGGAATAGACCTCAAGAAAGCCAAGGCCAGCAGTTTTTCAAGTCGACTTTTTTCACTGGCACGTCCACTTCCTTCCTGGATACCTTGCATTGTTTATATGGAGATTTGATCTGATGGTGGCTGTCTCTTCCGGTGCCAGAGGACAGGACAAAAAAAAAGAAAAAAATCAAGTGACTGCATAAACCCTGACTTTTATCACCTGCCCTTCCGTTCTCAATGAGCTGTAACAACGATGCATTCTTTTATAAAATATAAGGGCAAATAAACACAGGCCAGGTTCACTGGGCAAAGTGGGTGCTCTAGGAGAAGAGGTCCAACTTCAGCCAATTTTACTTCGAGTGAAGGCATTTGGCAGGCTAGCTCGGAGATTTTACCCTCATCCTCACCTCATACCTCTCCTGCCCTGTAATCTAGCTGGTGCCTGTGGGGAGAGCCGTTCTGAAAATGGCTCGGCTACTCTCTGAACATCCCCAGAGAGCCTAGACAGACATGAGAGAGCATGTTGCAAGATGTTCACTATTGCCCTGCAGTTTAGAGCTCATGTATTCATGTAAGTAATTTGTGAGTTCCCTCTCAAATGGGAATAGGCTTGGTACAGGCTGTCATGGACGATAGGGCTTTAGAAGTGATAGAGACACCAGAGGTAAAGAGTATAGGGATATACTCTAATATACCCTGTGTTCAAACATTCCTGTCGTTTTCTCTTGCAGTGGGAAGAGGTGAGCGGATACGACGAGAACATGAACACTATTCGCACCTACCAAGTGTGCAATGTCTTTGATGCCAACCAGAACAACTGGGTCCGCACCAAGTACATCCACCGGCGAGGAGCTCAGCGCATCCACGTGGAGATGAAGTTCTCCGTGCGGGATTGCAGCAGCATCCCACGGGTACCAGGCTCGTGCAAGGAGACCTTCAATCTGTACTACTATGAATCGGATGGGGACACGGCCACTAAAGTGCACCCTCCGTGGATGGAGAACCCATGGATCAAGGTGGACACCATCGCTGCCGATGAAAGCTTCTCGCAGGTGGACTTGGGCGGACGCGTGATGAAGATCAACACAGAGGTGCGCAGCTTTGGGCCTGTCTCACGCAATGGTTTCTACCTGGCCTTCCAGGATTACGGTGGCTGCATGTCACTCATTGCCGTCCGTGTTTTCTACCGTAAATGCCCACGCGTCATCAGGAATGGCGCCATTTTCCAAGAGACTCTTTCAGGGGCCGAAAGTACTTCCCTGGTAGCAGCGAGGGGAGTGTGCATCCCTAATGCAGAGGAAGTTGATGTACCCATCAAACTTTACTGTAATGGAGACGGTGAGTGGATGGTGCCCATCGGTCGGTGCATGTGTAAGGCTGGCCATGAACCTGTGGACAATGGCACCGTATGTCGAGGTAAGCTCATCTGTAATCAAATTTTCACTTTACTCTTCGGTTAGACAATTTTTTTACAATGCACTTTTTATTCTTAATCCTAAATGGAAATATAATTCTCTTTTTTTGGATCAATTTAGCTTGTCGTCAGTGTTAAATATTTTAAATGCTGGGTTTTTTTTTTCAGTCTGAATGACAAAGATAAAAAGGTTGAGCAGAGCTAAATCTTCTTTCCTATGTCTTTTATTTAGTATTAAATATGTTTACAATGTCATGAAATGAAAACAAATATATGGGCATTTTCAGTTCTTCTGTGATCAACTCATAACATTTTCTTTGATTCTTTACCAACACCTACTATTTATGGATTTGGTGTGAGACTTTTTTTTATGAAGCGTAATGTCTCCAAGTTTTTTTTTTTTTTTTTTTTGGTAAATGCAACATGTAGCACACATGATGCAGATGGCCTTGGCACTGCTGTATTGTTGCTACACCTCACTCCCTCCTTCAATCGATCGTTTCTTCCTTCTCGGAACTGTCTCTCTATCAGTCCCGCACAACCAACCATCCCAGCCCACCCTCCTCCCTATCCCTCACCTGTGATTCAACCACCAACCGTCAGCCCTGTTCCCACGGCAACGCCAGCCTGCAGACGGGCTCCACGCTGGCACAGACGACACAATAAAACGCCCACCTGTGTTACAATCCCCCTTTTCTATCCACACACACACGCGCACACACACACACACACACACACACATCCTGCGTTCTGCCTCTTTCATAAGGCAGGCTGTAATTATGACACTGGCTA
>JAOVYU010000001.1:20660864-20674251 GCA_025674565.1 Synodontis membranacea | reverse complement strand
TAAAGTACAGATACCCGAAAATTCTACTTAAGTACAGTAACGAAGTATTTGTACTTCGTTACTTCCCATCTCTGTTTATCAGTATATATTTAGCAGTTTTATATGATTCATTTTCATGTTTTCATGTCTGAAATGAAGCATTAATGATGATGTTAGTTTCAAGGAAAACCTAGTCACTTTGTAGGTGCCTGATGAAATACAGATGCATGTGGTTCCAGCATTACTCTCGAGGACATTCTTCTCATAACCATTGCTGTGCTTAATGAATAGCCTTATGGTCCTCATAAACAAGCAGTAAACAGCACTTAGTCCTTTTCGGAAGTCGTCTCCTGAGGAACGTAATGGAAACATTTATGCAGATAAAAGGACCGTACCTTTTTTTTTTTTAATGGGGATATTTGTACCGTTGCTGTTTAAAATCCACGTGCTTATCGACTGCCGTTGAATGGTGCTGCATTCGATCAAGTCTCAATAGTCCCCCTCCTCCTCCTCTTTGACTATTCCCAACTAGGGGTCGCCACAGTGGATCTTTTTGTCTGCACGTCTGATTTGGCAGATTTTTTACACCGGATGCCCTTCCTGACGCAACCCTACCCATTTATCCGGGCTTGGGACCGGCACGCAGGCATACACCAGAGTGTGCACCCCCTTATGGCTGGGTCTTTGTACAGCACCCGGCCTTCTCTGGATGTCTCCCATCCAAGTACTAACCAGGCCCCCCACTGCTTAGCTTCCGAGAACAGACGAGATTGGGCACCCCCAGGGCAGCATGGCTGTACCACGTCTCACTAATCCAGTAGTCACATTTAATATAGCACTCTCTGGACATGCAGGTCAAAATGGATGACCTTAAGTTACTGTCACAATTTTCAGCCCTAATATGTGAAGTGGCCATGTCTGAGATTTGATTTCTTGGCTTACGACTGTATGGTGTTTGATACTCTGTGCTATTTCCCTGAACTGGAACATTCCGCAACTAATATGGTAATACAGAGTCTCTAATGGTGGAATAAACTGGAGTTTTAACTGAGGCCTGGATTGTCAAACACATGCAGTGGTCTCACTTTGGAGAGGACATTCTTGGACAGTAAAAGTGCTTATAAGGTATGGCGGCCTCTAATCCTTTTCAAACTCGTGCAGTTTCTTCTAAAACATTTCCCACTAAGAAAATCATAAGATTATTACTGCCAAGTCATTTTGGATGGTTGGATATGAGTCTGGTGGGAGTTCCACATTGATATGTGCCAATCCGATTGTGGTGTCGGCTATGTTTGGCCACTGGTCTTATGAATTGGTCTCCCCGCTATGAAATTCAATATTTTAAGTGTCGTAGACTGTTCACCCGTCTTGCTGTTACGTAGTGAGATTTTTAATGATTTGTTGACGAGGAAAGGATTTGCAGAGAAGCAGGCTCTGGCAGATATTGTTTACAATTGAAGTGAATTATTGCAGACCCTGAAATCATCCTATTAGAAATGTCCACAATACATAATTCTCAAAGGCTTAGAAAGCATTCAAGGGTTTGTTAATGCCGACAGAAGCTGTAAGTGCTAAACACCAGGCAGTGCCAGAATGCTGATTCTTAGTGACTTAGCCATTGATACATTAATGCTGGATGGCATTTAGGTTACTGCGAGTGTCATTTAGAAGCTGCTGCAGCTGGTGCTAGGAGACACTGTTTGGGAGAGAGCCGAGACTAGTTTGCTCCAGTGTGGTTAGACCAAGGCTGTCAGCATGGCCGCGGTATTTGGGAGGCTTCTTCTGCGAACCAGGAACATGGGGAGGCGCCTGTTTCCTACTAGATGTCGAGGTGGCTCTTTTTTCCCCCCACTTCTGTTTTGTGCCAGAAGACTCTGTGTGGCGGCACCACGGAGACGACACCGGGCTCGTTTCACTCTGAAGTGCGCAGAAGCAGTCCCCTTCTGAAAGAGAGAAACAGCTGGAATGGATTAAGCCCTGTTAATAAAGGCGTTGTGTTGGTTCTCTTTCTCCATATGGCATTTTCCAGGGCTGGAATGAAAATAACTTTGATAAGAAGGCTTTTTGGTGAAACCAAAAGCCAGAGGAAAGAGAGCATAGAGGGGAGTGGTAAGAAGGATTCTGTTATTAGACACATGCCTATATCACCGCATTATGTCATGGATTATTTTATTTATTTATTTTTTTCTTATTCTGCTTTTAGTATTTCAGCGTGTTATTTTCACTTGGTAAAGATCCCTGGAAATTTTGGCATGAATTTTGTGCATGCATCAATCATTCTCCGTACTGATTTCTTTCTCAGTACTTGGTATTGCCCAACTTTAACCGCTCGTCACAAAGACCGTGCTTTGTGCTGCTGTCCAGTTTAATAGAGCTGTGTGATGAATGGCTTCGCAACACCCAGGATAACCATTAGCATTATCGACCAGCTCCTGGTAATCAAAGCGCCTTGCTGTGTGCCCACCATTCAGGTTTTGTTTAGACTTGCCGGGGTTGCATGTCATGTTTTAATCTGCAGCTCTGAAAAGCGGCCGTATTGAAGCGCGCATGCTGGGTTGGAATTTTTTTGGAGACGTTTATCTTTCAAACCGAGGAGACTGGTGATCTAGTGATTAATGACATATAATTTGTAACAGCTCGAGACACTGAAGGCTTTGAGCAGAATTTGTAGAAAGTGGATTTTCCTATTCTTAGTGCAAATAAGACATTTGGGATGTCATCTGTAGCAAAAAGAAGGAGAAATTGACTCCGGCACACAAGGCCACGATGATGTCACTATCCCAATTTAACAGTTCCTCCACATGCACCTGTTACCATAAGTAGCATCGCATCGATTTAAGCACTCAGCTTCTTAATGACATGTTTCACATAACGACCTAATTTGTCACCGGACTGCACAGGCTGGATCACTCAGCCTAGGTGGATCATCCTGTTCTATTACAGGGGAGGAGTAAGGGTCTTAGTGATTCATTTAACCCAGAGAGGGCATACCACCGCTTTTGTGGTAATGACTTTATTTTCAACCACAGTAATCCTTCTAATAAATATGTCATGGCATCCTGGAAACATGGCCTCGTTTGTATTGTACTTCTGTTTTGTTTTTGTGCGTTGGATTGTGTATATCCTCTGAAGAACACGTTTTGATTAAGAGGCCACACCAGTGCTTCATCAGTCACGTTACATGTAGCCATCAGAATAACATTTCTCTTAGACTTACAACAAGGTGGCATGATAATGCGCGACCTATGTGTGCTTGCGCGGAAAAGGATCAAATGGTTTCCTCGGTACGATTTAGAGCAGTCCATTGGGCTCGGCAGATGCTCCAATGCCTGAAGTCTGAAATGTACTTCCACAGACCCACAGTGCAGCAAACACACTGAATTTTCTTGGCTCCGGCTAGACACCTTCCAAAATCATTACCATTGGCTTCAAATCATAGGCACAACTGTAGTTGTTTTGTTTTGGTTGGTGTAGCTACAAAAGTGGAAGAACTTCAAAGCCAAGACTATCAAAGCAGCAGCAGAACACAAGCCCAGACACATCAGAAGGGATGCAAACACAGTTTGTACGAGTGGCTCAGTGAAAAGTGTGTGCTGAGAGCCGTTTGGCGTTTGTCCCCAGTTGTGGAGAAAAATAGTGGGGTGCAACGCAACATCTTTTAAATGAAGTACTGGGTAAGACTTTTTCTTAGTGGTCCTGCATACTTCGCTGTGTCGCTTGTTAGTGCTTTAGATTTTGGGGGGGTTTTTTTTCTTTTTTTTCCACCATCTGTTCCAGTCCATCTCTTTCTCCTGTTAGGATGAAACTTCCGTCTACCTTCCCTCTAGCCCTAATCCCCGGCAGTGCTTTCAGCAATGGCCACAATCGAGCCATTGTGGGAGGCCCCCACTTGTCAGTCGTCGCCCTCGTTCTGTTGATATGGGGCGTGTGCTGAAAGCAGGCACAGCCTCATGCGAAGCTGAAGTGCTGGCTAATTGAGCTTGTCTGGCCATAACCTGTAACTTGCTGATAAGAAGGTATTTGACTGCTGCGAAGGCACAGGTTACCCGAGCCTAATGAAGCTGATGCTTGATTAGTCTGTCCAGCTAAGAATACCTTGTGCTTGTGACACTCAGCGTGTTTAATTACTTTGGTTCGATAAAGTATTCAAGCTCAAGAAGCTACATTGACGTGCCCCGAAGTGAATGCTCTCACAGTACATAGCATGTAGGACTCTGTTTATGCTCTAGTTTATACGAGACAAGAACCGAAGCCATGCTTTGGCATAGATCAATCATGTTATCTCTGTAACTGGGATGAATCCATTCCCTTTATATCAAAATTTCATCTCGCTGCTAGAAGTTTGCTGATGCAATCTCCTGAAAGACTCCATGAAAATCTTTGGATGTCCCTGTTTGTAAGACGATGCTCTTTTAATTTTCCTCTGTGTTAGTCTTAGTCCAGAGATTGTCCAGGGTTGTTAGTATTGTCTTCTTACAGATCCCCTGTCACACAACAGGAACAAAAAAAAAAAAAAAAATCTCTGCTACAGTGTGCAACTGTCTGCCAGCTCCTGCCAGACCCTCTGGACTAATCCTGCTAGCTCCAGGAACCTTAGACTAATCCAGCAAGTCTCTCAGTCTCAGACGCTTTCTCAGCTAAACTGCCAAAGGTTCCATTACACTTCATTTAGATTAAGTGGCCTTTCGCAGTCACAAAAGAGGATTTTAAAAGCAAATCAGTATTGTGCCAGTCTATGCATCTATGTTATTTGGCAACCTTTTCGGTATTTATCCAGCTGCTCTTCTCGGTATGACTGTTCAGAGGCGGAAAAGAAATAAACGCCTATAAAAGTCATATACGCTTAACTGGCTGAGCAGACAGAGTCGGAGATTTAGGAGTGCCCCACTGACAAACAACTGCCATCAGTTTACATTACAGT
The DNA here is from genome assembly GCA_025674565.1 of Synodontis membranacea. Lineage (NCBI taxonomy): Eukaryota > Metazoa > Chordata > Actinopteri > Siluriformes > Mochokidae > Synodontis > Synodontis membranacea. Next base: position 20,669,351 of record JAOVYU010000001.1, on the reverse strand, counting down.
AATAAGCTGTCTTCACCTCCATGGCTGTTGCAACGAGGAGGCAGGATTGACCTGTCTGAATATGATCACTGGGCTATGGAATGCACGGTTCAAGCCTCGGGGGGAAGTCAGTAATGTATCTGTTTGTTTCGGTGACTGAGGCTTTGCTTCATAACGGTCGACAGCCAGGATCGACTGCTAACTCCTCAGGTGTCCTTGGCCGCCATCGCTATGGTAACGTGTTCTTAGATGGATGTGTAGTGTCTTCAAGGTGGATATCATGCCTTACTAGCGGTTTTAAGTGGGGGGGAGGGATGTTTGGCTTTCTCTAATGTGGCACATCCGCAGATATGAATGCTGCATCACACTGCTTGCTTTTCTTTATCCAGTAGAGTGGTGGTATGATGGATTGGAATGCTGGTTTATTGTTAATCCCTGAGACGTATGGCGTGGATAATAATCATGCAAAAATTTTGTTTTAATGCCTTTCTGTAATTCTCGGAGGTAAAGCTATGCATTAAAAACGTTACAAGGCTTGCGAAATACAGAGCTTTGTTCGGAAGAATCAGAAAGTGTTTCTGTATTATTTTAAGATTCTACTGAAGATTAATACTCTCAGCAAGGACATTAAATATGCTAAAAGAAATCTACAACCTCCATCAAATCATTATAGGATAAAAAGAATGCTAGCGTGTTTATGACGGAAAGACCTCCAAGCCACTAAAACCACTTGGATAGTACTGCAGGCTCCTAGCGAATGCTAGACGAAAGTAAGGCTAGTTTTAATTTGAATAGCAAGCTAATATTGTCGACGGTCCAAAATGCTTGACCGCAACGAGAAATTGTTATTTAAAAAAAAAAAAAAAAAAAAACTCTCCCAGATGTTGCCGCTAATATTACCTTATACAGGCGTCTGGGCTATCTTGTACCGTAAATTGTCTTGATCACCTATCATAGCTGCTAGTATTTTCAAGCGAGTTTACTGAGTAGTTAAAAAAAAAAGGAAATCATATCATAGGTTAGGAGACGCAGTAGTTTACTAGCTGTAAAATAATCCCTAGTACCAAAACGAACTAGCTTGTTGATATCCCAAATTAAGTCGAGCCGTCTAGCTAAAAACAGAAAAGTAGTCGCTGTTTGTGGTCCAGCTGTATAAGTAGTTAACATAGCATGGAGAAGAGTCATTCGAACATCTGCAGATACTTTTGTTTGTGCATTCGAAAGACTTGGGGGTGGGGGAATTTATAACAGGAAGTATGAAAAATACAGTATTCTATAATATATAGTACTGTAGTGTTTTATACCATCTCATCACTTGCCTTAATAAGCCTACGCAGCACACAGTACACACAGCATTCTGTCCAAGTGACCATGGTTGGTGTTTTATTTTCGTATGCGCTGTGCTCAGCATGAGATTAGTTATGGGGCTGTTAAAGAATGGTTATGAGATGCTTGGGATTAAGTGCAGTAAATCACCGCGCTTGTGTCTTGCGAAACCACTTCGTACCAAAGAAGAAGTGCAAACGCTTAGGTCTTTGGCGGAAAATCATGCAGATACAGTCTAATGTGAACATATTTGAACTCCAACCATTATTAGCTCTGAGTGTGTGGTCCAAAAAAAAAAAAAAAAAAAGAGAGAACAAAATAACTTGGTTACACTTCGGGGAGCAATTGCCTTGACCTAGAAAAGATGGGTTACACCCTTTTTTTTTTTTTCTTTTTTTTTTTTACAAAATAAAAATAAAACTTAAGTTCCACTGTCAGCTCCAATTATGTCTAAACAATTACACATTTAAAAGAAAAAAAAAAAAAAAAAAAGATTAACCCTACAGTAAATACACCCTTAAGTGAGCTTTCTTCTCAGCAAGTATATAACAAGCAAAATCCCTCATTGCCGAGGTGCCATTGTTCCCTCAGACTGGCCAAACAAATGCAGACGAGGCGAGGAGCAGCAGTCCAGCACGATGTTGCCATAGAAACAGAGAGGCCTTGCTCATCACCCGTGTGTCCCGGGCCCCAGCCCCCTTCTTCAATGCAAGCAGGGCCGCTTAATTTCCCTGACCCCTGGGGTCTGCTTTTAACAGGCCCCATTGATTGGGACAAATGGGAGAGCCCCAAGCCGCTCGCAACTCCTCTGTAACGAGGTTAAGAAGACTGGAGCTACAGAGAAGACATTTGGAAGAGCTGGACAAAAGTGCAGAGTTTTTTCTTTTCTTTTTTTTTTCATTTTTTTTTTTTTCCTTTTCCTGAGCCGAAACAAATCATTGACATATTTAAAGGCTAATTAAATGATGTGTCGAGCTCATCCTGTATTCATTCTGGGGCGCAACCTCACTTTGGATCGATGATTGGTGCCTGTAATGTATTCCTAAATGGCTGCCATTAAACCTTTGGAACGGAATCGCCTGTGAACAATGCGCTCCCTGCCTTGGTGCAGGTGTAGACGCCTCAGGGAAGCATGCTATAAATGTCGAATATCGACCGTTTTCTTTGACATGGTTTGATGCGAGCCTCAAACTGAGTCTTGAGTTTGGGTCCGTGCCAGCCTAGCTTGTTCTGACCTGCGTTTTTTAGGAATCTGTTGGGTCATCTGAAATATTAAATTCGCAACACATTGCGATGAAGTATCTACGGTGAAATCAGAACTGGGGTTTCGACTCTGAAGTCCACAGCCCACGAGGCAAAATGATATAAATCCCAGAAGGTCTGTAGAGCGCATACCTTGGTGTAGTCGGTCCATGGATGAGAAACTAAGCTCTACGAAAAAGAGGTCCTCGGGGTGAGAACCATGCCAACATCATCCATATTCCCTTAACGCAGAAATGAACACTATGGTGGTTTAGTAAACTCCAAACCAACCAGCAAGTATAATAACAAAAATTTGAAAATAGGTATTCACGTATTGCAAGCAAAAGGTCAAGCAGAATTTCAAGTAGACTGTTGCTGCATGTGTGTGTGTGTGTGTGTGTGTGTGTGTGTGTGTCCAACGCCCACTTTGGAGGCACTATGCAGCTGTTGCTTTTTCAGATGGAATAGATAATAGCCGTCTGACTCCCTGAAGGCTCATTAAGGACGTATGGTCAGTACCGATACGATATAATCTTGCATAAATATACTCCAGGGATGACGGCTGATTTATTGGAGGAAGCAAATGAATTTGATACTCGCCCTCAGACATTCCATTTTTTCTTCCCTATACATGTCTGAGGATGTTTTTCGTGTGCATCCCTGTCTCAAAATTTTCTGGACGGGGAGGGTTGCACAAGGCTAGCGACAAGATGGGGCACCAGCTGCTCCCTACACTTCCACTCTGCCCCCACTCTCCCCTCCCTCGTCCTCTCCTGCTGCTTACCCTGACGGGGAACACACAACTCCTTTATGCTACCTGTCTATCACTTATCACACCACCTTGTCCTGCCACTGTCACTGGCCGCCGCGGTGGGACGGAGTCCATGAGTCTGCCTATAGAGACGTTCACTCTTTTTTCCGTCTGCTCTTTCAGTGCATAATCTGTTTGAGTGACAAACCGCTGATCTTTCACTGAGAATTATTTGCAGCAAAAGTGGAAAACATACAGTAGCATGCGCTATTTATAAAAATCATCATCCAAGTTGTTCCCTAAAGGCACCGTGCCTCTGGAACAAAGATTGATAGTCACTTGTATTCACGAGAGCCAGACTGGAAGACAAAGCCGCTTCCAAACTGCCTTTTTGTTCTCTGTATGCTTCTGTAAAGGACAATTTCTGTTTGCCCTAAGATTGCTTCCTCACATTTCTACCTCCCCCTCTCACTCACCATTCGTATGCCGAGGCTGTTCTAAACACACCTTGGTTTCTAAAGCGCAGCTCCCCCCGTCCCCCGCCCCCGTCCCCCCCCTCCTTTTTACTCCTCTTCACTGAGGCAGTTTGCGCCTTTGACCAGTGGGATGCATGCACAACAAGGGAGGGATGTGCGCCGCAATGGCTGCTGTTGCCCTGGTAACTACCCGTCCTTGAGCAAAGGGCACATTCAGAGTTTCAGGGCCAAGGTTCTGACAGGCGCAGTCAAAACCCATAAAAGCTGGCAATGCATCAATCTAGGCACGAGCCACGTAGACGCTCAAACCACTTAGCACCAAAGGTTCATCCACAGCCTAATAAGAAGCTTGATCCTTTTGTGTCTACAAGGTCTGCACCAATGTTTTATGCCTAGTATTATCTTTGGATAATGAGAGCGCTGATTATGTGGTTAGCAGGTGCGTGCTCCCCATGCTTAACCCAATACCCCAGCTTTTTTTTTTTTTTTTTTTTTTTTTTTTGAATTGACAAAAGGCGGAGTGGCATAACAGCACCTGAGCCATCAGATCCCCGGTTTCCCTGGCCTTCCTTAAGAAGCAAGCCACCTCAGGGCAGAAGGGGGAAGAAAGAGCCCACTCTTGTCGCTTAGTCCTAATATGGCCGATACAATGCTAGCATTCAGTGTGGGCTCAATGGTATATTGACGGGATGTGAAACGTGCAATACCCGTTGCGCTCACAAACCTTCAAAAAAAGATTTCCAATGCAAAGTCTCCAATTAGTGCACCTGTATATATGCCTCATGGAGTCAATGCGTATGGTTATCCGACCACCTTCTTTCACCCGGGAATTTCTGCTCCCAAGAACATGTGCATTGATCACTATCTCACGGAGGAAATCAAGTGCCCCCACAGAGGCCGTGACTCTCGATCGGACAGCCGTCTTTGACTGACGGTGCATCTTTAATGGAGATAAATGCACACGCAGGTCTTTCCTAAGCTCCAGCCATCTGTAACCCGCTCCATCAAGGTGAAGAAAGAAGTGGGGGATGGATAGAAATCGGAGGTCTACTTCCAATCAAATATCCTCCCAAAATCCCCGTGAGCCATCAGTCAAGTGATTTGTGTCTGTACGTATTCAGCTGTCTCCTCTGATTGCTGTAATTTTACCAGCCTGTATTTATGTACTTTTGTATGGGAAGGGAGATTGTTCCGCAGAGAAAATTCCACATATTACTGTTACAGCTTTAGGAAAAAAAAAAGAAAAAAAAAAAGAAAACTTTGTCACCATTTCTTGTTCAAATTCAAGTCCTGACAGATGGCTTCGATGAAAGGTTTTGACAATAAGACACGGCCAATACTATATTTACTTTTATTTCTTTTTTTAACAATTGTGTCTTTTCTCTCCCTCTGTCCTAGCCATATTTGTGTTGATTATTATTATATCTAAGCTTAGAGGTAGTTATTGTTATTAGTACTCTAGTTGGTACTGCTCATTACAAAGCCAAGAGAAACTTTTGTGCACAAAGTATATATGTGCACAAGCCACCGATGCAGCGTCCGCTTGCTTATCTGCATTCCATTTGTGTAGCTGGAAGATTTAATGGATGTATCCATTAAAGCAGGGCTTCTCAAAATGTTTGCATCCAGGGATGCTTTTAACAGTAATTTTCTTTCTTTTCAAAAAAAAAAAAACCATAATCCCATTCAAATATTAGGCTGGGTACTATATGAGTACTGTAATATTTTTCATGAACCTCACTTTGAGAAGGGTCAGAACTAAAACATTGCTGGCCAACAGTTTTACACACTGACCTGTAAAATGTTAACAAAATCATGGCAGCTGTTCTGCATATTTATTGCTGCAAAGCGTCATTAAACAGCATACAACAGCGAACCAGCTCTGTTACCGTCTCTTCACAACTTCCCTCCATGATCACGATGCTTATCCACGAATGACACACTGTTACCTTATGTTTAAAAATAAGTATTTGCCCTATTAATTGGCGATCACGAATCAGACTCCTGGCAGTGTCACAGCCCTCCATGGCCGGGAGCCTAAAGGAGGATAATTAGCCATGCTCTCTGGGTGAGAAGGATGGCAGTACTCTTTCCCGTGTTCATTAGTGATATTACCAAGTGACCGAGTGACGTCATCCAATTTTGGCTGTCTTTGAGCTCGTGCGTACAGAATGGGGCAGTTAGCATCTTGTCCAAGCGCACTTAGCGGCCCTAATGTTTGCACGTTTTGGTCTGCGCGGACACATTAACATATGCGCTTGTCTTAGATGGTTTGTGTTATAGTTCATTTTAGTTTCATTAAGAGATATTTAAAAAGAAATCACAAATTGTTCTTTGATTATTGTTTAAAAAAAAAAAACAACAGGCAGGAGAAATGAGAAACTGAATTAATTTTTAAAAAAAAGCAAAAAAATAGCAAAAAAAAAAAAAAAAAGATTTTGTAAACATGCTAAGATGGACCTATTTTCAGAAAACTGTAATTGTTACTGATAAAGACATAAATCTTTAGGTCACGGCAGTGTACGTAGCTAACTTTAGTTTTGACTTTGAAACGGTATTCCAGAAAGATTACAGCCATGGTCTTCACAAAAATATTATTTCATCGAAGCCACGCCGTTGATACGTCATTGACACCCGCAAAGGGTTAAGCATTTTTGTTTGCGCGTAAGGTGCGCATCTCTTCTTGGATGTGCTGTTGCATGAAACACACCAGAATTTACTGCTTTTAATGAATAGAAGAAGAACTGTAGAAATAATCAACAGAAAATCAACAGAAAAACAGATGTACTTCGGGAAAAGGAAACCATGCATGATTAATTAGAAACCTAGTGAATTCTTACCGAAATCATTTCCAAGGCATTTTAACCCTGAATTCAGCACGAGCAGTCCGACACACTTCCAGGCTTGCCGCACAATTTTTTAACATCGGATTTAAGATTTTTTTTTTTTTTTTAAGATGAGAGGAAGATTTAAAAAAATGACTATTTTTGCCAGGAAAAACAACTAAAATCAATCGGAGCAGTGCGTATAGCTTGTATTGAACAGGTGAAACGAAAATGAGAGCGGCACATGCTGCCAGAGCTTGAGTGGTTGTCGTGGCAAAAAATTAAAAAAACAAGGCATGGATGCTCCATAGAGAGTTAAAATAAAATAAAATAAAATATGGTCTCAATAAAAATGATTCTCACAGGCAACATGGTGTTGCAAGATGCTAGCTACCAGACCAATCACAGTTGATGCGGTCGGCGTCGTTCATTTTCGGAGAGGTGCGCGTCAGGCTACTGCGTTAGGTATGTGGCTAAGCCATGCCATACAGCGTAAGTTCGACGCAGACGGGGCAGAAATGTTTTATTTCTCTCTCGGGTTGACAGTAAACAGAAATGCTTCCCAAGATCGATCTCTGAGGGAGGCAAGAAAAAAAAAAAAAGATACTTCTAAAAACATTGTACGTGTATCAAATGAATATATATAGGAAATCCGCTAGCTACTAAATAACTGAGTCTGCTTCAGCGGTTTTAAAAGAATAATAAGCTCCAAATAAATGCGATTTGAAATTCTTAGTTAAACACAAAAACACATTCCTTTATTATGAAGATTTCATCAAATTGCCTTTGATATTACTGGGACTTTACTAACTTACTTGGCATTTTGGTGCACCAAAAACGATCCTATGTTCTTGTGTGCCATTTCCTTTACTCTGCTAATTTAGCCAGCTCACACACCTAAACACACACACACATTTGGGTAAATTTTATTTACCCAAGAAGTGACGAATTTATATGAAGTTAGGTCACTGTCTTTAAAACTCAATCTACTGAGTGGTAGAAGTAAATAAACTTGTTTTACAAACCCACAGTTTTAAGTCAAGATTTGCACACTAGTCTAGTCTCAACACTTACAGTACAGGAGGTCAGCTAAAACTGAGCCACAGCAGTTTGCGTCGGTCAGTGTAATATTTGTGGGGGACGGGGTGAGATGGAGAGAGCAGGGAGAATATTTTGAAATCTGAAAAATGGGTTGCTTTATACAGTATTTCTAATTTGCACATGTGCCTTCAGTACGTATTACTATTAATATTTAAATTGCATATTTAGGTTTGCAATTATATATTGGGGACAACCCTCCGGAAAACGTGAACATGGGATTTCCCTGGGATTTCCGCCTATGGACGCAGAAGTATGCAGCACAGAATATCCTAATAGTCCTTGACAAAAAGCCTAGTGTTTTGCCTTAATCATGCAACATAATCTATAATATTCTTTTGTGGAGAAATCCTCTTCTCGACATGTCTGTAATCATTTCAGGATATGGTTTCAAAGCCGTACCTAAAGCTAGCTGAAAGCAAGCATCATGGGCATATTGGCTGGCCTTGACCAAATGATTCTTGACAGCCTTATTAGCAACAACCCTTTCTCTGTGTTACAATTTATGTTTTTGCTCTATAAATATGGGGGGGGGGGGAACTACTACTGCTACTAATGATAACAAAGAAAAATGACTTGTTTTTCGTTTCTGCTCGCAGGATTTTGAAAGCAATAATCAAAGAAGAAACGATCAATTTCTGCCATAACACGCAAAATAGAATGACCATAAAGTGTAACATCCTTTAGGGCCTACCCTCCATGGCTGGTACAGTAGATGTGCTGTAGTGGAGAAGTAGCTAGTTAATGAAAACTAACCGATAACCAAAAAATGTGAGAAATTGGAGTATTA
>JAOVYU010000001.1:20554319-20566550 GCA_025674565.1 Synodontis membranacea | reverse complement strand
TGACTTCCTGATTAACTGGGATGCAAATATGAGATGGCACAGAGGCCAAATTCCCTTAGTCATCCATCAACATGGGACAGATGATAGAACGTATCCTAACTGAGGGAGAAGTGTGTTGACCTTCATTACTCACCAAAAAAAAAAAAAAAAAAAAAAATGCTACTCATCTGAAAATGCCAGTTTCTGCTGTTTAGGGCAATAAAGACAAGTGGACATCAACTGGAACCATTACAACCGTGCCTGGAAGAAGACCCAAGTTTGTTTTTCCTCTCACCTACAGTACCCCCAAGGATCACTGTTGGCGAATTACAACAAAAAGTAACATTTTGGGCTCGCGAAGTCACCAAAACCACCAATAGACGCCACGTCCATGTCAGCAGACTATTTGGAAGGCCTTTTATTTTTTGGTTAATCACAAACGTATGCTTCTGGAGTTTCTGAAAAACCACTATAACTGACTGGGACAGTGTCCTATGGTGTGAAGAAACAAAAATGGAGCTTTCTGCCAGTAAACACTCGAGGTGTAAAAAATAAAGATGGCTATAATAAAAAGAACCTTATCCCAACTGTAAAATCCAGGACTTGTTGTTCTGCAACAGAACGGCTCCAGTTAGTAAACGCATGCAGACGCAAAATAAACTTGCAAATCTTTAGTATCACCATAACGCTGATATTTACATAGAAGATGATATCTCGTATCTCTGAACTGCATGTCTTTTTAGAATAAAGGCTTTTATGTGATATCTCCTGTCTGTAGAGCTGTTAGAACAGTGCGTTACTGATAATTCTACCACGGAGGCGAGAAATACTCTTCTCTGCCTGGCTAGATGTCTAATAACTTTGTATGAAAGGACACCTGTAAAGTAGATCAGATGGAAAATGTTTTTATTAGTTGGCTGGGAACTTTTGAATGGTAACCATAACAACCATAGAAAATTATCTCTAGGCATTTACATATACAGATGTGTTTAGGTGTTTGGTAAGCGGGGTATAACGGAATACCAGCGGATATTCAGAATTCGGAATTCAGTGGAGGATTTCTTCGCCTCCGCCTGGTCCGTTACTTCCCTATAACAGGACACTTCATTATGTCTTACTTAATGATGTGTGTATTTTCCCTTACATCTATACACAGTATAACTATCCTAATGGATGAAGTTGTAAGTTATTTTACTCATTTTACTGTGGTCTGAACCATGCAGTACACTAACCTTGTTGTTTAAAAATGTGTTGACTATTTTCTCTCTTTTTTTTCCCCCCAGCTCGCCAGTGCAATGCAGCACCTCAGACACTTCAAATGTTTTGCCCGTGTTTCATTTCCCATTGCTCCAAGGTGCTGTCATTAACATTACATATTATGTCATTATTATAATGTAAAATCATTATGTACTGTAATTAAAATGACCCAGTCTCTGGTTCGAAAAGCACATGGTTTCTTTTTCATTAGTATTGGCTTAGTTACTCAGTTACTTGGGTTTAAGACTCTTTAGCTTTACTGACTTATTCCTTAGTATTCTACATGTTTGTAGATTAAAAAAACGACTATTTGTGAATTTCAGACAAAATCCAAAATGTGTTCCAAAGCGTTCCATGAACACTCTTTGTTTTACTGAAAGGCCACACACTTCCTTGTATTTCAGCAGGCAGCTGAAGAGCCCCATCCCTGCAGTATCAGCGTGGTCGGGATTTCTCGCTCTGCATTCGGGCCCCAGTAGCCATGATCAGCACTATGCCAGATTCAGAAGCCGGAGGTTCAGATATGCATTAACTGGCCTTGTAGCTGGAACTGGAGCTGTGCTGGCATACGGACTCCATCACAATAAGGTGAAGCAGACTTAAAAATCAGAATTGACTGCTATGTTGAAATACACGCATGCCAAAGAAACAGGATGCTTCTGAAAAAAGGAAAATACTGAATTCTGAAACTGTGTGTGGTTATGAATCTCCTAAGAAGGTCACAGATGACGCCGTGCCCTGTTATAACAGTACTGACAGTACGGATGCACTCCTACGGTACACGGTTATCATTCCACTAATAAAACATTGGCTCACAATGTACTTAAAACTTTCAAAGTCCATCAGGACAGTTCTGACTCTGAGACATTTCCCCCTTTTAAGGAACCAACTGATAGGACAAAATCATCTTGCTTATCAGGAGTGAATTAAAAGTTCTGTCTGATGGAAGAGAGATATGGCACACTTCCATGAAACCATTGATGATGTTCAACTTGCAAGTTTATTAACACGCCCATCAAATTCACAGGCAGGAAATAATTCATTCTGAATTCATCAAAAACTGCAAGAATTGTTTATTTTCTCTCCTGAGAAGTAATCAGCTGAACATCACGGACACCATGAGGAAACTGGTTGATCATTCAGCACCTTTGTAACATAATCCTGATGATAGAATCGAGAGAGTTTGAGAAACCTGGTGATTAAATGAAAAATGGAACCTACTGTAAAAATGAAGAAATCCATCAGGACTATATCCTGAATTCATTTACATTTCAGATTTAGATTATTATTTTTTTCTTAGCCTACATGCAGTGGCAAAACTCATTGCTCTGTGTGCTGTATACGTGCACAATAAATACATCATGTGCACAATAAGTACAATACATCACCTTGCAGTTAAACATCACCCTGCAGTTAAACATTATTTTGCTAATCTTCAGTAAGCACATTACCCTGCTCAGGGTCATGACCTGGATAATGTTGCAGTCTATTATAGGGCACCTTGCATGCATTCATTCACACCATGGCCCAATTTACAGTAGCCTGTCTGCCTCCCAGCAGGATATTGCATTGGTTAGCATTGTTGCCTCTCAGCCAGAAGGTCCTACTCTAGGTTCGATTCCTGCTTCGACCAAGGTGACTTTCTGTGTGGAGTTTGCATGTTCTACCCTGTGAGGGTTTCCTCCCACACTAAGACATGTGGAAATCAATGAGGTCTCTACTTTAACTTGCCCATAGGTCTGAATGGTCCCATCCACCGGGGTGCACAAGTTAGTGTGTCGCCTGAATGACAGTCTTAATGGAGGGTTGTGTCAGAAAAGGGCATTTGGTAGCTGGTAGCCTAGTTATTTAGGTTTCCTGGCAACCAAAACATAGCAAATGCACACATCCACAGGCTCAGTGGACTAGTTAATGAATGCATCATATTAATTCTTGGTTCTTTTGTCTGAGCAGTAAATCTTCTGAAAATATAGTGTGTGCACATATAGAATGTTCTGTCTTCCTGTCATACTGTAAGTAGAAGGCCATAGGGGGGAACTGCCCAAATGTGTGAGGAACACAGTGGAACCTTATTTCTCATTGGATATGTTTTTTTTTTTTTTCCTCAACCAAAACTACTTGTAGCTAAAGCAGAATCCAGTCTGCGAGATAGCTGAGCAGACCTGGGATTCAAACTCAAAACCGTAACCAAGATATTTTATAGCATTTAGCAGGTTAGCAAGAGTGAATGTTTTTTGCACTCAAACACTGGCCTCTAAGTAGTTGTTTTTATTCAGAAATGGCAGTTATTTGGCCGACTGTACTGCTCGTTCTCATTTCAGTGTTACTATTTAACCTTAAAAGCTGTTCATTTTTTTCCGATGTGTAAAAAGGAAAGAAGGATGAAGCGGCTGTGAGAAAATACAGTAATAAGATTAATGAAGGGACAATTATTACACTTCTTAAAACATTCCTTTATAAAGTCAAACTGCACAGTTGTGTTCACACAAATGTTTCCGAGACTCATTCACAATACACATGCTCTGATATTACAATAATTATACACAAACTGGAAATTGGATTTTCCTGGCGGTATCGTGTGTGATTTATTAGGATCAATTACTAAAAAAAAAAAAAAAAAAAAAAGTCTTTCTTTGTAATAGATCTCTCTTTTGGCCATATCATGAGCAGAATACATTGTTAATGAGCGACATTGTAGTGTAACATGGTAACATCATTATTTGCGTAACCAGTGTGGACATTGCTTTCTGGGGCTTTTTTGTTTTGTTTTTTTATGCTTCTGCCACTAGGTGGTGGAGGCATTTATTTATTTATTTTTTTCAGTAAGCAGCAGATAAAAGGATTTTGAAATTTATCCAAACAGGGTCCAGGTCACAGCAATGTCAGATGTCTGAATAGGTTTTCTTCAGTAGCTTCCTTTCTGTCTGAAGTATAGTCTAACAGTATTTGATCATAAAGTATAGTCTAACAGTATTTGATCATAAATAAGTAACTAGAAGAACTAGATTCGCCACTGGCATTGAGTTCTGCCTGTTTACGTAACGCATGAATGAACCATTTAACAATGTCTGGGTCCTTTTAATTGCTTTGCCTTGATAAGAGTATCTGTAGCTGTAAATCTAAATCCTGATATAATAGATAGGACTCTAATTGCTCCTGACAGCAAGTTGCAAGACCCTTGCGTTTTGTAGAGTGATTTCTCAGATTTCATTTAAGTTTGGTATGCTCTTAAAATTGTCAAAGGGTTATATCATATGCAAACAAGATTGTATTTAGGCTAAGAAGTCCAAAGATTATATAGATCCTTCATCTGTGGTAATACATTCATGTTATCTGACTTTAAAATGTTATGGAATTGCATAGTTTAAGCAGAAAAGGTTTCTGTCAAATAGGTTCACTGCAATACAAGAGAAACCTAATGAGCCACGATGACTGTCAAACCCAAACTTCTCTGTTGCCAAATCATTTGAAAGAATGGTGGATAGGCTATGGGAGAGTAAAAAAAAAAAAACGTGAGACTAAGGAACATGATATCTTAATATATTAAAAAATATATATATTTCTCTCTTATTTTAAATTGTTAAAGGGCAAAAATTAAATCTCATAGACAGTTGTGACATATTGTCAGAAAGGAGGCTCGCTATCATTAAGTCATTGCTTATTTCTTTTAGTATTATTTTCTTTATAAGCAAAGGAGAGGAAGATATCAAGGCAAGGAGGCTAAAATCCTGCATGTTAAACAAGAACTGAAATATTACATTTAATGAAACACAAACTGAAAAAAAAAACCCTTCCTATTTGGTATACTACACTGCTAGAGAAAAAATATAGCAAGCCACCCACGTGTCTTTCTGTCAAAGCTGAACCTTGCAAAATCTTTTGTCATGGTATGTCATTATGCGACTAACTTCAAATTAGGAACAAGATAACAAAATACAAAGTCCAACATTCCTCCCATCATTGGCTACGTGTTGCTATTCAGCATTAGTGGATCACAATGTGAGAAGTTTCAAGAGACCTTGAAGAATATAAGTACATAAAAACTTCTTGCACTGTACACTACTCTACTGCAATCAACCTACAGTATAACTTATGAAAAATGTAAAGTACTGAGCATTGTGTATGAATTGTGTGCTTGTATCTGTCAATTCATTCCTCGTTTTGTCTTTGTTCTCAATTCATTTTCTAGGCCGAACAAGTGGCGATTCCGGTGACCCTGACAAGCTCTCTACCAGTGTACAGCCAGGAGGAAGTTACAAAACATTCCTCAATTGAAAATGGTGTATGGGTCACTTACAAGGGAGGCGTCTATGATATCACTGACTTTGTGGCCATCCATCCTGGCGGTGACAGAATCCTTCTAGCCGCTGGTAAGTCTTTAGAACCCTTTTGGGCACTGTACGCCGTTCACGGACAAGAGCACGTTCTGGAAATTCTGTCTGAGTATAAAGTTGGCATTCTTCGACCAGAGGACAGCAAAGAGGAGGACATTAAATCTGCAGATCCTTATTCTACTGACCCTGATCGTCATCCTGCTCTCATTGTGAACAGTTTAAAACCCTTTAATGCTGAAACACCACCTGCCATTCTTACTGATAGTTACATCACCCCCGCTTCCATCTTTTTCAAGAGAAACCACCTTCCTGTTCCCCACGTAGATCCTAAAATGTACAGGCTGAAAATTGAGGGTCTACCTGGTGGTACTGTGTCTCTGACTTTGGATGATCTTAAGTCTCATTTTCCTAAACACACAGTAACGGCAACCCTCCAGTGCGCTGGGAACCGTCGCTCTGAGATGAACAAAGTGAAGCTTGTCAAAGGTCTAAATTGGGGAATTTCAGCAATCGGTAATGCAACATGGTCTGGTGCTTATCTAAGAGATGTCCTGTACTATTACGGCTTTGGTCCAGAGGTGGCAGCTAAAGCGCAGCATGTGCAGTTTGAAGGTTTAGACATAGATGGGACAGGTACAGCATATGGAGCATCAGTCCCATTAAATAAGGCCATGAGTGAAGAGGGAGATGTCCTGTTAGCATACGAAATGAATGGAGAGGAGCTTCCAGCGGACCATGGCTTCCCAGTCCGTGTTATTGTTCCTGGAGTTGTTGGAGCCCGAAATGTCAAATGGCTTGACAAGATAGTCATTAGTGAAGAGGAAAGCCAGAGTCACTGGCAGCAGAATGACTACAAAGGCTTTTCACCAGGCACTGATTGGGACACAGTGGACTTTAAATCGGCTCCTGCCATCCAGGAGCTTCCTGTTCAGTCAGCCATCACAAATCTGGCAGATGGTTCCTCAATAGACAGAGACATGGAGGAAGTGACTGTTAAAGGTTATGCCTGGAGCGGTGGAGGGAGGGAGGTGGTGAGGGTCGACGTCTCATTGGATGGAGGGAAAACATGGCATGTGGCCAAACTTCAGAATGGCGAGGAAGGCGAAACTTCTTCATCTTCTCCTCCACCTGGTCGAGCTTGGGCCTGGAAACTTTGGGAAATGACAATGCCAATACCAGAAGGAGCTCAGGAGCTGGAGATTGTTTGCAAAGCAGTCGACAGTAGTTACAATACCCAACCGGAGTCTGGGCAACCTATCTGGAACTTGAGAGGGGTTCTTACCAATTCTTGGCATCACGTCAGGGTGAAGGTAAAATGAGAGTAAGAAAACCGAAAGAAGTGACGCTCTTTCTTTCTTCCTTTCTTTCTTTCTTTTACTCAGGAAAGCATAGTGGTTACACTATATATGGCTCCAAGTGTTTAGTTGTTCCTCCTTGCTAGCTTGAAGTGTTGATTTAGCCTACAGTATTAGCACCATACAGTGAACAAGCCACAAAACATGATGAGATAGTGGTTTTGAGTTTACAATCACAACTTTGTATATTTTGTTTTGACTGTCCACAAGTCCTATTTTACTTGCATCTTGCATCATTTTTTAGCTTATCTTTGTCAATTCTTGTTTGTATGCGGTGCGACTAGTAAATAATGAGACTGATGCTGTAATAAAATTTTAATGAAGAAAACTTATATTTCATTTAGATTCCCCTCCTGCAACTCCACATCGCTGTATTCTGGTATTCCTCTGATCAAAGCGGTGTAGTAGGTCTTCTTCTACTAGTCTCAGAAGCCCCGTTGTTTTCTTCCTCTATTCTGGAACAGACTTGAAAACAGTTCCCTTGTGTGCAGAGCTTGATTTTAGAGAAAAAATGTCACATAGTGCTAGATCAGGTGAATAGGGAATGTGGTCAAGTACTATGGTGCATTTCTGGGAAAAAATGTGTGAATGAGAGCGCAGTTTGTGCTGGCAGGTTGTTCTGAAGCTATTTTCCCGTGGCTGCGGCCTCTTAATTTCTGACCGTTTCTCACGAGGTTTTGAGAACCTTTTTGTAATAGTGTTGGTTCATTGTTACTCCATCGGGAACCCAGCTCTCCATAATTACACCCTTAATGTCAAAGAAAGCAATTAACATGGACTAGAACTGATTTGTCGATCTTCATCCAGCAACCCCTGTGTTTCCCAGTGCATTGACTGCCGTTTTCCCTCAGACTGGACTGGACTGGACTGCTTAGTGTCATTATTTAATAGCCACACCATGTATGTGTACATTTTCAGTCATTTTTCATATAGAACATGCACTATATGGCCAATGGTGTGGACACCCGACCATCATGCTGATATGTGGGATACGTTCTCCAAACCTTTGCCACAAAGCTGGAAACGCACAGTTGTCTAGAGTGACTTTGTATGTTGTAATTTCCCTTCATTGGGGGCCCAAACCTGCAAAAGCATGACAGTGCACCTGGCAATAAAGCAAGTTCCATAAAGACATGGTCTACCAAGGTTGGAGTGGAAGAACTTGAGTGATCTGCACAGAGCCCTGATCTCAACCCGACTGAACACCTTTGGGATGAACTGGAGCACCGACTGAACCCCAGGCCTCCTCGCCCAACACCAGTGCCTGATCTCACTAATGCCCTTGTGACGGAATGGGCAAATCCCCATGGCCATGCTCCAGAATCTAGTGGAAGTGCTTCACAGAAGAGTTAGGATGTTCATCAGGCACATGTGTGTTGGTTAAATGTCCACAAACTGTCCATATAGTGTAACACTGGCCTGGTCATAAAAACTTGATGGAAATTTTTTTTTTGAGATTAGATTTTTGTGTCAGCTACACTAACAGTAGCTTAAACTGTTAAATCATCAGATGCTGAAAGTGACTAATTGTCCTCTAAAATGGGGTCTTTTCTCCTTGGTGGATGAGGTGACAAGATGATGACGTGTGAAGATTTCATTGTCAATGTTTTAATTTTCCCCATCACAATGCTCATAATTTCAATGCTCCGTTCAAAACACGTCATTTACAAACCACTAGGGTTAATGTTCTCGTGCATCATAGTAGAGGAAGTCTCTATTTGTCACATATAGAGTGTCTATAAAAAGTATTCACTCCCTTGGACGTTTTCCCCTTTTATTGAATACTGTAATATTTTTTTTTAACTCAGAGAAAAGGTTATTGAAAAGTATAAGTTAGCATACAAAAAAAATTCCAAGTCACTGAACATTCCCTGGAGTTCAGTTAAATTCCTCATTAAGAAATGGAAAGAATATGGCAAATGTGCAAATCTGCCTTGAGCAGGCCGGCCTCACACATTTGAGTGACCGTGCACGAAGGAGACTAGTGAGGGAGGCCAATAAGATACCTATGGCTATCAAATGGTAGAGACTTTGCATGGGAGATGGAAAGGCGTGTGAGAGACTCCAGGGTCAATTGGAAGAACATTCTGTGGTCTGATGAGACTAGAGTATTTTGGCCATCATACTAGACACTATGTAACAAACAGGGCACATCACCAGACTCACACCATCTCCACCATGAAGCAAGGTGGTGTCAGTATGAATTTTCATTAATTGATAATACTTTGTGGAAATAAATTTTCCCCTCTAATTTTGACATTAGAGGGGGTTTTTTGTGGCAGTTCTTGTCAAAAGAGCCAAATTATATTGACTATGATTTCATTAATTAAAGAAATAAAAGTGAAAAACATCCAAGAGGGTGAATATTTTTATAGGCACTGTACATTACAGCACAGTGAAATTATTATTATTATTATTATTATTGTTATTTGTGTGTCCCACTAATTTAATCACTCATGCAAGCAAAACAGTCACACTACTATATACATCCTGTTAAAAGGCATGCACCACTTCTGCCAGCTAATTTATGTTTTATTAGGTGATAAATCACTATGTTGATTTGTTATACAATATACAGTACTGTGAAAAATCTTAGCATAAAGAAATGTTCTAAAGATTTTTTACTTCTTGCAAAAAAACACTAAACTATATCTAAACTACATCACTGTTTGCTATGACAACCTTTTGTCTTTTATGTACATTTTGTGAAGATTTTAGGAAATTGGCTGGTAAATTTTTCTAAACATCTTTGAGAACCTGACAGTTGTTCTGGAGTCTTTGACTGTCACACTAGCTCCTGTTTTTACAACTAGCTATTTTATTTTATCTGAAAGTGATCAGTTATGCAGTATGGTAGGTTTTCTGGCAAACCTATTCTTTCTGTAATGTTAAAGTTTGGTGGGAATGTTCTGAATCAATAATGCAGTCATAAAGTCATAAAAATCAACATTTAAGACAACATGCCTAAGACTTGTACAATACTGTATATACCCATAATCAACAGAATATCTGTATTTAGGAAGCAAAAGGGGTGAGTCTGTGAGCTTTGAATTCATATCTAGCATTACAATAACAGCTTTAAATGTCAGCAAACCTGTTTACTTTTCTTCTGAATGCTTATCGCAGTAATAACTAACTCTTCACTTTCTGAAAGTGTGTATTTTTATTTTTATTTTTTTACAATTTAGTTAAGGTCAGTTTTAAACAGATCAGCAATGTTTACACAGAATGCAGTAAGTGTGACTATAGGATAATGTAATGTATTTGTGGAAAGCAGCATTTTATACAGCACATTCATGGGAGACCAGTGTTGAATTCTCAAATCTGATTGGTCAGAAGATTTTTGATTAATTTTGTTTAACAGCAGCTCTTACAGTAGTTCCAGCTGTGATTCAAATCATAGGTTTTGATTAACACACCTGTAATACATCATAATTTCTGTAGCAACAACTCGTTCACATTGAAATGTATGTCTAATAAATGATTTTAAAGCTGTTATTTAATAAAAATTAAAAAAAAAAAAGTAATTTGGTGAAGTATTCTATAAGATGGCATTTATTTAACATTCTTGAATCTTGAGTAATGGACATTAGGTTTTCTGATAGCTGAGTATTGTCAGGGCTTTACACTTTCCAGTTTCTGGCTAATGTGACAACCTGTTTTATTTATTTTTATTTTTTTTTTATTTTGTGTCATTGATTTTAAAAGTTAAGAAAGAATCTGGAAAGGGAATAACTGTTTATAATGTAAGTGATAACAGGAACTAACATTTCTTGTGCAAAATTAAATGTAATTATAAATGCTTATAAAGTGTCATGTGTCGTTCATAAGTAAATGAGAATTGTATTTGCAGTAAAACACGGCTGACTGCAGTTATAAGAAAATGTGGGTCGTATCACAACATGCTATCATAGATTATTTTCCTATAACAACACATCCTGTCATTTTATTCCTTATGTCACATCATATATCGGACAAAATGGAATGGAAAACACAGAACATGGATCTCCAAGCTCTTTTTGGAAAGTGTGATTTGTTTAGACAAGCTTTTAGGCCTGCTTAGAAGGTCAAATCCTAAACAAAACATGTTACGTTGGAAAGATTACCCAAGCATCATCTTCATAAAAGATCCAGTAAAAATGTTGTATGTTTAATATCATGTAATTAAATTATTTGATTTAAAATAAAAAACCAATGCCACTTTATAGTAGTTTAATGCAACATATATCGATTATGGCTATTCCGAAGTAATCTGTTTATTTTATTATTCATGGTTCCAGTATAACTTTTTTATTCATCTTTAGTAACCGCTTTATCCTGCTCAGGATTGCAGAGAGGACCCTATCCCAACAACACTGGAAGCAAGGTAGGAGAATTTACCACGGTTGGGAGGTCCTATCAGTCATAGGACACCATTTAGTACATTCTATCTATCTGTGAGGTTTTTGGACTGTGAAAGTAAACCAGAGAACCTGGAAACAAAACACAGAGAACATGCAAAACTTCACACATTCAAATTAATATCATTAGTACAATATAATTACATTAAAATCATTATAGCCTTATAATACATTAAAGTCTAGATTATAGTTCAGATTAACACTAATAAAATTATTTTGCAATGATACATTAAAAACCTATTTTGTTTATTTTTGCTATTTGTTTATTTTATTAAATTTATCCACATTATTATACTGCATATTATTATTAATACCATGTAATTATTTTGTGGAACGAATCTGTTAATTCTATGCAGAGCGTGTGGATTAAGTCTACCTTCTGCCTTGTTGAGATTTATTCATTATAGTAAATGTATTTAACTTTGGCACTTTGATGTTGGAAATCAAATGTGTTCTTAAAATACCGCTGGTAATACAAAACGATTTTCACTTTGAGTAACGGGATAAAACAGACAGTACACACTTGACTTTTGACTCAATAATTTATTGCGCATCACAGTCAGAAGACGATGGAATGTGTGGTTTATAAGAGTGCAGGAGCGTACCATTCAGCACGGCACCATATTTTCTCAAGACAATGCCAGACTTCAACAGACAAAGAAAACATACAGAAGAAAGCAAGATGGTGTTTGCAAAGTAGACCTCCAACAACAATCTTGAACTCTATGCTAGTATGAATGCTAAATCTTTGACGTGACAAGCATACTGTGAATTCAGTATTGAGACACTCTTAATACTCTTCTCCCTCCTCCTCTCCTTCACCTTCAATGGAATCAACACCAACTTCCTCATAATCCTTCTCCAGGGCAGCCATGTCCTCTCTGGCCTCAGAGAACTCTCCCTCCT
>JAOVYU010000001.1:20523779-20543026 GCA_025674565.1 Synodontis membranacea | reverse complement strand
TATATAGTGGAAAAGGACAGAGAAATTGGCGTTTGAGGAAATGGCAAGTCACAGCCTCCCAGGAAATGAGCAGAAAGGAAGAGCAATGGAGCAGAAGAAGCTCATTTTCGGTAGAGCAGGTTGATTAGATTATAGCACAAGGCTGAACATAGGAAATCAATTATACCATGCAGCATAACGTGATCAGCAACTGGAACAGCAGAGCTCTAAATGGAACTGAGACTGACGAAAAGTAATACAACCAAAATACATGAATGGGCAGACAGAAAAATGGAACAGTTAGACAGAGTCAATGTGTACAGAAACCTAATGTACTGTTTTCCAAGGTTTAAGTTTTTTGTTTTGTTTTGTTTTTTTCCCCCTTTTTTTATCACAAACAAATGTTTGTGCAGCATTTTAATTTTGACCTAAATGCAGCTCAGTTCTTATGCATACATTCTGATGCAGGTGTAGTTATGGTTGCATTCTAGCACATAAAGTTAATCATCATGATTCCATGGCAATATATGAGTCAGATGAACTAGAGAAGTGTGGGCCTGCCTTAGGCCATTACTCATTTGCTAGCAGGGTAGACAGCAACAAGAAGTATGAGCTTATATATAGTAACATGAGAAGTGCAATAGGAAAAGGAAGAAGACAGAGAAAGATACTTGGTTTTGTTCAACATTGCACCATCATTACAGCTAAAAGTCAATTACTTTGTAAGACGAAAACAATATATTTTTTACAACCACTGCAGTTGGTTGGTAAACTTTTCATGTTTTGTATGAAACATTTTATGGTGATTGTTACAATCAATCCTTTTCATGAAGAAAGCTCTAAAGGACTGTCAAAATGTAATCCTAAAACTTTTCAGTTATTTTTTCCCCTTTACAGTAGTGCAAAATGCAACTTTTTTTTGCAGTGTTTATGCATTTCATATCACTGCACTTTTGTAAATAAAAACTTATCCTCAGTGTGCTTACCAAATCTAAATACAAGCACATAAAATTAAATGTATTCTGATTATCTAGCACACCACAAAAAGTAAGTTTGCATCTGATGCTTATGCACAGAAGTGTGTAAGAAAGACAGGTGTACAGATATAAGGACAAAGTATGTACATATCTCTGTGTGCAAAAAGTTACAAAGTTGCTAGGTAAATATATATAATGTACTATCATATTTTTCCCAATTTTGTTATGCAGTGGCCTGATGCTACAATTGTTTAAATAATTTTTTTCTCATTAATCTACATTCAGTATCCCATAATGACAAAGTGAAAACAGAATTTTAGACATTTTTGTAAATTTATATAAAAGAAAAATGTGAAATATCACATTTACATAAGTATTCAGACCCTTTGAAACAACACTTGACATTTAGCTTGGGTGCCCCTTGATTGTTGCTGAGATGGTTCTACACCTTGATTGGAGTCTAGCTGTGGTAATTAAATTGATTGGACATGATTTGGAAAGGCACACACCTTCTATTGAAGGCCTCACAGCTGACAGCAAAAAACCAAGCCATGAGGTCATAGAAACTGCCTGCAGAGCTCAGAGACAGGATTGTTGCAAGGCAAAGATCTGGGGAAGTGTACAAAAAATCTCTGCTGCACTGAAGGTTCCCAAAAGCAGTGGCCTCCATAATTCTCAAATGAAAGAAGTTTGGCACAACCAGCACTCTTCCAAGAGCTGGTCGCCCAGCCAAACCGAGCAATCGAGGCAGAAGTGAGAGTGAGAGAGGTAACCAAGAACCCGATAGTCACTCTGACTGAGCTCCAGAGATCCTGTGTGGAGATGGGACTAAGTTCCAGAAGGACAACCATCACTGCAGCCATTTTCAGTTCTGGGCTTTGTTCCACACCTGTTCCACAGCACTCAGGACCTCAGACTGGGCCGATGGTTCACCTTCCATCATGAAAATGACCCTAAGCACACAGCGAAGACAACACAGGAGTGGCTTAGTGGCTCTGTGAATGTCCTATGGTGGGCCAGCCAGAGCCCTGATGTGAGCCCTGATCGAACTCTCTAGAGACATGAAAATGGCTGTCCACCGACAGTCCCCATGCAGCCTGATTGAGCTTGAAAGGTTTGCAAAGAAGAATGGCAGAAAATCCCCCAATCCAATGCAAAACAGCCCCAGAACATGATGCTACCACCACCATGCTTAACAGTTGGTGCAGCGTTCCTCCGTACCTCTGGTCATTGTAGCTCAAATCTTTGTCTCATCTGACTATAAAACTTTCCTCCAGAAGGTTAGTTCAGGCACAGGCCTGGGATGAGCTGGAAGCTGCTGGAACATTGTCTACAGTCAAGAGAGTTTTATATCACCATGGACTGAGAGGCTGCCGTCCAAATAAAAAGCCTCTTCTTCCAAACTAACACCTTCAAAATAATTTAAAACTTGGGCACCAAATTCTTGTTTTTATCTATTAAAGATGTACAGTATGCTGTACAATCATTCTTCCTCAGAAGTTCATTTCAAATTAAGAATAAAAAAAGGGCCATTACTGCCATGACATTCATGTCCATGATGACTGTATGTAAACTTCTGACCACATCCGTATATATATATATATATATATACACACAATATCTTTACAGCCCATGTACTAGTAGTAGTGAAGTCAGCATGTCAGCCAGCAGTGTAATATTCAGTTCAGTAGTAACATGACAACAGTGATGATTCAAACAGTACATTACCAGCAGTGATGCTGAACATCCTGTCTACTTCCGTATGTTTCTATTAAAAGCCCTGAGTCACTTATAAAGATCAGGAGGCTTACTGCTGTAATACAATATTGAAGACATTCTCAAAACTTAAAAATGACCACTTTGATCCTGGGTCTCATTCAAAGCCTCTTGTGATTCTTGACTGCATACACAGTCAAAGAAATAAAATATTTAAATTCTGACAATTCAACTTAAACAACTAAGTAAAGTGGAATAACAATTGTATGTAACAAGTAAGCATTTGTAGTATAACATGCAATTCCTAGTCCACTTTACTTAGTTTTTTAAGGTAATCAGTTTGCATTCTTTTTTTTTTTAAAGGCAGGTTAAATATTTGAATTTACAGTTCTAATTTCCTTGACTGAGTATGCAGTCAGAAATCAAAAGAGGCTTGGAAGGTGGCCCAGGATCACATTGGTCACTTTTGAGCTAAGAATGTTGCTGTGCATGTTTTGTTTTAAAACTTTTAAAACAAACCTTTTTTAAACTAAGGCTAACTACCTTACCTTAGATTAACAGTGAAACACTGTCATTTATTAGAAATATAGATTTAGTTCAACTGTAGAATTTGGCAGATGCCCTTATCCAGAGCAACATACATTAATCTCATTTTTGTACAATTGAGTAGGTGAGAGTGAAGGTCCATGCTTATGGACCCAGCAGTGACAGCATTTGAACTTACAACCTTCTGATCAGTGGTCCAAGGTCTCAGCCACTGACCTACCAAACTGCCCCTTGGAAATATGTTTTGTCAAAAAAGAAAACTTGTCATGATTTCTGTTTTAGCAATACCTATTTATCTTTCCAGTTTAGCAAATCAAATAAAAAGAACATGCAAAAGCACCCCATTATTGACTTTTTTTTTTTCTTTTTAAGAATTAATGACATTGTTCTTTATTAATAGCTAATATGTTTTCTGCTCTTTGCTTCAGCTATTAGAAAATTAGACAACATGAACTGCATTGTTCTTTTCTCTGGGTTCATTTCTACTGTAATGTGGAAAGATTTTGTATTCTCATATACTGCTGTTCCATTATCAGACATTTGATTGGAGAATGCTGGAGCATGAAAAAGAAAACAGTCATAACAGATGAAACAATATGCAAATGACGTACTGTATGACATACCTTATCAGGATTCATCCTATTTTACACCTGGGCCAACGTACAATAGGATAGGTGTCTCAAAATCCTGAGTTACCCAACCACAACAGGACAATTCTTATAGGTCTACTAATTGCTAAAAAGACAGGCAGTGCATGTCCTAATTAAGTGCAACCAAATATTAGAGATTCACTAAGATTCACGTAAGATTTTGAGGGTATTTATTAGTAGAAGCAAAGTATATATTCTGAGATAGTATAAATAGCCCTTTATATCTGCATAGGGTGCAGGTGCACTTCTACCGAGCCGCCATATTGCAGTGCTGTAGCAGCACAGAAAGGACAAACCTCTAGAGAGCACCTTCTGCATCCTGTGTTTAACAAGTGGCAGCATGAGTCTGGAAGAAAACACCGGAAGGATGACAAAGAAGAAGAAAGAAAGATGAGGAAGAAGAAATAAGAGGAATCAGTGTTTGCTGGTGCTGGCTAACAAGTTTTTAGCATGGAAAAAAACCAAGGGAGTGTGAATACAAGTACTCGGAAGTACGCTACAGGCACCTGGTGGCAACTGTAGGTTCTAATACTTACTTGGAAATGGATAAGGGAGGGGCATTCAGTTTGCTTGAATCCAAGATAGTGGACCTTTAAGTCTGTACTACGGAAAAATCAGAACAAAAAAGGCTGAAAGTATATATTTTTCCCCTGCAATGCACTCTGTCATACACATTGTCAAAACACTTGCAGCCTGAAACATTATATTAAAGTGAATAATAATAATAATAATAATAATAATAATAAGTAACAAAGACTCTGAAACTATTTGATAAATGTACAATACAGCATATTTGCAATTGTTGATAGTCCTTTTGGACTGGTAAAATAGTAAGCAGGTGTTTAATCTCGCACGCAGTATTGTAAAGTGGGTATCAATTTTCATTATTTGCTTGAGTTCTTTATCGGTACGGCTTCTCGACATTTTGTGGCAAGGGTGAGACCAGGAAAGAAATGTGATACAGCACTTTGCAATCTGGTGCTCAGAGGAGCAGGATTGTAGAGTCATGCCTTCTGCTGTGCTCTGAGAACGTCAATACCTTTCACTTACACACAAAGGAGAAGGAAGGACAGCTAATTTTCCACAGTAGTTTTAAGAATATATTTAATATGAAATGAAAAAACAGTGGCTATCAAGACTGTAGTTCAGTAAGGAACCTTATCCTTTGTTGTTTTGTCTGGGGTGAATGTCATTATTCTAAATTGTGCAATATGCATTTTATTTGACAGAGAAAGAGAAAACAATTTTAGGAGAAGCGCTTTGGATGGTTGCAGATGCTGTTAAAGCAAGCAGGGTGGGGCAATGGGTTCAAATATGATGTCTTAATCCAGAAGATGTTTAGGACTCGTGCCAGTGGCGCAGGACAAAAGGGAGGGGGTTTATGTCAGAGAGAGAGAGAGAGAGAGAGAGAGAGAGAGGGAGAGGAGGTGAGGAAAGAGAGATGAAGAGGAGATGGGTTTATAGGGAGGGAGTGGCTGAGACCATGTGGAAGAAAGATGGATGGACAATGGATGGAGAGTTCGTGAGGATTGGAAGGTCGGGGGAGGAGAGTGACTCACTCAGAGGTATAAAAGCCTGTGTGTTCCTCACTCGGATGTCCTATTGCTCTTGCTGCCCAGCTTCATCCACTGCCAGACATCCCTGCAGAGAGGCAGAAAAATTCTTGATACAGCGTACCAGAAGTGTGATTAGAAAGAAAAAGCAATCATGAGCCACTCAACAATCCGCACTTCCTACCGCCGTACTTTTGGTGGACCTACCACTATGTCCGCCATGCCCTCCTACACCTCATATTCATCCCGTTACCTGGGCCCGGCTCCAGCCGCTGTGCCCACACGGACTTTCCGGGTCCGTTCCAGTGTTCCGGCTCCATCGGTTCCTCGCCTCTCCTATGACAAAGTGGACTTCTCCCTGGCTGATAGCATCAATCAGGAGTTCCTCAGTATGCGCAGCAATGAGAAGCAGGAGTTGCAGGAACTGAATGACCGCTTCGCAAGCTTCATCGAGAAAGTGCGGTATCTGGAGCAGCAGAATGCCATGCTCACCCACGAACTCAACCAGTACAAGGGCAAACAGCAGCAGGGTCAGCCAAACCGTGCCAGCCAGCTCTGCCAGCAGGAGATGAGGGAGATGCGCAGACAAGTTGAGCTCATTGGGAAGGACCGAGATCAGATCCAGGTGGACAGAGACAACATGGCTGAAGATCTGGCCTTGCTCAAGCAGAGGTGAGAGAAATCTAAGAAAGTTCTCTGATAGATTTGGAAAGTCATTGGGAATAGCATCATTAAATGGCAGAAGATATATCATGAACAATAGAGCATATACATGTAAAATATGTAAAATACTTAGTCAATCATCCAAGAAAATTGAGTTAAATGATAATGTTCTTTATGGCATTATAAATTATAATGTTCTTTTTTAAGCCTGCATGGCTTCGTTCATCCAAGGCATCTTAAAACTTCCATCCAAATTCTAAACCAGAAATCTGTCTTAATGTAAACTAAAAACTAATAAAATCTCAACTTCACTGATGTAACTGAGAAGTTCTGGCTGGATATTAAATATAATATTGAAACGTAAAACAGAAACATAATTTTTGCATAACTTTGCCTCAGTTTAGAAGAATAACAGTGGTTTATAACACTGTCGATCAAATGTTCTATATTTTGAGGCTATATATGATTACACTCTGGACAACTTATACATTACTTTTACTAATCAAATAAACATTGAGTTCTGCATAGACACTCTTAAAGCTAAATAAATCAGCACACAAAACAGATCTGACGCGTATAAATGTAGATTTGACAAAGAACTCGAGGCAGTTTCCATCAGGAGAGCAGATGCAGGGGTGTTTTTCAGGCAGTTTGGGCGTGGTTGTGGGAATTCTAGATGGTTCTGATATCACTGATATGCTCCCATCCCCTCTTCTCATGCTCAAACACACATATGTATGCAGACATACAAACAAACCCATGACAGAGTCATATTTCTTATTAGACTTTTTATTCAGGCTGGGTCTAAAATCAGACCATGGGGCGGGCGTGGCACTGGGTGGGAACAGAGATGAGACAAAGGGAGACTGTAACGTGGAGCAGTTTCCCATTATGGCTGTTTTGGGAGTGTGGTTCACTTTTATGAGTCAGTGGTGCTTAAGTCTGTATCTTATGAATGTGTATTTAAATACACATACACATTTATGGTGCACTAACATGGTGTACCTGTATCAGCAGTAACTCAAGATAAGGGACAACCAATATGATTTTAATCATAAATACCATTTTAAGGTGCTATTTTACTTTCTATTAAGCACGAAACTGAATACAACATAAACAATTATAATTACAGCATAAAAATGACAGGAAAAATACTACAAATCTTATCATACATGGTAAAACATCGAACAACTACAATTCAGCCAGGATTAAACAAGTTTGTTTTTACAAGTCCTATAAAAACAATAACTAATTAATTGACATTAACTAATGCTTCGTTTTGTAGAAAAAAAAACACATCAAATAGTATTTGTACAGTTTTCTGCCTTAAAGCCATATGTACTGTTATCCATTAAACAGGACCAACAGGGGTCAGCAAAAGCATTTAGGGTGTGGAGAGAGAGAGAGAGAGAGAGAGAGAGAGAACGATGGAGACAGACCAAAAAGGAACAAAAGGAAAAATCAATGTGGTTCGATGCATGAGACACCATTAAAACTATTGGGTATCCTGGGCTCATGGGCTGCTGCCGATTATAAAGCTACATATTTTTGCAACAGGAATTAAATAAATGTCAACCATAACCCAGACACGCACACACACGCACACACACACGCACACACACACACACAGACCACACCTGTCAGGTTTTGGCCAGAGCTAAAATTAGCAGGATATTTCACAATACAAATACTAATATTAGAATTAATAATAATAATAATAATATTAAGAAGAAGAAGAAGAAGAAGAAGAAGAAGAAGGGGAGGGACAGTCAGGTGGTGCAGTGTTTTGCACTGTCACTTCATAGCAAGAAGGTTCTGGGTTCTACCCTGCCAGCTGACTGGGGCCTTTCTGTGTGAAGCTTGCATGTTCTCTCCATGCCTGCGTGGGTCTGAAACAGAAACTGACCTGCGTGTTAGCCCTGAAACAGACTGGTGACCTGTCCAGGGTGTACCCTGCCTACTGGCCCCAGCTTCACCGAGACCCTGAGAGATAAGCGATATAGATTATGGATGGATGGATGAATACAAAGAATGCATTCAAGTCTTCAAACTTGACACACAGAAAGAAAACCTATATCAGAAATGTTTAAAAACAGAAATAATAGCTATGTCATTACCTAATGCTACTTCTTTTGTGATTTCACCGGTGTAAGTCTCATGCCGTCTAGCCAGGCTTTTAGATGTAGTTAACTCACCTTGATTAAATTGCTAAATTCACTTTTGTATGTGTCACCTCCACAGCATTCCTGATTTAGTGAATTTGTTCAATGGGTAGCTTGACCCCCATTTTCTCTCTCAGCCCAAATCCTTTTAGGCTGCCGCATTAGCTAATTGATCCTCTGGCTCTTGGCCAGATGGGACCTCGCTTATTCAGGACGGGGCCATAAGACCGCAGGACAGATGTGATATGACTGTCCTATTAAAGCCTGAAAAACTACCAACCTGGGACCACCAATTTATTAGAAGAAAAGAGGGTATGTGGGGATTTTTGTGCAGTTTGGTCAATATAGAATAACAGAATATTCTGGTCTATCAGTGAACCCCTTGATCTCTGCCAACAAGAGTCTGGAACAATCCACCATTTTCCAATGACTGCATGTCCCTTTGTGTTTTATTCTCCTTATTCTTCCAGTGTCTTTTATTCTTTAGCAATTTGCCAAAAGAACACTTACAAGTTTTTATTTATTAAAGACTGACACATACTTTTCAAATGAAACATCTAGGAAACAAGTTAGTCCCGTTCACAGTAATGTTATAGCACTTATTTAGTAATTGTCATTTTCACCATCTAGCAAAAAATTGGAGCCAGAGCATGAGCAGTATGACTGGATTTGGGGTTAAATATTGAACTGCAGCCAACCAATAGAGGGCCTAAGAGACATTTTTGCTTCACTTTTGAATTGCTGTTATGGCATCAACCCATATACACAGTCATTGGACAAAAAACAGACAAAGGAACAAACACTAGAGACTTCTTCCATAAATACTTAACAAACATTTTCTTACAGATTACATCATCTTTTTACAGATTACGCAGTTTCTTTAATGCATATATGGGAAGTGTCCTGCCATACAACTCCCTGTGTAAGCTGTTATTATAGAACCAATAATGTATTAGAACAAGTGCATTAATATAAACTTTTAATTTGCTATGCATGTGTAGCTAATATCTAAGTTGTGCCGTTAAAGAAATCTAAGCAATATCTTCTGATCAATCAGAAATGAAAATCCAACGGAACTGTGGTATAGACTGGAGTATTCCACATGCACAGTATTGTCTTCATGGCTTCTTCAGAATTCTGTTAACTCCTCTGTGGTTTGCATTTGCACTCCTGATATATTCTTATTTGAAGGGTAGTGTAAGGACAGCTGTCTTCTTCTCTTGGACATTTTCAGACAGTCTCATATTTCCATGTAATGGAGAGAACTGAATATCTAAAAATAGTCTGGACAATACAGGAAAAGAATATATGAAAAGCTCATGTTTACTGATCAATATTCTTGTGATTATAGAGTCTCATTTCACAATAATGACAATGATTTCATTAATTTTTAAGGATACAAAAAAATGATTATACTGTTATTGGTTTGACATTTTCAGATGTTTGCATATTGTATTTTATGCTAAAATAAATTTCAGTTGTCAAAATATAATTATTTAAAAGAATGCTTCAATGATACTTTAATTTACACAATGTTCCCCTTACCACAAATGTACCTGATTAGACATGAAATATTTGGTTTTCCACTGTGCAGATCATTTTGGGTAACTAAAGAAAATTAACTATTTATATTAACTTTTTCACTAATCATAAATAAACTGAGGAAAAACAACAATTGATGGTAACTGTAAATCGTTTCACAAATTACACTGGTGTCCCACAAATTAACAACTGTTAATACAGGTTAGCAGGTTACCAAAAATCTACGGCATGTGTATATATACAGCTGATAACTGTATACAGATAAAGAACATGCACTGATTTCCTTTTTTGCTGCAGGTTGGATGAGGAGACTCAGAAAAGACAAGATGCTGAGAACCAACTGGTCCTGTTCCGAAAGGTGATGATAACAAATGCACACACATGCATGCACACAAACTTATTTTACTATACTTGAGAGGACTATCCACTGATATAATTATTAATGTAACTGATTCTATGCTAAACCTAAATATAACCTTAAATCTACCACAGAAAGAAAAAGAAGGTCAAGAATGTCATATATTCTTATATTTGTGGGGACGTATAGTCTCCAACAAGACAAGCCCCAGATGTCACAAACACCCACCCTGCCCCAGCAACACCATCCCCACATACACACACACACACACACACACATGCAACTCAACTGGGAGTGTGCTATTGATTTGTGAAAAGTGAAAAAAATATATTTTGGCCTGTACTATTTATATAATATTATTATCCCTATAATGGAAGTTTTATCATTACAGATCTATTTTTTTGTCCTGTGCTTCATGTCATCATATTTGTGTGCCCTTGCAGGACGTGGATGATGCCACTCTGGCCCGTTTAGAGCTGGAGCGTAAAATCGAGTCTCTGATGGATGAGATTGAATTTCTCAAGAAACTGCATGATGAGGTAAAATTTGAACTGAACTGAATAAATAAGAACTATTCATGACTGGAAACACAAACCAACTGAGGAAAAAGAAAGTTCATTTAAAGGCAAAGGACAGAAGAAATGACCTATAATCACAGCCTGAACAAATCATAATCAAAGCAAAAATGAAAACTTATTATACGAGTTTGGAAGAAGAACGAAGAATGTTTTTGTGTTCCCTACACCCATAGGAAATCCAGGAAGTGCAAGTGAGCTATGAAACCCAGCAGATGAAGATGGAGGTGGAGGCCACAGTCCGTCCTGACCTGACTGCGGCTCTGAGAGACATCAGGTCTCAATATGAAAGTATTGCAACAAAGAACATGCAGGAGTCTGAGGAGTGGTACAAATCCAAGGTAATGGGGAAGAAGGCCAACACACACCATGGAAGGCATTACACAACCTCTTCTGAGGCATCGCTTAAGCTGTTATCCAACGTCTATTCCCATAGAGTACAGACTTAAAGTGTTTATTCATTTACTAGTCTTACCGCTCACACATACAGTATGTTAAAAGGTCTCACATGCTCTCTTACACAGACACACACACTATGCCCTCACACTGATCAATCTCATCAGTGACATACACACAAAAATCTCACATGCTCATAACTATTCAGCACAAATGTTATTTTAAACTATTCATACAAATGTTTCATATTTCATACTTCTCAAATTCTCTGATACACAATACTTTTATGCTGTAGAATATATTTACCTCTCATGCATAAAAAGTTTCACTTTCACATAACATGTATACAAATAAAAATGAAAATTTAATTCCATTCAACTGTCTCACACATCAAAATGTCATATACGTACAAATGAATCCTCATGTGTTGAATTCACACAGGGGCGGTCCTAGCCTGTTTTGTGCCCTGGGCGAAGACCCCCTCTTACAGTATACTGAGCACAGTTTACCAGTCACAGCTGCCCCAGCAGAGAATCCCCCGCCGCCCCGCCCCTCTCCGCTCTGTGCGGCAAGCAGCAGGCCCACCTCGCAAATGGAGGGCGCACTTACTACCCGCAAATGGGCAATAGAAAACCTATGCGCTGGCATGATGTCGAAGCAACATGGGCGCGCAAAAAAATAAAATAAAATAAAAAGAATGTTTGTTTTGGCGAGTGCCCGATGCCGCCCCCACCACGATGCCGCCCTGGGCAACGGCCCACGTTGCCCATATCAAAAACCACCCCTGAATTCACATATATGTTTATGAGAGGTTCATAACATTACCTTAACAGAAGCCTGTCTTTTAGTATTAAGACTACGTGAGTGGACATTTGTTATAATTTTGATTTCAATGGGGAGATAAATTCTACTCTTCAAAAATTATAAGTCAAGACACTTTAATGTTACTGTTAGACAGTTAAAAAAAAAAAGGCCTGGATGACTGAAAACCGTATCCAACCACCATCTTATTCATGCTGGCAGCAGCAAACTAACGCTCTCTGTTCTCACACTGCAGTTTACTGACCTGACTGACTCAGCCAAGCGCAACGCTGATGCCATGAGACAGGCCAAGCAGGAGGCCAACGAGTTCAGGAGGCAGATTCAGAGCCTGAACTGTGAGATTGATGCCCTTAAGAGCACGGTGAGTTCAGATAAGCTTTTTTTCATCTGGGTTTCGTCTTGACGCTATATGTGTAATTCTTCACATAAAACACAGCACAGGCATTTTTACACAGGTTAAGGCTGAACTTTCAAATAGCTTGCATGTGATGTATACAATGACATCATGGTAGATCCTTTGTTTTTCACATCATTTTTGTTGACAGCTTACAGTGATCGACCTTACCATTACTATATGTACCCCACTGCAGCACAACAATTTCTTGTAGCTATACGAAATTCTTTTTTACAACATCATGAAATGCAATCTATAGAGTCTGAAAACTTCAGGATATTAACATTAACTTCAACAGTGCGTGACTGCCATTAACCAAAAATAGCCACAATTTACTAGGATTATTTGGTACGTACAGTTGCAGTATTCTTAGCGAATTATGTACTAGCTATCTCAGCATTTCACAGATGCTCAGGTGACATTATGGCTTTAAATTAATAGAGTAATCAAATTTTGTGAAGTTAAAGGAATGGATCATTGAAATAATTAAAATATGTTCTCCTTATGTCAAACATTAATCTGGTGTCCATGGTTTGCTACAAGTGAAGGAAGCCTCCAAAAACACTGCATACTTATATTTGTTTTAGATGACTCTAGCTGTATTTCCATTAACCTGCTTAATGCACAATTTGAAAATGCGAACTAAAAAACGAATAATGGAAATGTGAATTTATGAAGAAGCTCATATGGCAAAAATGTTTTTATGCTTGCCTAAGATGGCTTTTCAGACGATTCATGACATGAAGCACAAATGAAAATGCTACCATTTTGAAAAAAAGAGCACTCTATAAGTGCTATCATTAGAGACGACAGTATAGCGGGAGTAGAAAAATGAGCTTTAAACGCACAACATCACTCAGTGGAAACACAGAGGATTTGCAATTGTGTTTTGTCAAAATGTTTAAAATATCACTTCTAATTTGCACAAAACTGCAATGGATACCTATTGTGAGTCACATGTCTGATTCTGGTTGTCCAAGATAGCTGCCCTTTAGATTTATGAAATGACAACTGGTCAAAGTTAAAAAAAAAAAAAAAAAAAAGAAGAAGAAGAAGAAGAAGAAGCAGTGTTTTCAGACCTTAAATAATGCATAGAAATCAAAATCATATTCAATTTTAAACAACACAATAATTATGTTTGGATTTAGTAAAAGTTCAAAAATCAATATTTGGTGGAATAATAATCTCTCCACCAGTCTTTCACATTGCCCTTGGGTGACTTTATGCCACTCTTGGTGCAAAAATTCAATCAGCTCAGCTTTGTTTGATGGCTTGTTACCATCCATCTTCCTTCCAGAGGTTTTCAATGGGGTTTAGGTCTGGCCTTGATCTTGTGAGCCTCCATTCACACCTTGATTGACTTGGCTGTGTGGCACAGAGCATTGTCCTGCTGGAAAACTAGAGTTATTTAACATTGTCAGAGCAGAAAGAAGCAAGTTTTCTTTCAGGATAACATTGTACATGGTTTGACTCATGCATCCTTCACAAACAAAAATCTGCCCCATTCCAGCCTTGCTGAAGCACCAACAGATCATCACTGATCCACCACCAAATTTCACAGAGGGTGCATTTAACAGGTCTCTGTCTAACCATTTGACAACAAGGTGATGGGAACAGCTGAAAATAGGGCTCATCAGAGATGACCTTTTTCCAGTCCTCTATTGTTCAGTCCTTATGTGATCTTTAGCAAACCTCAGCTTAGTTCTTCTTTGCTTCTCATTAATGAAGCTATTTTCTAGCTTTGCACGACAAACCCCGCCTGGAGGAGCCTGTATCGACCCACCCTTGCCATGCATTACATTTAAAACATAGACTAATGCCAAAGCAAAGAGGGCCAAGAACAAGCTTCTTAATCAGCCCACTTTAAAAATTTACTTATCATTTCCCCCTCACTGAATAATTAAATTCTCAACAAAAAAAATGCATTATTGGTATTTAATATTGTGCTGGAATCAGATATTGTACTGTACAATTTTATATACTATTCCACAACTAATTCCACACTTGTGTGACACAGAATGAGGCTCTGCTGAGGCAGATGAGGGAAATGGAGGACCAGTTTGGAGTTGAGGCTGGAAATTACCAGGACAACATCACCCGTCTGGAGGAAGAGATCCGCCACCTGAAGGATGAAATGTCCCGTCACCTGAGGGAATATCAGGACCTGCTTAACGTCAAGATGGCTCTAGACATTGAGATTGCCACTTATAGGAAGTTACTAGAAGGAGAGGAAAGCAGGTAATTGATTAGAATGAACTGAATAATATATATATTTACAAGAAGGATGTTAGAAACATTGACCAGCATCACCAACCCAGTAGAAAAGGCCATACACACATATATTATCATATACAGTACATCCGAAACAATTTCCTCTCAGCTGAGGGTGACAGTTTGGGCTTTCTGCCAGCAAAGTGGTTTGGCAAAGTGGCCACACCTTCAAATAACTTGTACTTATGTACAGTTGTACTGATGATCTTGGATCTGCAGTTGTTCAAAAGTGGCTGCAAGAAACATTCCTGAGTGATCTATGATCTATGATCCACTTTCTAAGATCTGTACTGAGCTCCTTGGACTTTCCTATTGTACTGTGTGTTGGTCAATCCAGTGAGTGTTGCCACACAACCCCTTTTTATGTTGGCGCAGAGACCCTACCAGCTGTAGTCATTCATCATCACTAACAGGAATTTAAGAGGCCTTGGCCTTGGGACATTAAAAGACAATTTGGAACTTCAGTACCACTGAGTTAATAATATAAGTAGGTGTATATTTTTTACCCTGTGTTGGGTTCACATAAACCAAAATAAATGTTTAAAAAATTGTGCATCAAATTCTTGCATTTTTTTTTATTAAAGGTGTACAATCACTCTGATACAGAAAAAATGCCTAAAAATAACTGAAAGTCCAATATTGACGTCAGATTCATCAGTGAATTGTTATATTGAATTTTAATTAGAACCCCTCTCGTGAGCACTCAAGTTTCGTTCTTGTCATAGAGCAAGGATTATTGTTATATTTGTGCCTGAGGAGTACTGTGTTCTTTCAGAATTGCTGTTCCTGTCATGAATATAACATCAATCAGTATGCGCAATGGTGGTAAGTCAGCAAGATTCTCAGCTAAATATTATCTGCAAACTAAGATTTTTTTTTTTATTTCTCATTGCCTTTCTACAACCCCATTTCCAAAAATGCTGGGTCTCCATGTAAAATGTAACTAAAAACAGAATGCAATGATTTGCTAATCGTGTAAATCTACTTTCAATCTGAAAACAGAACGAAGATGTCAGATGTTGAAGCAGAAATTTTATTGTTTTTTGAAAAATATATGCTCATTATAAATTTGATGCCAGCAACATGTTTCAAAAAAGTTGGGACAGGGGCATGTTAACCTACTTTAGTATCTTAGGCGACGAGTTGTTGGAGTTTTGAAAGTGAAATGTGATCCCATTCTTGCCTGAAATAGGATTCGGTCTCCTTTGTCTTTTTTTTTTTTTTAAATCAGTTTTCAATGCAGTTTTGTAATACATGCAGAATAGGGCTTGGCATTGACTTGCTGAAAAAGGCAAGGCCTTCCCTGAAAAGCATGTTGTCTCAATGGCAGCATATGTTGCTGAAAATCCTGTATATGTCATCTCAGCATTAATGGTGCCGGCCTTGGTATGCAAGCTAACCATGCCATGGGCTCTATTGCACCCCACTAATGTACACACTAATGCCTTGCTAACAAGCCAAATGGTCCCATTCCTCTTTAGCCATGATTTCCAAAAAGAAAAGTGTTTATACATGGTTTCCTCTGCATGTTAGAGTTTCAGCCAACATCTGAGGATGCATTGATCAACTGTGTTCACAGACAGTGGTTTTCAGAAGTGTTCCTGAGCCCATGAAGTGATTTACACTACAGTATTGTGTCAGTGGCACAAAGCAGTGACGCATGAGGGCCTGAAGATCATAGATATCCAGTATTGGTTTTTGGCCTTGTCCCTGGTGTTCAGATATGTCTCCAGATTCTCTCAGTCTTTTAATGATATTATGTACCGCAGATGATGAAATACCAAAATTATGCAATTTTATGTTGCGGAACATTATACTTAAATTGATGCACTATTTGCCCAGAGAGATTCTGCTTCTTTGGGATGCTCTTTTCATGCCCAGTAATGTTAATGACCTGTTGCCAATTAACCTAACTAGTTGGGAAATGTTCAACCAGGTGTTTTTTCCCCCCCAGTCTTTTGTTGCCCCTGTGCCAACACTGAAATGTATTCCAGGCATCAAATGCACCAAATTGCAGTTTTCCATAAAACAATAGCATTTCAAGTTTCCAGTTTGATATGATGTCTTTGTTCTGTTTTCAATTAAATATCGGTTTACAATATTCTGTTTTCATTTACATTTTACCCGGCGTCCCAGTTATTTTGGAAATGGAGTTGTAAAATAACACTCATACAAATATATAATTTAAACAAAGTTAGATATTTTATTCTTCTAAATGACTCTGTTTCTAATTGGTTAGATTATGACCTGCCTGCTGATGTTGGACATGGCAAAAAGGTTGTGATCAAAACAGTTGAGACCCGTGATGGAGAGGTAAGACATCTTCTTGTGGATTCTTAATCAGTTCCAGGTTATATATTGCAATGTCACTGTGCTTGTACAGTATATGTGAAAATGAAGACTTTCTTGCTTGGTTGTTTTTTTTCTGATGGACAGAGTAGAGGGGCTACAAACAAATTGCAAGATGATAAATTCTGAAGGTTGATATGATGACCTGACATAATAACAATTCAGTGTGGGGAAAAAAATATAATAAGAAAACATAGCGTCGTTTTCGTCTTATGAAATGCAAGCACATACTTCACATATTGTTATTGCAGGTTTGTTCTGTATTAGTAGCCTCATCCTGTTTCCTATTCAGGTGGTGAAGGAGTCAAAGAAGGAGAAAGACACCCCGCGAGAGTCCAAGGAATCTAACTGAGATGTTCAAGAATTGAGGACCCAAGAACATGCAGGCTGGAACGAGACACAAGATAAATAGAAAGAATAAAACATTTGACTCTGTTTAAACCTTTAATCTGATGTTCACTTCTGATGGAAATTAACGTAAAGAAAATATTACCATTCATTTTGACTCAGTACTGTGATTCTGAATGGGGTGCATAGTCACTGCGCAATGGTGCTAACAACATAGCCTTAACCATAACATTTAGGCAAACTGTCACAGATGCTTTATGTATCTTCTCCATTTACACAATCCAATATATATATATATAACTAGTTAATACTCATCATATACTGATAGAAACCATGGTTTTAGACCAATGAAGTCAACCAATGAAGTCACCTTTTAAACACCAATGGTGGCCTTTATTTACAGCAAAACTTTTCTACATCTTTCATGCATGTGAAAATTACACCCATAGCAAGGCGAGAGATATCCATTTAATCTGCTTTCTCTGCATATAATATTCCCATTCAGCTCTGTAGCGTAACATTGTGAGTAGTTATAATTTGGTAGTATTATTCCTGTAATGTAAGCACTTTTGGCCTCACCTGGCAGCTTCTTATAGAATGTGATTTAATGTGATTTAGGACTCAAAATCCAGGAGTTTCACCCCATTCACTTCAGTCTGAGCAATTGAATGTAATTACTGCAGTCTTACTGAGAATGAAAAGAAGCAAATGTTTGTGTCGTGGGGTGTAGCTGGGAAATAAAGCCAAGTGAAACAAAAAGTCTTTTTTTATTTCACATAAACACGTCTTCATCATTGAACAGACAATAACTTTATCATTTGACTAACTAACTTTATTTGTATGTTCAGGTAATTTTAGTTTACATTAGACAAGTCATCATTATCCATCTTGCTATCCGTCATGTATACATACAACGCAGACAACTGACACCCATAATAAGAATACTCAAGGCTCCAGACCTTACTAAATTTAAATAAACATGATAGACTTAAAACTGTAATGATGTTAATACTCAAGTTCAATGGCACTTTTTGACTCTATAGCATACAGGTATAAAAGTCAGCTTATTTATACTGTAAGCGTACTGTCCAGTGTCATCTGGAAAAGGACGGGTTTCCTTGAGTGTCTCTTTCCTCGCCAGGTTTCACTGGTCATGCTCATTATGCATAAGTCATTAATGATACCCAGAACTGGATACATCCCTAGGCTTCAGTAGTTAATATTATACAACGTCATACATTTGATGAAACAAAAACTTGCAGAATAGTTAACAAGATACTGGAAAGCCATTCCTCATCTGACATCACCATATGTTTTACAATGGGATAAAACCCATAGATCTATCAGAATGCAGCTTCTGGTTTTATCTGTAATGTATTTGTGTGTAACAAAATATGTAACAATATGTATTTTGCATGTTTTAATTGTAATAGCGCAAAGATCTAAAAGGGGGTCTTTGTGATCTTGTCAGGTGGCCGAGACAGTGACGATCACAAGAAAGGTTTTCACTGAGAATAACTGGCAAACCCAAATCACAAGGCAAAGATCAAAAAATACGGAACAGTCAATGTGCAAACAGGAACTCCAAGAACAAGGCAGAAAAATCAAGAAACTATGAAACATTCTAGGATCGATACACAGATTAAAGGCTCTGTATGTCAGGTGAAAAGTCTCCATTGGCATAGACACGACACATGCACATAGATTAAACAATGTACATGATAAACAATTCAGGCTACAATACAAACGTCGATAGAAAGAAATATTCAAGATGAAATACAATATGCATTTTCAGTTCACTTTCATTATAATTCAATCTAAATAATAAAATAAATGAAATGCAAATAATTTCTACATACATATGGATTTCATGTAATACAGAATTTGTACATTTGTACACAGTGTCTTTGTGAGCTGTATCATTGCAATTTCCCATCAGTGGAACT
>JAOVYU010000001.1:20469103-20481155 GCA_025674565.1 Synodontis membranacea | reverse complement strand
AATCACAAGGCACACCACCAAACAAAAATGTCACAAAAAGTATATTTATTGAAATATAATGAAAATCCTGTTGAACAAATAGTTGAACACAACGCTAATACTGTACTGTAATGATGCAAAGTAGATCTTCTACTTTGAGCCTCTCTTTTTTTCTTTTTTTTAAACAAGTTAAGGAGCTGTACTGCCTTCTAGTGACAGGCAGAACTAACAGGCAGCCTTAGAATACCAATGAGGTGAAATTAGATAATCTTGATGAGCATAATTAGTAAACAAACTACTCAAAAAACAAAACTGCATATTTCAGCCGTTATGGTCATTAGAATCCCTCCACAGTGTTTCGCCCTATCATTAACTTTGACGTGATTGGCGCGAGTATTGGCACTAGCATTAGCCTGAGCAGCTAATGCCGGGGCCTCACTATTTCAACATCTTACAGAAACAGCTCAGGAAGTCTGCATAAGACTTATATTAAAATGTAATAAAACCTGATAATTTTAATTTGTATTCAAACGTATTTGGTCTCATTACGGTTCGCTGCAGTTAGCATCCCAAGTCTCCCAGAAGTTCCCCGATGAAATGATGGGAGGACCTCCCTGAAATGAGTTTTTGCAGGTTTGGATACCTGTACAGGTAGCTGGGGGTAGTTAACAGACTCAAGTTGTAATTATACCCATGTTATAATTATACGTCGGAAGGACACATGATTAAACAAATAAATAACCTTAGAAAATATCTTGGGCTTTTGGAAGCATAGTCCCAAAACAGCTCCTGCCTAGGCAGCCTAATCCCGAATGAAAAGATAATGTAGTGTTATGGTATGTGGGGTCATTTCCAATGCCTGAGCTCTTTCACTCTGATGTCATGGATTCAAGGGTGTGGAAGCCAACAGGCAAAAATCACCAAAACAGTATTACAGATGACCATAACAATATAGTTTTAATTTTCCCTGTATTACCAACATGCCTAGCATATATGGGCTTGTATTGTCTGACTGTGCAGGCAGTATTTGGTTTCTTTGGTTCTTTCTTCCCTCTTTAGTGAATTTCAGCTGGACTTTATCTAAGGCATAATAGCTTATAAAGGCGTGTCGGCGGTTTTTACACACGCATGACCTGCTCGTTGTGGATGGTCCTAATGTCGATGCATCTTTTCACATCAGCTCCTTTCATTTTCCCCGCTAGCTGGTGTAACTCAATCACATGTTCGTGCTTCAGCATGTCCTCTTGCTCACAGGTGTTTTTGACTGTTGAGCTTTTATACCTGAAAGTACAGTTGAATTCTGAATTCCGCTTGCATGTTGAAAATGTGAGCAAGAACAAAACACCCTTTATTGCGTGACGCATTTTGTTTCCTCTCATTCACATAAGAAGCTCTCCAGTCTCCTCACAGAAAGGCCGCTATTGTTCACTTCTTTAGCTGCGGAGAGAATCCTGGAGGGAGGGTGAGAGAGAGAGAGAGAGAGAGGGAGGGGGACATGTCGGGTCAGATTCAGCCCCCTTTACAGTGTATGACTCATTTGCATAATCGTTGTACAGTAAATACATTGTGAGATTTTTTTTGGGATACAATGCAGATAAATGTTATCGGGGTCATATCACTTGACGTCTGCGTAGGACGTACAGGAATTTGCCCAAAATTAAAGTCAATCAGTTTTTACTTTGAAACAGGGTGGCGTGATCAAAAGAATACTGAGAATAGTGCTGAATAATTTCTCATTCAGTACTTTGAGATTTTTAAAGTTCTGTCACTACCATTTCAGTAAGTAATATATGTAGCAGTGTGGGAAAGAGATACCTGTCCCTTTGTAAGCTGCCTCTCCCTCTTTTTCTATTCTTCTCTTCTCTTTTCTAAAACAGTTTGTCACAGTGTACTCGGATCACAGTCCAAGCCATGGAACTCTCTCTCTCTCTCTGTCTGTCTGTCTCTCCCCTCTCCCTATCTGTCAGTCTTTCTCCCTATCTGTCTCTTTTGGTTCTTCTTAAAAGGTTTGTTCAGCAGTCATTGCCAGAGCCAAACTCTCTCTTTCTCTCACTCTCTCAATCCTTTCTTTTCTCTTTTTCCCTCTCTGTCTGTCTCTCTCTCTCCCTCTCTGTATATTTGTGAACGAGTGATGGAAGAGGCAGTTGGAGTGTGTGCCAGCTCCTGGTAGGTTTTCTCGATTCACTCTGTGAGGAACAATAGTGGCGATTCAGCATTTCCTCCCCGTCTGTAATAAACCCAGCTCACGAGTGCACGCTTAAAAAATGTCTCCACTTCACACCATGGGCCAAATCCAGGACACACTGTGAACAGACCATACAGCGTATGCTTTCACTAGTTTTTCGCAAATTGTTTTGTTAGGCCAGAAACCTAATGCAGAAACCTAAAGTAATGTTATTTGGCAAGCAGTTTTAGTAGGAAAAAGCAAAACTTGCTAAAGGAAAATAAACAAGTATGCTAGCAGGATCTTCTAGGTAAGTTTATAATGGCACAGGTTTGTGCCCTCAATAGAAAGTCAGCCCATTGTTGGCCAGTACATCACTTGTTGTTTTCTGTCCTTGCATGATTTGTAATTGTCAGTATTTGTGTCTAGCAACTTTTTTTCGTAATATTTTTAACTGTATTTTTGCTGGTGGTTTTTTTTCAGCGGTTCCACTTACTTGCATAGAAAGCATTCTGCAAATGTTTGTCTTCAGTACAGTCCTTGCAGACTTGTGCTGGTTGACTGTGCATGTGCAAAGTTTGAGCGTGCAGCAGTACCAGTGCCAGTAGTCATGTGTACATGTGCTCAGCTTGTGCACTGAGACATGTTCGCAACAGCAGAAAATTTAGTATACTTTGGAAAACCCAACGTGCATGTCCGTGTGTCTGCGGAAGTTTACTTCAGTTTTTGCGCCTAAATTGACCGGATTTGGAACTTTTCATTATTCCCTAAACCCTGATTAATCCACCGTTAAGCCTCCATACTTCACCATGGGAATGTTCTTTTGGTGATGTGCTCTGGGGGTGTTTTCATGTTTTGTGAGATTGGATGTTTTTTTTTTTTTTGTTTGGGGGGTTGTTTTTTCTTGGCAAACTTTAGCCAGGATTTTGTTTGAAGTTTTTTAAAGCATCCTTCATGCCAACTTCCAAGGTTTGGGAGAATTGAATCCCAAGAATTTGAGTGATTGGTGTCACATGTAGGGAACCAGGACTTGCCAGACATTGCTGCAGTTCTGTTAATGTTGCTGTAGGCCAAGCTTCCCTGACCAGTTTTCTCCTGGTCTTCTCATTAATTTTAGAGGAAATTTTCTGTTCTTAGTAATTTCGCTGTTATGCCGTATTTTCTCCAAATTGGGATAAAGTCGAAAATAAAAAAATGAGCTAAATGGCTAAAATTGGCTTTTCTTCAGAAGAAGTTCCCCCAGGCACAGTTTATTTGGGCTTGTGCACAGTGTGATAACTAACCATGCTACAGTGCCAAACCTGAACGCTGTTAAGTACATTTTTCTATTCATTGGAAAATATAAAAGTAAATAACAGGCCTG
Source organism: Synodontis membranacea (assembly GCA_025674565.1). Lineage (NCBI taxonomy): Eukaryota > Metazoa > Chordata > Actinopteri > Siluriformes > Mochokidae > Synodontis > Synodontis membranacea. The sequence goes on along the minus strand of JAOVYU010000001.1, from coordinate 20,477,649 downwards.
GTTCTCAAATTATTGATTAACCCAGAATGTAGTCATTGAGTAAACCTCTGAATTCCCCAAGTAAGCTTTTTGTGCTGGCAGCACAATTTGGAACAATTTAGTGAGAGGGAAAAAAAAAACAATCTATCTAGCTAAGCAAGAGCGTGTTTCTTCAACACAAAAAGTTGCATCATGATTACATATGTGCTCTCGGGACTGTAACGAAAACTCAGTGTAAGCGTAAGCCAGCAGTGGGGTGGGAGGGGGTGTCAGTTGGGGGGCAGAGTTGGGGTTGGATGGAAGGGGGAGGTTTGTGTTTTGGATGACAATCTCTCCCGAGTGCTGTACGAGGCAGTCAGAACTAGTGTGAGTACACCTTCACATAATTCATAACATTAGCGGTTGTCGGAGATGCGACACAATGTATATCTTCAAAATAAATATTAATAAAAAAATATGTAATATGTCTAAATATAAATGTCCCTCAATATTAAAATTATGATGCAGGTCTGTCCTGCAGTGGTAAGTTAGTTTGATCATTGTAAAACAGTCTGTCTCGAGTCCATGTATATAACAATACGATATGTTATGCATTTTTTCAGCATGTTTAGAATTTCTATTTTACATACCGGTATATAGCACTAATACATGCAGTTGTGGTCAGAAGTTAACATACAGTCATCATGGACATGAATGTCACGGCAATATTGGGATTTTTTTTATTATTTATTTTAACTGATTTTTTCTGAGGAAGAACAATTGTACAACATACTTCTTTAATAGATAAAAACAATAATTTGGTGCACAAGTTTTAAATTATTTTGAGTTTTCTCACAAAATTGTACATGCAGGGTAAAAAATAAACATACACCCATGTAGATTATTAATTCAGTGGTGCTGAAAGTTCCGAAATGTCTTTTAATTTGTCAAGGCCAAGGCCTCATAGCTTCCTGTTATTGATCATGACTGACTACAGCTGGTAGCTTCTCTGTGCACAACATAAAAAAGGGTTGTTTTACGAGTACAGGTTAATGGGAGGGGTAATATATTTCCCAAGGTCTGGAAGAAGACCCAAACTATCACCTTCAGCTGAGAGGAAATTGGTTTGGATGGTCAGGAGCAACCCAGGAACCATTAAAGGCACAGGCCTGCCATGAACTGGAATCCATTGAAACACTCTCTACAATCAAGAGAGTTTTACATCACCGTGGACTGAGAGGCTGCCGTCCAAGAAAAAAGCCTCTTCCCCCAAATTGACACCTTCAAGCTCGAATAATGTTTGCAAAGAATGAAGTTGGACAAAGAAAAAGCCTTCTGGAGAAAGGTTTTATGGTCAGATGAAACAAAGATTTGAGATGTTTGGCCACAATGACCAGAGGTACAGAGGAACACTGTTGGTACAATTGTTAAGCATGGTGGTGTTAGCATCATGCTCTGTGCCTGTTTTGATTCCAGTTGAACTGATGCATTGCACAAAGTGAATATAATAAAGAATAATAAAGAACCTCATAATTCTTCAGCAGAACCTCTAACCATCAGCTAGATTGTTGAAACTTGGACACTATTGGGTGTTCCAACAGGACAATGACCCCAAACACACATCAAAGCTGATTGTGAAATGAATAAAGAAGGCTAACATTAAGCTTAAGTCCTGACCTCAACACTATCGAAAATATGTGGACTGTGCTTAAAAGTCACACAATTTTAATTGAACCAATTATTCTAAGAAAAGTGGTGAGGTATCCAACCAAAATTCTGCCAGAGGCTTGTTGATTCCTCCACAAAGCATCTGGTCAAGGTGAAACTTGCTAAGGGACATTTAACAAAATATTAGGTGTGCTGTAAATATAATTTTGACCCCGTGTTAAAACTGAAAATAAATTCAAACGTGTGCACCAAATTCTTGTATTATTTCTATTAAATATGTATGTTGTACAATCATTCTTCTCCAGAAAAAAAAAGTTAAATAAAAAAATAAGCCAAACATTGCCATGACATTCATGTCCATGATGACTGTATACAAACTTCTGACCACAACTTTATAACTGATAATATGGAGGGTAATGTAAAAGCTCATTGTCCATTTAAGTCCATTTATGAAATTAAATCTTTTAATTATAACTTCAGAGCTACACCGGACTGGCATAAAACTATAAAAATGTCCGGCCTTCAAGTACCCTTGAAACTAGGGCACTAGGCTAAACATTTCTGGTTGTTTGTGGCTTGATTGTTCCAGTGTTGCCAAAATTGCAGATTCTTGATGATGCAATTTTACAATTAAGGTGAAAAAGGTTCTGACATGGTTTTTCTTTCTATCACATTTTTATCTGTCGGGTTGTAGGCAGGGTTTCCGCGGTCATGGAAAACCTGGAAAAGTTTTGGAATTTAGAAATAATTTTTCCAGGCCCTGGAAAAGTTTTGGATTTCTTGGACAGAGAGGAAAATTTCTGGAAAAGTTTTGGTAATTTATTTTTGTTTCCCGTATCCCCGCTTCGCTCTGCAATGCGCAAACTGCGCTTTGCCCTGCCCACTTGCTCGCTCACCGCGCTTTACTGTGCTTTGCCCCGCCTACTCATTCGCTCAGTGCGCTGTCACTGCGCTTTGCCCCGCCCACTCGCTCGCTCACGGTTTTGGAAAATTTTCCTGAGGTACTGGAAAAGTTTTGGAAAAGTCATGGAAATTAATTCTACCCAAGTTGGGGCAACCCTGAATAGGTATTAATTAAATTTTGTTGTTAATTAAAATTTGCAACAGTAATCCTGTCATTAAATACATCATCATTAAAACCAAGGTTTGAAAACCTAACATTAAATATTGTCCAGCCTCAGCCAAAGTTATCAACAATCTCCTAATATCACGACATAAATACTGTGTTCGTGACGCCAGTTTTTTGTATGGTGTTTAATTTTATCAGGCGTTAATTAATTGTGACTTGATCTCCAAGTGGTCTGCAAGTAGAAAACCATACTTGCACCTGTTCTGTGCACGCTCGACTCCGGTCATTGGTCGGTTCTAGTCAGCGCAACAGTTTTAAGAATCATGGCGGATGCAGCAGAGTCCGACTTGGCTGCAAAGAGGTTCAGTGTAAAATTTCAACCTGGTCTTATGCTGCGTTGATTGATGGTGCCAGTGTTTAATTATATGATTTCTGTGATTATCTTAAGCACATTTCTTTGTGTAGTGAATGCAATAAACACAACTGATAACGTTTGAATAGTTGTGATCAGTATAATTAAGTGTAAGTTGAAGGAACATAAGGAATATTAGTATGTCTTCATTACTGCATGATAAATAATATTTCTCTCTTGCTGTTAGTAAAAATTCAATAAAATAAAATAAACTTGAAATGGTAAATTGGATTTTTTTTTTTTTTTTTGGAATGAAAATCAATCATTTATTCAAAGTAGTCAGTAGATTAATCTGTAGAAAAATCTTCCCCGCGACTCTGACAAATAATGACGTATAATAGATAATGGATGGATTTCGGTTTGTATATCAATCCTTTTGAAACATTTTCAGCAACAATTTCAGCGTGATTCTAAATTTTCATGCAGGCTCGTATCTAGTGTGTGTACTACTTTATATCCACCGTAACTGGCTTCTTTTGTGGAAAATGTTGCTGTGCGAGTGTTTATCAGAAACAGTGTGTGAGTGATTCCAGGGAATGAAGTTTTGCCTTGCATGTTCGTTTCTTCCTGTTTAACTTCCTGTGTCTGAGGGGAAAGGTTAGGCTGCGCTAACCTGTTTCCTGCTTAATGCGTCCTGGGATCAGGAGAGGAGGGCCAGGGGTCACAATCAAAGTCACCTTCCTGATTAAAGGTCAGAGAGGGTTAACGGAAATGTTCATTATCTGCGTAACACTTTAGACATTTTCCTGCCTTGGTTTCCACATTCCACATGTATTGATGATAGAGCAGTGTAGAGTTTAGGTAGCTTTAAATTCTTGCTAAACTGGCAGCATTTTATACCAATCAGAATGAGGTTGAGCAAAAGCCTGGTAGTGATGTCATGATCAGGTTTGCGATTGGAACTTAAAGGCTGAAGGCAGAACAACCTTGTTTTCTCATTACCTCAACATTTCTCATAATCCTGAGATATAAATTTTGAAATTTGCACACCCTTGAACATTCATGTAACTACTCTGCCGACAGCTAAGTGAACCACTCGAACCATAATGTAAATGTAATGATGACGTTAATCGACATTGGCTATCCGACACCATATTTTTTTATTTGATTATTTTAGTTGACCTTTTTTGGCCAGCTTTTGCAAAAATTAACAGCTTTCGCAAAAAAAACCTAATGATGTAAACTCAAATGCTCTGCTACAAACTTTATTCATTTTATCTGAATATATTTTTAATATCAAGCTCTCTGATCATGGGATGATGACAAAAATATTATTATAACTGGGACTTCCCTGAAGACCCCTCTGCATGTCAGCCTATTTTTCGAAGGAAGGCTTGTGGTACTGCTATATGGTCCTTCTATACCATGCCATTCCAGGATAATAAAGAGTTTTCCGGAAATGAGCCATACCAGATTTAAATTAAAGCCTATGGAGATGAAACAACTAAAAACGACATGTGGCTACACTCAGCGTCTCCCCCACGGCCTCCACATGCACAAAATAAGCTTCACACAGGACGGGAAATCTGTCAGCCAGCTGTTACTCTGATCTTGATTCTCAGGTGACTGTGTGTGCACTTCCTTTAGCCCCCTGCAATACACAAACACGTACACACACATAAAAAGGTTCCAAATGTGACTGTTCCAAAATAAAAAATACGTGTGCTCTGCAAGTTTCTGAACTTGACGTTCTTAGTTTGATTGGTCAACTTTATCTGGGTCTCTTCTGGTAAACTGAAAATGGCTATAAAAGTACAGTTAGTGTGAGCAACGTAGTAAAATAGTTTTATTGGTAAAGTTGTTCATACTTCATTAAGGTTATGAATTGGGGTTAGAAGTCCAGTCCCTTTTTAAAATGTTTGTGGTATATTTCTGAATTAGCTAACCTGAACAACCAGACTGGATATGTACTACTGCGCTGTTTATTTGGGGATCTGGTGCATTTTCCAGTTTTAGAACAATGCTGCACAAAAAAGTACCATTAATGAGCTCATGTACAAATGGAACCTCTAATAAGCCAACAAGAGCCAAATCTCAAACCGGCAGGACGAGACGTACAACGGATCGAGTTGCATGTAAACACTGTGAGCCAGTGGGGGTTAAAAAGGGCTCCCTCTCTCTTTTCATAAGGCTTGATGATCTCATCCTGTCATGATCCGATTACAATAAATTCATGTTTTCCTCAAAGAATGATTGGCCAACGCCTGGCTTTAATCTCTTTATTTCTTCCAGTCCCTCTTTCATTCCCTCTCTTAGTGTTCACTCTCTTCGTGATTTGTATAAGAATGAGGGCTGAGTGGAAAAGGAGAGCCTTTTTCTCCGAGTCGGGGTCTGCTATCTTTCAGTCTCTTAACTGTTTCCCCCCTCCCACACTACCATCTGGTTTTTATCCTTTGCAAGCGAAAGTACTGCCATGAAGCTAGTACTAAACAATTGTGTACTTCTTAGTGACAAAGATTTTGTTTCGTAAAGTATCCAGAACGTTCAAATAAGCTTTTTCTGTTTAGTATGAGCTTTATGATTCTATCAGTGCCTGCATGTTTGGATGCTAAGTAACTGGTTATGAGAATCAGTGCTATTTTATTAAACAGCATAATGCATAAAGCACACATACACCCCTTGACAAGTTCCTTCTCCCCAGCTTTGCCTTACAAAGCAAGATGTGTGTGTCTCTCGCTCTATATATGGAGGAGAATGAAGCCATTATAGGGTGATACAAAGGCTTTGATCGCTGTCCATGACCCAGTCAGTTCGTTAAGCTGGATGCCTGCTGCGAAAGTGTGAGAAATGATTATGATTGGACAAGTGCACAGTGCTCAAAAAATGCCCACCTCTCCTGATTGGCTGAAAGACATAATTCACTCGTATTTGAATTGGAAATATGCACATTTTCCTAAATGCTTTGATTCAGTAGAGCAACAGTTTCATCTTTGATTTCCAGCCAAACATTGCAATATTTTAGATCAAATTGTGGATAATTTTTTCCCCTTCAGTTTTATAGAATTTGTGCAGCTGTTTAGAGAACACCCACTAAGTGTATAAGAAAACAGCTACCCATAGTCTGCTGTTATGTTTGTTGCTATGGTTACATTTCTAAGGGCATTATCTCACTTTGTTCTTATTTCTCTTTATTCTCAATACATTTAAATACAATGTGCCTTAAACAGTTCCTTTCTTGTTTTTCCTTGGTGTGTAATAACAAAAAGTGTAAAAATTGACTTGCCCTGAATTGTTTTTTTGGAGAGGTTACCAGGGGTATTGGTTTAGAACTGGGATTGATTATATCCATATGTAGGGAAATAATGGTGCAAGAGAACAATCAGGAACCAGACATTTTGGGCCTTAGCTTTTACTACATCATTTATTGTCTTGCTGGTATTTTTTATCTTTTATTTTTTTTGGCAAACCTGAATTTGACAATATCTGCTGTGCTGTACATGTTGAAAATGCTGTCAAGTGTGTTATATTGGTCATATAAACCATCCATGAACATTTCACTAAGCACGTCAATAAAATAAGTCCGTTAAAGCAGATTTGTAATAAACTATGATGATGAACAGGACTGATATTCACATGAGCCTGTGAATTTCCTGTTTAAAGTTTTAATCAGTCAAAACAGTTCATCTCTGACAAGCCTTACAAATTCACCCCTCCATCTGCTTCCTTTTAGATTCTCACTAGAGTTTCTTCTAACCAATTTTGTCACCTGCCAGTTCCCTACAGTTACATAGCTCTCCCTGTGTCATGGCAGCAGGAAGGGGAGGAGCTAAAGCCTTGACCATGCTACATGATTTTAAGACTGTTTTTGAGTCGCCGACAGATCGCCAAAAAAGTCCAAGGAGTCTAAGGATTCTATGACAAACCTGATCCTTTTGTCATAGAATTTTGTCATAGTCCTTTTCTTACCGAGCTAATCATTAATAAATCCCTTTATAGTCGTATCAGTTATGTTTGGAATTAGAGAAACATTAAGGTGTGTACAACACTAGGCCTTTTGGATTAGAGTCAGGAAATCCTGAATTAGGTCATTGCATAGGTTCTTAAATCATCCTTTAGAGGCAAACATAATGGCCTCCCAGATGGATGGGACAGGGGAGTGCATTATTCCATCTTTTGTCTCAAAACAGTTTATAAAAATGCTTCCTAATTCCCAACATGTATATTCTCTTGAAAAATGTTCAGTTTGTTATAACTGAAGGATAACTATGTCCATGAGCAACAGCTGGCGTGTGAAGTGTCATGTTTAAAAGTGCAGTAATGAATTTGTTTGCCTGTGGAACATATGCAGGAAATTTTGACACTGGTGTTTGTGACTTCTGATAAGAAATTTGCTTCAGGTCTAAGATCCCACGGGACCCAACTGCGACAGCTGTGGTTTTTATTTTAATGTGGATGACAATGGGCGGTCAGATCTGAATCTTGAGCAAAAAAAAAAAAAAAAAAAGCCATGTTCATTTACATGGACGTGAAAGGGTGCTAGTCACAGTGAATGGGTTGCATGGCGCTGTCCCAAGCATTTAGGACATAAATTCATTCAGTGTTGCTTGTGTGCCATATGTCAGGAAAAACAAGAGCAACTGTTCTCAAGAATGTCAGTGCAGGACACGACTGTACTGTCAGCAAGTACAGTCTACTCACAATTATATAGAGACAGATATTATAGCAGGGCTGTAGTGTATAAACCTCTCATTAGAAATACAGATGTACATTTGAGAGTGTAGTGGTGCAGAACAATAGACACTGGTCTGTAGAGGAAAACAGTAATATGTTTAGATGAGTTGTCCTTCATTACAAGTGGGGGATGAATGTGTGGCAATGTAGAGTACCATACGGACCTGATTCCTCGATCCTTACAGTGATGGGATCACTGACTCTGTTATAGTCTTCAGGGCATTTGCATAGTTTGGCACCCGGATGCACTGTGGGAAGAAGGCAAGCCGGTTCTGCTGGGAAACCTTGGCCATTGGCCATCCATGTGGATGTTAGGTTCACACGTACCACCTATGTTGCAGACCATGTACACCCTTTCATGGAAACGGTGTTCCCTGATGGCTGTGGCCTCTTTCAGCAGGATAATATACCCTGCCACAAAGCAAAAATGGTTTAGGAATGGTTTGAGGAGTACAACAAGTTTGAAGTGTTGACTTGACCTCCAAATTCCCCAGATCTCAATCCTATCAAGCATTTGTGGGATGTGCTGAACAAACAAGTCTGATCCATGGAGGTCCCACCTCACAACTTACAGAACTTAAGGGATCTGCTCCTAATTGGAGGTCGACCGATTGTATCGGTTTTGCCGATTAATCGGTACCGATAGTTGATTCCCGGAACTATCGGTTATCGACAAAAATCCACGCTGATAAGTTTTTCCGGGTTGCGTCAGAGCTGAAGCGGCTGAGAACGGTCCGTTGTCCTTATACAGTGCGAGAGCCAACATAT
>JAOVYU010000001.1:20440909-20457380 GCA_025674565.1 Synodontis membranacea | reverse complement strand
ATATTAATATAAAGAATGTGTGAACATTTATCTAGATTTAAATTTTACCATGGATTTCTCAGAAGACTACGCACCGGATCTGTCCCAGTTTTAAAGCTGCAATTTGAAGTCGTATACTTAAAAGTTTTAGAAGCCCTTAAACACTGTGATTTCCAATGATTGCCATGCAGTGAAACTTGGTTTTAGGTGCATGTATACATTTTTCCAGACTGAAACTCTGCTCTGCCCACAGCCAGAGCAGAACTGCTCATCTCTGCCCCTTTCAGCAGGCATGCGTTTTGTGCTTTCCGTAGAGTGCGTGGATTTACTTGTGGGAAAGGGTACAGTTGCACTTCATCCTACAGACTACAGAGGGCTCTAAAACATCAAATGACTAGTATGTTCTTGAATACATCAGTGTCAAATTGACTGTCAGTTTTTTGTAGCCTATGGAGCGGGAAAAAAGGTTCAGGATGGGCTTGAACTCTGGACCTGACTGTATGGAGATATAATATAATCAATAGGACTTCAGTAGATCACTGTATATGGGTGTAAATAGACTTGGTGGGCCATTAACATTAGTTGGCTCTTCAGTTGCCGACTAATAACCAGCGAACTGAATAAACAGTATTTATTTTTATAATGGCCTGCCCTGTCAAATGTTCACTTTTAACCTGCAACTACATGCTGTCGTCTTTTTTGCTAAAACGTCTGTATTTCCCTGACTGTAAGATGCTTTTTTGATCCCTGTACCAGATGCTGTGATTTTTACAGTTTAGTGACATGGTCTTCACAGATATTTGGCCAAGTTGTAGCCAAATGAAATACTGCATTCTTTGCATAGATGAGAGAATGTCAGTGACATGCTGATTATTAGCGTGTTCATGCCATTTCAGCAGCTACTACAAAAAGTGACACTTAAAGATCGTCTTTTCCCTTGCCTTTTTTTTTTTTCAAGTCATATTAGTTTACAAAGTGACGTCATACAATCAGGTTTCCAGCTGATGGTTTAAAAAAAAACACGAGCAGTTTTTACAAGTAGGAAACTTTAAGCTGATATGACTTGTGCATGATTTACTTCAGCCACTGATTTGGACACCCTGTAAAAAAAATAATAAATAAAAATAACGTACTTCAATGTGCCTTATACAAAACAAGCAACTTTGCTATATAGCAGCCGGTTTAGGGGTGCATCTTATACTCTGGAAAATACAGTATTACTTTATAAAAGTCTGTAATGTAGCATAAAGTGATGTGAACGTTGGAAATGAAAGAGCATGGATTTCATTTCCAACTCTTGCCTGAAAGGCCTACCTTATTGGTAATATTTTACTATTTTGTTGTCTAAGAGTGAGTTTTTCTATATAGAGGAATCTGAGAGAATGTTTATGGCTCTGCTTCAAAATCAGTCAGAGCATTGTGAAATGACTCAAAAAGCATTGTGTGTCTACATTTTTTTTAAATTTTTTTAACTATGGGTTTGTACTATAGTGTAGAATTGATTTTCTGGTGCATGTGTATAGTTTTCCACAATAGTGGTTCTGTGAACACGCTGACGATTTGAACAGCTGTTTTATTCTTCCAGAGCATTATTATTATTTTTTTTTTTTTTGTATTACAGGGAATGTCTGGACAATAGTGCAAGAGAAATGTGCAGTATGATTACTATTATTCCATGCTAGAACATTTGTCATACTAATTTCTCATTTTCTTTTTTTAACCATAGGATTTCTCTATTTCTGCAGCTTGTCTCATTCATATCGCTGTTTATAACACAATGAGCCTTTACAGACTGTCAGTGGGAGGTGTGAGTTTCTGCACTTAAACCTGTGTTAATCAGTGCCTTTAGGTCAGATGAAGCTAAATGACCAGTCTATGCGCTTTCTGCTTATTTTGTTCTGGTCATCTTATATACAAGATGCTTCAGTGACCCCTCTAGAAAGTGACAATTTGATGATGTCACTCCAGGTTTGTCTTTTAGGTGGGACCTGTCCACTCTCCCCATACTGTACATGTCATTTTAATATATTAAAAATAATCTGTACAGAATAATCGATTGTTTACTATACTAACAAAACAAATAAATTTCCTACAGACGTATTTAACATTTATCTTGGTTTAGTCCCAGCTAAACAATGGTGTAAATTTACTATCTCAGTCTTGATTTGTCTCCTGAGTTGAATCTGTTCTTTAATTCTCAACAAACTGTATTTGTTTAACCGTAAACATTATCAGCTAGCTAGCTTAGCATTGATAAACTTAAAGTGAATCAGTCCAAAAAAGTTAGTTACAAATGTAGCTTTTTAAAAGTTATATTTTTAACAGCCAAAATTTTTTTTTTTTCCGATAATTTTGGCAACCCTATTTCTTATTCTTAAGTCTTATTCTAACTAGAATGTGGTAGAAACTGAGACTAGAAACCTACTAAAACTGAGAGCTCCAGATTTTAGGGATATCACATATTGGCTCCAGTAAAAAAATAAATGAATGAATGAATAAAACAATAGTAATAACTAGAAGCGGTGCGCAAAATTCCAGAAGAAATTTTGACATGGGTGGTGCACGGCGGGTCAGTGCGCAAGATCTGCATCTTTGGACCACTGTCAAGCAGTGAAATGAATGGGAGTCAATGGGAAAAAGAGCCAAAATTGCAAATTCAGTCTATCCCATTGGAAATGAATGGGAAAAAAAGAGGGATGAAAATGAAAAGAAGGAGAGGCAGATGAGGAAACCAAGTCATGGATCGTGATCAAGGGCTCACCCCGAAATTATTTGTCAATCTGTATGAGTGTACGGTGAAAATTGAGGCCGTGAGAGACGTTTATTTAGTCCCAGTCAAAGTCAATGGGAGCAAAAACGGATGAAAATGAAGAGATAAGAGTGGCGCACGGAAAAATGGAGTGTTGCAATGCGAAGAGGGCGTCAGAAGGAAGAATTGTTCTGTCATGTCAAGCTCTGTACAATGAAAACTGTAGCCGTGAGAACAATTTGAAAAGGGTCCCATGTTATTTCAATGGGACAAATGGATGGAAAAAGGGATGAAACGGACGAGTGCAGCGACGGACCCCTTATAAAAGTAATAGCACACCATTCCCGGTCAGGCCGCACGTTTTTCTAATTGCAATGCCATATGTCTGGAGCACGGTACGACCCGCATTAATGTCCAAAAAACGGGCGGTATATAATAATAAACCGGCCAAAAAAATAGGGTCTTTCGCCCGTCTCTCGGACACCGAAGGCCGCATCAACACGACCGAAGTGTCCAGGGGTCCGGTGCAACGGTACTCGCCTTCGGCCGCAAAACCACATCCAAAAAACACCAAAAAATACTAGAGTAATATACCGCGGTCTGAAACACGTTTTTTGGCCCTCTTTTGGCCACCGTCGGCCGCATCGACACATAACGTATGTCGAAACGTGCGGCTCGAAGGTCTCTACGAGTGAGAGCAGGTTGCGTGGTTTTGTGGCCTTCGGCCGCAAACCCGCGCCCCAAAAACCCATTTTGAGCAATAGTAATATGGGTGGCTTCACCACCCATAATAACTTACAGCATTCAGATTTGTCACTTTACAGAGTCATAACTAATGTATGTAGAAATTTAGGAAATTTTAGTATGAACACAACCCTTTACAGCTTGAACTGTAAGTAAATAAAAAAAAATTTTTTTTTATTTATTTATTTTTGCTTGTCAGGCTAATTCAGACATATATTTATATAAGATGATGCATAAGAAATTATAAACTTCCTAAGTGTTTCCCTGTTGATAAACAATGCTGAGGAAGTCATTATAGTTTATATATAAAAAAAAAATTTAATGTAAAGATTTGTTTTGAATAAAAGTATGTGTAAAATGAACAAATGTAAAAAGGAAAATATCAGGGCCAGACAGACTCTCTGAAAGCTCCACTACACTGTGGGTTTTTAGGTCTTATGATTTGAGGTTATATCACTGTAAGAGAAGTTCTGAAATCCTCATACAGCACATCTTCTGTTTCATATTGTCCATTACAATGACCTCATGCTCTGACTATGTTTTGGGAGTGTGCAGCTAAAGATTTAAAGAAAAAACATGTAAAAAAAATTTTTTTTATGACATTAAGGACTAATTGTAATGTTAATACTAAAGTACTATTAATAAAAAAAAATAAACTTTTGTGTTTAAAGTTAGACATCAGTAAACATTAACCCCTTCTATGTAGATTTAAAAACAGAATAAAGGATAAATGAAATTTAATCAAGCCAAACTTTAAAATCATACTTTACTGGACAGTTAATTATATTTGTATTACCAAATTCTCATGATTAATATTTAATTAGATATCAGTCTAATTAAGAAAGGTGTGGAATGAACCAATATTAAAAAAAAAAAAAATCTAAATCAAACAGAATTTTGTGCTCTTAAGTTAAGATTTATTAGTAACATGAATGAAATCTGAGGAAACATGGTCTGATATCAAATCAAACAGGAAGCAGTTCATTACTAATCAGAAGTACAAATTTGGTCAAAGGAGCATGCTTTTTTTTCCCACCTACAAATATGAACATGCATGAATTTTACGAAACATAGTCTGATCTCAAATCAAACAAAAATTATTTATTACAGGACAGAATGGCTAATTTCTAAATTCCTAAAATGAAAAAACAGAACAAAGAAACAGCTTCCCACCATCAATTTCTTACATATCTGCAGATTTGTTGCATATCCAAAATAAAAAAGAAAGAAAGAAAGTGTACACTTGTATAAGCAATTATAGGTCACAGATTTCTTACAGACTCAGATAGCAAGACTATATATAATTCAGATGTTGATCTCTGCAGAAAACAGAAAGAAAAAACTAGCTTTTAAACTGACGTATCTTATTCCTGAGATGTATTCGCAGCAGCAGGAGTAGTGGCCTCAGTAGTGCCCACACTGTTGCTGATCAGAGTCTTTTGGTTATTGATTTTTGCCCATTTTGGCTGCAGATGTGTGTATTGCTACATAATCTTATAGCACGTAAATGTAAAGTATACTTGTATATGTTCTTCTCTCTCTCAGTGTATTGACAGTACAGTACAGTCTGCAGTTACCAAAAGTGAGACTTCAAACTGGGCAAATAAACCCCTGCAACTGAAATGTTGATGAGTAATTAATAATCTCAAATATGTAAGCAGGAACTAAAGGAGAGGATATATATATATACACACACACCTCCTCCCAAAGCACCAGACCAAACATAAAGTCTATGATTGAAGTTTCTTATAGTAACTTTCTTTTGTGATTATAAACAGCAGTCTTTACATTTTCAAATGGAGAAAACCAAGAAAGCTAGAAAGAAAGCTAAACACCCCCTATGTAAACCACTAAGAATAAGAATAGACCTTAAATGACTGAACCTTCCTTTTTTTTCTTTTTTCTTTTTTTTTTTTAACACTACTTCACTGCAAGAATAAATGAAAAGTTGCTGATCAACTAAACCTAAGCTCATTATCGAGACGGTTCATGAGATATAGAGAAATTTGTCCCTCCTGTCCTGCCTGATGATCTGCTACAACCTTGACCACAACTCTCCAGTAGATGTGCGCCAATAAATTGTAATTATATTTAACACAATAATTGACTTGGACAACATTTGCTTTTGAAAAAGGCTGTCAACAGCATTTATGTATATGGACGTGTTCCACTAAAATGACTAGCAAATGGGCAAACCACCATAACTTCTGGAGCGGCTTGCCAACCATTAAGACCTCTAACATATCTGCAATGATTCAATTTGGATGCAAAATATTTTACACATGTTGGAAGATCTGTCCTGGAAAAATATGAGATTCATTTTCAAATCACAATATTGTGAACTGTAATAGTTAAGCAAAATGTAATCTTGGTACACGTCTACTCTCTAATCCTTTAGTCGACTCAACAAGAGTGAAACAGAACGCACACGAAAGTGGACACACTTAGAGTGAACTTATTGAAAGTAAATCACGACGGCAGGGCTACGCATCGCACGTTTCAACAGTGCTCACGTCCCTGACTCTGCAGATTAAAGCCTTAATGTGTTGAGCGTCCTCTTCACAGCTCTTCATCCTCTTTAACTCTCCACCCTCTCAGTGAGTGCATCTCATCCACCGTTCACGTTTACTTAGCGGGTAACCCGATTCCACCATCAGCTGCTCGTTCATGCGCCAGTATTTATCACCTTTAAAGAAGTACACCTTGCCGTTGGTCCATGTAAAGGCAGCATCCAGGTTGGATGGAACGCCAGTAAAGAGGCGGGAAATGGGTTTGGGGTAAATGCTCAGGTCGTTATACACCTTTTCATCCCACTGCCAAAAACCTGAGCCCTGTGGAAAGAAGATGGACAGTAATAAACCTATACTACAAATGGACGAACGCATAGGCTACTAATCAGTGGGGGAAAAAAAATACAAGGAAATGTGCACAAATATTACTCTAAAATAAAAACAAAACAAAACATAGTAACCAATAGTAAGCAGATGCTATTTTAGTATCTTATATGAACATTGGATAAATAATGTTAACTCAAAAGTCTAAAATAGTTTACGTGAATATTACTAGTTATTAAAAAATGAATATTGATAGGGTATAGCTAAGCATTCTGATAAACAAGCCTACTGATTGTGAAACAACAGTGGCATGAAAAATTATTAGTGAATGTGTGGGGGAACCTTACCCTATCTTCATCCTGTAAATAATCATACTGATACCACTTTTTCATCAACAGGAAATTGGTCCTTGAACTGGTTCAGTTCAAGATTCTTTAAACCTTGTCGCAAACCAGCCCACATTTCTGCCACTTTTGATCGGAACCATTGTCTGATTTATCCTTTTCCATTGCATTCTCCTGTGCAGTTCTCTGCTTCCTCTCCAAATTGATGACATGCCCACTGATATCACAGTTTGCACGGGAAAAAACCAGCTAGTTTCATCTTTTGGCTACGGCCGGGAACCAAATTTTCAGGTTCCAGGTTCATTCATTTTTTTTTCGTAATGCTGAGAATTTTTCAACCAGAATGGAACCTGTTCCCTGTTGGTGGAAAAAAATGGGGTATATCTGGAGCTCAGACTCGGTTGAAGTCTCAAAGCCAGAGTAATTTTCCTGCCTGTAAAGTAACTGCCCCCTTGTGGTCATGAGTTTTTGGAATTGGAAAAGGAGTTGAAAGAGGCGCACTTGCACCTAGCTGCTCATTACCTTGAAGAAGAAGATCTTTTTGTTCTTCTCAAAGTACAAGGCAGCGTCAATGTTAGCTGGGATTCTGGTCAACTGTTTGGGATAGCCGAGGTCAAGCCGGAAGCTCGTGTAGCGCCAAACTTTATCACCTGCAGAGAAAGCAGAGAATAATCAGAACCCGAGGAGTTGAGATACTGCTGTGGAATACAGCTCTGAGTAGTCGTATGATCAATTTGACAGAACTCTGCAGAACAATAACAAGAATTGCGATTACAATATTTTTTGCAACCAAAAGTCTTTCTGTAAATCTGTTTGTCTTTTCTTTGTATGCATGTCTGACTATCTATCTGACTCTGTTCCTGCCTAGATAGTGTATATCTATCTGTCTGTCTACTTGTCTGTCTGCCTATCTACCTAATTCTCTATAGAATATTCGTCTGTATATCTGTCATCATCATAACCATCTTTCTGTCTTTCTTTCTATCTAGCTCTTATTTGTCTGGCTGTCTATGTCTTTCTACAGTGAGATGAAAACAGTGTCTTAGTAAAGTTTTGGGCCACCACAAGCTGCAAAGACACCTTCAATGCACATTAACACAGATTCTTTTAATATATCGTATATCTGTAGGTATGTCTTGATCTGCCTGTCTATGTTCGTCTTTCTGTCTGTGTATTTCTGCATGCTGTTTCTTTTTTATCCATCTACCCGTATGACTGTCTGCCTGTCTGGCTGTATATCATTTGGACTGCCTTTCTTATCTTGTTACCCTAAACAGATGTTGTCTCCTGAAGGAAATATGTTGTAGATTTGTAATCTAGCTGTAGGAAGGCCTTGGCTCTTGGATTAGGATCTATCGCTGCTGTCCGAGTGTCCGTGTTTACTCGTTTTCCCATATAAATATTTCTGTTGCAAAAAAAGGAGACCAACCGCACTACAATCATCCATCTCTGGGTATTTAGTCAGTTATGAGATTCACGGATCCTGTAGCGACACATCTCTGAGTCATCTGTTAGTCATTCTGCAGCTAAATAACATTCACATAAACTTCCTGAGACGCAAGGTTTGGGGAACACAGCCTGGCCATGTTTCCCATGGCACAAGAGTTGTTCACAACGTTCCTGTTGAATAGTTAAGCTGATCGGAATATGTATATCTGGCTATATTTTCATATCTTCTTAATTATAAGCTTTTCTTTATTGGTGAAAACTTATGAATGCCAACACATACACTTGCCACTAATGGTAATTGTCAAGTACTCGCTGTAAAAAGTGAATTTCTGTAATAATACAAATTGACAATTTGTCATCCATGTACAAGTTTTTGATGATTGGCCAGACAGATATACTTAGATCACACGAGCAATAATATAGCTAACTATCTTTCTATAAAACGGATTAAATCTATTTCTGCCTGTCTGTCTGTCTGTCTGTCAGGTTCAGAGACTGCCACGATTGCAGTAGAGAACACAAGTGGCCTGCACAGAGCCCTGATCTCAACCTTAATGAACACCTTTGGGAAGAACTATTAACGCTGACTTCTCGTCTGACAACCGTCCATGACCTCACTAACGCACTTGTGGCTGAATGTGCGAACCCCACAGTCAGACTTCAAAATCCAGTGGAAAGCCTTCTCAGAAGGGTAAGTGTTATTACAAATTGCAAAGAGGATAAAATCTGGAATGGGATGGTCAGGTGTCCACAAACCTTTGGCCATATCGTCTGTCTGTCTGTCTCTCTGTCGCTGCTATTTGCATGGTGCCATATTATAATTTAACTCTTGATTAAAAACAGCCGTGAGTATGTGCTACCTTTGAAGAAGTAAGTCTTGTTGGTTCTTGGCGAGTACACAGCGGCGTTCAGGTTCCCCGGCAGGCCTTTCCACAGCTGCTTGATCTTTATTGGAGTATTATGTCCAATATCTGTGATTGTCCACATGTAATCCCCACTAAAAGCAAAGGTCTTCCGCCAAGGTCCTGACAGAATCCGACATGATATATAAGTGTCGTTAGATCAGACTTCCGAACTGTACATTTCAAACTTACAAGTGTAACCAGTACAGGTTCAGTTTCCTACCTAGCATGATGGCATCAAGTTTGGCATCACATGGATCTGGAATATCATCTCGTGGAAAAGGTGATATGGTTGTGGAGCCAACAGCATGAATGTCCTCGTCCGTAGTGGTACGGGGTATTCTTTTACCTTGACGGACATAGTGGAATGTAGAAAGATTTGATAAAGCAGGAAAAAATGATAAACCTACTAAATGTACAAATGTCTAGGGTTATCATAGTACCTGTCTATATGATAAAATTGTTATATCATAGACGAGATGCCCCTGAGTCCCTGTTTGCATAAATGCTTTAGTAGCTAATAACTGATAGATCTGAAGGCTTAAATAAATTTGCATTTATATGACAACATTAACCTTACCATATAATGCCTGGATGCCTCTGATGTCATCAGGGTGCAGTCTGAAGTGGACCTTATAGCCTGAGTAGTATGAAGCCATTAGTGCGTTACTGAATTGAGAGTGACCCAAACCGAGCGCGTGGCCGATCTCATGGGCAGCCACAATTCGCAGGTTAGAGCCGTAGTATTTTCCTTCAGTCCAAAACTCGTCCTCGTCGAAATGTATGATCCCTGATGGAGGGGCTTCGGCGTGAGCAAGTACGTTACCTACAGACAGGATGAGATTACGCTGATTAACCTTGGTTTATATTCAAGTCTGAGTAATTTCATTACACAAAGACCTCTTCACCTTCAAAACTCCTTGCTCAACTCCTCATTTTGAACCGATTGAGTCATTGCCATGGCAACAACATACTGTAACACTGTCTTCATGCTCCTGGTTCTTGGCTCCAGCCTGGCAGCATTTTGTTCCTAGAACCGAACCTTATTCGGCGGCTGATAATTGAATGTCCGCTGAAGTGTCAATGACCACCTTGTTGGTGAATCGAGTTTTAATCAACAATAATCGTTTGTTTCCACCTAAAAACAAGTTTTCACTGGGAGCGTTGGGTTATAACTGTTGCCTATGTACTAGTTCTAGTCGCTGTCATGGTGAATCAAGCAAATCAAAACGGTACACTTAATGACAGATTTGCTTGAAAGAACTGAATCATTAAACATATAGTCATTGAATCAGTGACTCACAGGATTTAAAAATACTTTAAAGTAATTGTACTTCGTTTTGCCGTATTCAGTATTTGAGTGTCTCTGAAGTCAAATAATTGCACTCAAAATGAATTGAATTTCCAAGAAATTGAGCAACTTTTTTCTCCTTACAATTTATTTAGACCTTTAAAGTATTCGTTACACGTCATGAGTAAACGTAAAAGTAGCAACTTTCACTTGAGCACATTTGGGTTTTTTTTTTTGCTGAATTACTTAAATGAGTTAAATGAGTTTTGACTCTTGAGGCTCTATTTCCATTGATATTGTTCATATAAATCATCAGTGAGATTGAAACAATAAAATGTGATTATACACTATCTATGTGTTTTAATGCTGCAGTCGTACAGTATGTTTAAGACTGCAGTAATGGGAGTAATAAGTAATGACTTGGATGAATTAGACTATTAGACCTGCTGGGACGGTTGTGCCTTAAAGCCTTAGTGAGTTTTTTTTCCTCTCAGGTACATTAATAGTACCCTTGTATGAAACGGCTTTGTTTTGTTATCCCTGGTCCTTTAATAGAGATTCTCAGAGGTTAGAAACTGGCACTAGCTTACCGTCTGAGCTCATCGTTTAAGAAACATTGGTTTTGTGGAAAGCAGCTAACTCCGGCGCTTTTGCGTTTTCCAACCGAGCTGTCTGACTGACTCTGGAAAAAATATAGTGCTACTATTCTAAATCCTTGGTCAGATGGTTTTGTAAAATAAACCAATTTTAGAGACTCGCAAAACAGCAACCTGTACCATTAAATCATGTTTTATTCCCCTTCCAGTATGACATTTTTTTTTTTTTGCAATCCCTAAAAAGAATTTATAATAATAACAATATTACTGCATGCCTGTGTTTGAAAATTCTGTAAAGAAAAATGTAGAAATTCTTTCATATATTGCATGCACATGCACGTTCTGAATTCCACGTGAACAGAACAATAAAACTGGCACAAAATGTCCTTTGAAACAAATGTAACAGATCAGCCAACACATGTTTGATGTCTAAGGTTTGCTAATATAGTTTGACGTAAGGGAATCTCCCAGTACCACTGTGTACACTGCAGGTCTGAATCATAATACACTGGACTTATTCTGCTGTTTTATTAACTGTTCATGTGTCTTTTGAGCCAAGCATGCTGTGAGTCATGAAAAACTAGTAGTTACTTGTCGCCTGCATTAGCATCATGACTCCAGTGCAAATCGAAACGAGTAAACTTTACATTTAAAACATTTTGTGGCTGATCAATTTCAGTTTTGGCCAAATTTGTTTCTTGAAGTATGATGTATGTATCCTGGGACATACCTGGTCCATCGAAAGGGGCTAGGCAGCCATCCCTGGCATGGAATGAGATCCTGATATCTGCACGCCCATACTCGATCTCCTTAAAGCTCAATATCGTGACGTCACTCCAGTACTTAAAGGCCGATCTAATGGCCCTCTGGGTTTCAGCTTTCCCCAAATCAGGCGTGTAGTTATAGATACGATACGTCAGGCTCCTTTTTGTCCAGATTCCTGAAAAATGAAAACAGCATGACAAACTAGCCTTGTGGAAAACTTCTGCAACACCGCGCTCTCTTTCTGCCTTTTCAACTTCGTAACTGTGGTTTCGCAGTTTTCAGGTCCAAGGGGACAAAAACTTGAAGAAAAAAAAAAAACAAAAAAAACTTTCCAACATGAGTCATTTTCCTGGAATCTGTTCCCTAAACAGCTGTTTTATTTACAAGATTTCACTATCTGAGGGTGAATCATGCTTTGAGAAAAAGAAGGGGGAAAAGAATCTGGTACAATCCAGCAACACTTTCCCACATTCGCATAATATGTTAGAAACACGTTTTTTCCCACCATATAAAAGTCTACATTATACTATTATCAAAGATAGCCCTTGTTTAAGAGACTGGTTTAAAAAATGCCATGTTACTGTACCTCACCAACATGAACGTTATTTCTATCTCTTAATGAAACACAAAGCAGTCTGTTAACATTCATTTGCTGTTTTAATTTCAACATGGAATCAATAAGTGGCGATTTAAAGGCTCCCGTTTAAGGCTTCTTCTTTCATTTAAACGAAATGAATGCTCATAATAAAAAATAATAACGTATAAAATATATAACAAATTTTAAATGGGATATAAAAAAAAATAGGAAACATTACAGAACATTTAGGTAAAAAATAATGCATTAATGTGAGAAACTGCCAGTTAGGCGACCTTTTTTTTTTTTTTTTTTTTTTTGTTGAAATGGCACGGGCCAATTCGAAAGAGAATCGAGCTACTTAAAAATGTGGAAGATAGATGCTTACCACCAAATCGCCTGTATTTATTGGATTTTTGATTGAAAGGATCCTCAACTCCACAGCGTGGCTGCCTCATTTTCAGCACTGTGGCTTTATCAACCGTTCCAGTAACTGGCAAATCTGACACTCTCTGAAAAAGACTGGCATGAAGACAAAAAGAAGATTTAGATAATTCCTGACATGATACAAATGAATGACAAATATTTAAAAGGCTTTATTTATTAGGTATTTTTTTCTATTATAACAACAAATGCACTGTTTAAATACTTTAATGGTATTTTTTAGCAATTCATTGTTTGTCAGGTTTTTTTTTTTTTTTATCCTTCAATGCTAATTACTGTTATATTTATTAACTTCAATGGGAAATCCCTGCATGTTTGGGGTATTACCTCAGTGCTTCTCTTATAGCCTCCTCACTCACGTCTACCTGTGACTCCTTGTCCAGTGGAGTGTCGAGGTAGCCAAACCGCCTCAGGTAAGTCTGGATTGCACAAACACACACACACGAGAGATTATATATCCATTACGTTCTAGGCACAACACGTCCTCTGGCACTCGTGCAAAAAAAAAAAAAAAAATCTCTACAATTATTTTCTCACCATTGCCTCAACAAACTCCATCCTGCTCTGCAGTACAGAAGAAGGAGAAACGGCACAGAACGCATTAAAAAGCAATACTGCTAAGTGCAGGTTTTTCATTTTAGCAGAACCCCAAAGTTGGACAATACTCCAAAGCTTTTCAGGTGGACACACAGAGCCTGGGAGAATGTGCAGTCCCGAGAAGTGTTCCCTCCAGAGGTTTATATGTCAAAGAGTGCAGTGAGTCATCGCCAATCTGCTGAGCTACAATGATGCATTTCCTATGACTACAAGCAGTACCGCACTCCAAGACAAGAACCATCTGCAAAATGTTACACTCTCCCCGGGTTCACTCCTCCACATGCGGAAGAGAGCAGAAGTAGAAATGTTTTCTTACAACACTTGCTGAAACCCTGAACATCCACATCAGCTGAGTTACACATCGAATGTCTAAGCATAAAGCTGGGTCTTGCACCGATTTACACAAATGGGCCGTTCTTCTTTGACGGAATCTTTCGTGAATGAGTTCCAGGAAACCCGAGCCTATGTTTTTATCTGGCAGAGAAAAGGCAGGAAGACTACAGAGCCAGAGAACTCTGAGAAAGATTTACTAGGGCTTGTGTCTACGTGTTAGGACTTGCAGAAACGTGGAATGGTTGTCTGATCCCTCTTGCCAACTGAAGGGCTTATTTCCACACATTAAGTTCAGGCCACTGTGACTTCAGCTAAAGTAGCTGCCTTCGTGATGCTTGTTTGAGTTGGTCTTCAAAGCCGTCATTTCCATGAAGCGCAGCTCCAGCTTCCACCATGGAAGTCGACAAGAAGGCCCATACTTAAACAAACTGAACTACCCAAGCGTCATTGTTAAATGGGTTCCATATGTGACTTGGGCTATTATTTAAAAATCTCTGTATGCTCAGACCTGCAGAATAGCCACAGTAAAACCACAGCTGGGTACGATCCACCTGTTCAACCTCCAAAAACAGCCGGTTCTTGTTTCTTCTTCTCTTCTAGTCTCATCCAGTCTCTTCTTACAGTATGTTCTGTTCCTGTACTGTTCCTTTAGGCTTCATGTAGTGTATGCTTTACTGTTATTCCTACCCAAATACTTTAATTAATTCATTAACAAGCCGTGTTTGAGTGTGCTAGTGTGAAGTAAAGCAAGAAGCCGTGTTAAAGGTGCAGGGGGACTAGATGACCAGAATCTAAAGACCTATTTTAAATGCATGAAGAGTATGTTAAAATTACATTCGTAGAATATAAATATTTCCTATATCGTAGAATAAATTATGCGACGTGGCAGATGCGTGTAAAATGGAATCAAACGATTTAGGTTTAAACTCATCAAAAAC
Organism: Synodontis membranacea; assembly: GCA_025674565.1. Taxonomy (NCBI): domain Eukaryota; kingdom Metazoa; phylum Chordata; class Actinopteri; order Siluriformes; family Mochokidae; genus Synodontis; species Synodontis membranacea. The sequence continues at coordinate 20,442,841 of JAOVYU010000001.1, read as the reverse complement.
AAAATCCAAATTTGATTTTGGAAATAGGAAACTCCCCCAACCCGACACTGCATCCCATGGTAAGACTAATAGGCCATTACATCTCATGATGCAGTAGCACGCACATACGCTGACCGCTCGCACTGTGCGTTGGCTGACCTATATCTTCCCCGACCCCAATTAACCTCTGTCTGGGTCTGGGGATTGCCACAGCCAATCCCCAAAGAGCTAGAATGGATCTCAGGAAGGTTTTAAGGGCACTTCCAAACCAACTACCCAGATCCAGAGTTGGATTAAGAGCTGTGGGTCTCTGTATTCCATTGCCCTCCTGCAATCTGGCAGCAACATACAGATTGCAGGTCAGTACTCAAGGAGATATGTGGTCATGCGCTCACTTATCCATTGGTGCCACTCGGGATATATGGGCCATAGTTCTCGTTTTTTAAAAAGGTGGCAATTAGATCTCACTTTTTGCTGTAATTGCTATTTGAGCCTGGATTTGACCACAGGCTATTGCCAAAGTCCAAGGAAATATGGCTTTCTCCAGGAACTTTGGTTTTGCGCCAACTTATCACGCTTTTGTCCAGGCTGCTTTCTACGCTACCATCGACACTTCCAGCTGCCCATCTGCGTCTTAAGAAATTCTTGAAATGAATCACCGCTGCTAAATCTGCCAGCCTCAGCATCCATTTTTCCCTCAAACCCCTTGAGTCCACATCGCTGCCGTCACACAATAAATCTAACAGGAAAGTTGACTCACAGGGATGAACTCTCACCAATACACAAATAAGTCATAATAAACCACATATTAAACATCTTTATTGTGCCGAAACAGAAGTGTGCTTGAGAGCACGATTTAGTCCTGCTGATTTAAGTATGTGGGGTGCATGAGTCATAATCTGTTTCAACTTCAGCTGTCTGCCTGTGCAGAAAACATGACTGGTAACCACAAACAGGCAAGTTAAATTAATTAGGTCAAAAAATCTCAATGATTCTATCCAAATGAATCAACTTTAAAACTTTTTTTTTGGCTGTTTTGGGAAAACATGCACTAACATTCTATCTGTGATGCTGCTAAATCCTATTAGGTCATCAGATTCATCCTGGCTCAGTCATGCCTCATGGGATGAAGAGAATAGAAATGCTATTCAAAAGAACAAAACCTTTAGAAAGGCACATTATAATTATATCATATTCATACATTACGTGGACAAATGTTTGCGGACACCTTACCGTCTCATCAGAATGTTTTTTTTTTGAACATCCCGTTTAAGATTTGTTCCAACTTTACTGTCAAAATAACCTCCTCTCTTCTGGGAGGGTTTTCCACTAAATTTTGGAGGGTGGCTGTGTGGATTCGTGCACTCATTCATCAAGCGCGTTAGTGCGGTCAGGCAGTGATGTTGGGCGTAGAGGTCTATGGTGCAATCGGTGTTCCAGTTCATCCCAAAGGTGTTCAGTGGGGTTGAGGTCAGGGCTGTCTGTGCAGGCCACTCAAGTTCATCCATCCCCACCTAAACTATGTCTTCATGGAACTTGCTTTATGCCCAAGGTAACTGTCATGCCTGAATATGATTTGGGCCTGTTAGTCAGTGAAGGGAAACTGCAATGCTACAGCATACAAAGTCATCCTAGACATCCTTGTGTGATTCCAAATTTGTGGCCGGTTTAAGGAAGAGCCATATATCTGTGTTATGGTCAAGCGTCCACAAACTTTTGTCCATATAGTATAGCATTGTAATGCCAAATAAACACTTGTTCTAGACATTTATTAAGTGATATCATTAATTTTCTTGTACTTTTTAAATTTTATGTACGGTTTATTTTATGACTTTTGCGTTACTGAGTCAGTCCAAAAACATTCTACGTTTACCAACAACAACAACAACAACAACAACACAAAAATGTTACAGGAAAATGCTTGCATGTCAATTAAGAAACCAACATATTAAA
>JAOVYU010000001.1:20414227-20425679 GCA_025674565.1 Synodontis membranacea | reverse complement strand
GGAAAATTATATTAATTATATGGTATACATCTACTGAATACAAATGAATATATTTTTAATGATCAGGAAATTGTTATTATTCCAATATTTTTTGTTGGATTTTTACTGCTGCTGTGCCTAAAAATCATGACCTCACTATCTAGCCATAATTCCTGATTACCTTTAAATTGTGTTTGCTTTTTAATTTTACTTTTAGGAACCCATTATACAAAGGGTGAACATGTTTACCCAGAATTCAGCACTTCCCAAGAATGGACAGGGTTTTTTCCTGATGGTTCACCATACAATATAATATTGGCCAAGAAGCCTCGCTTCATCTTTGTGTGGAAGACTTGGGGTAAGACAAGTATTATATATTTCCCTTCAAGAATCTTTAAGAATTTTTCATTTGAACTTTTTAAAATTGTGGAATGAAATTATTGTAATATTGGCACATGCATACAGTTTGTTCTTGGTTAATATCTCAGAAATCAGTTTATATATTGTTTAATCATAATCTATAATGCATTATTATATTTGTTAATTCTTTGTTCTCTAAAGGTCGATATTGGCAGGTGGCTGGTGGGCCTTCCTCTGGACTCACTATTGGAACTGACAGTGTGCCAGTGGGCTCTTACAGCATGGAGGTGGTTATTTATCATTGCCGGGGAAAGGACAGGTTCATTCCTCTGGGATACGCATCTACACAGTTCTCAGTCACAGGTGTGTGGATGTATGTATGTGTGATATAATGCTGGACAGATGAAATTTCCTTTGATTAGTAGTATTAAATGTAGCAGGTGCTTTCTTAAATCTGATCGAGATCGATTTATATGTTGGAAAATGCGGAAACTGCTCTGTTTTCCCCCAGGGCCCTAAGGTTTGTCGTTGGTTTTGTCAACTCTGTGTTCCCATGATAATATATTTCTTGAGTCCTACATTCCTATAATTTCATTCCCATTCCCTTTTCCTACATTTCCATTCCCAGGGTCCTAATATTTCCATTCCAAGTGTTCTGTAGTTAAAGTGTCCTATGATCCCAGGGTCCTATATTCCCATTCCCAGGTTTCTAATAAGGGGTTCTATATTCTTATTCTCTGGCTGGTGTACTCCTGTATTCCTAATTCCATGCTTCTATGCTCACAGGGCCTATCAAACCAATCCTGGTGTTCTGTTTTCATCCCCGTGTTATCAGGGTCTTATATTCTCAGTGTCCTATTTTCCCATTTCCAGAGTTCAATATTCCCATTGTCTTACATTCCCAGGGTCCTATATTCCCAGTGTCCTACAGTATATTACCATGGGTTTATATTCCCATTGTCAGGGTTCTATGTTACCATGGTCGTATATTCCAAGGGTCGGAAATCTACATTTCAAGGATTCTGTACTACAAGACATAGCCATACACAATGAATAGAACTTAAGTCTTATATTACTGGGGAGGGAGGTAGAACTAATGCTAATGAGAAGGATGTTACACGTAAACCTACTGTATATACATGTACAGAGTTTTTATATGAGAGCACATTAAACTCCGAACTCTCTTTTGTTTCCATTTTCAGACCAGATTCCATTCATAGTGACTCTGTCCCAGACTGGGGATGTTAACCAGGCAGATCAGAGCTTTATCCAGAATCGACCGGTAACCTTCAATGTTGGTGTCCGTGACCCCAGCCAATACCTCAGTGGGTCTGACATCACCTTTACCTGGGACTTTGGGGACAACAGCGGGACGCTTATCTCCCGCCAGCCCTCTGTTACACACACTTACCTCTCAATCGGCTCATTTAGGCCACAGCTTGTGCTGATGGCTGCCATCCCAAATGGCTGTGTCCCAAATCCAACTGCTGGCGGCGTCGTAACTGCAGGTGAGTTTAACACAGGGGTACTGGTATTTTTGTACTTGTACAAGTGCAGGGATACTTGCCTTATTCACCCAGAAATAAAGTTTTTGTTGTGGTAATATAACAGTAAAATTAACTTATGGTTTAATAGAGATCTTAAAATCACACCACTCATACTAATACTTACCATTTCATTAGTAAGTAAGAACATGTTTGCTAAAAAGTGCAATCAGCTGTTTTCCTCAGTTGGGTCACTAAATGATTTCAAACGACTCGTTAATAAAATTAAACTATAAATGCACTGCACTGACAGCAACCTAAACGACTAAACTGTCTATTAACTATCCAAAAATCTTTGACTTTTTGACTATAGTATTTGTCAGTAAAAACCAAAAACATCCTACAAATGATCCTTTCCTGTATGGTACATTTGAGTCACTAAGGCAATAGATGGAAGAAAGGTGGATGAACACTGACTTAGAGATTGCACATCTAAAGCATTTAAAAATTAACAATGACTTAGTTTGCTTGCTTGCTAAACAGTTTGCTGGATTAAAGGAAATTCAATTAACTAGTGAACTACAGCACAGACACCTCCAGTTAAGTTTTAGATAATATTTGTAAGTTTAGCTTATCAAATCTTTGTGTTTTACAAATGACTGTATTTTACGTACAGGATGCTACATTCACAGCCTCTAGTAAGTGGTAATTTGCAAGGTGTAATAATGTCATTTCCTACCTGTCATTCCTGACAAAATGAACAAAATGGGGAAAAAACACTGATGCATCCACAAAGGTTTGTCTTTTGTCTGCTCTGTCAGAACACGTAAAGCTCATAAAAAAAAAACTTCTCTTACGAGCCCGCATAGTTATCGGTACTGTTCTGCTATAATGAACTTTAAACAGCTATGCGACATTTTGGACTGAAGTTTCAATACAGCAATAACAGCAGACAATAATGGGTAGCGTAGCAACAAGCTAGCTGGCGGATGTTAGAGATAACGCTAATATTGATACAGTCCATTAAACGGGGAAGGAACTGGTAGTTGAGTAGACTATGTGAAGTTGATAATATGAAAAAAGTTCAGGGGGTGTTTTCTGTGTTCTTTCTGGTTGTAGGTGAGTAATTACAACTTTACCTCAAATACAGAATTGAATTGTGGAGCTTCAGTTAAGTCAGCCTACGACCTCATTTTAGATTTCACCGTTCTGTCTAGTCATGTTATATGTAGGTGTGGCTAATAAAATCCACCTATATTAAACCTTTTGGCATAGAGTCAAAAATCACGTGTACCCAGTGCAATAAGCGTATTTGTGTTTCTGGTCTCAATCCAGACGTTGCTGAAATTAACCAAGCACGTTGAAGAAGATCGCTTTGATTTACCTCCTGAATTGACTATCTTTGCCCTTTTCCAATAGCCCAAACTGTACCAGTGGCATCAGAAGCTCCAGCTGCACAAATCACTAATATGGTCGCCTCTCCTCAGCCTGTACTCGAGCAAGAAAGCATAGCTTCCGCTGTTCCAGCAGCAGCTAATGACTTAGCCGCAGCGGCTGATGATCAAGAGGCAGTAACTGCTGCTGAAAATCAAGTTCCTGATATTCCAGCAACTGGTGAAACAGTTACAGTTGGTAATGGAGAGACGGACGACCTTACAGTTGTTGATGCTGCTGCCTCTATCACCCCTCTGGAGGAGGGCGTAGTCGAGTCAGCTGCCACCGAAGCCACGGTTTTGGAAACGGCAGCAGCTACGAATGGACAGACAGACACATTAGCACCTGCTGCGGATGTTATAGTTAATATTGTGGCTACAGATGCGACAGTTGTTCAAACAGTGCCATCTACAGTACCGGTGATTGAGGGTGAGGTAGTGGAAACTGTAAATGAAGCTAATCCAAATGAAGTTGTAACTGAAGCTGCTGTAATTACTACAGGTGAGGATGTCTTATTTCTTGGATTTTTTAAATATAGATTTCTATTAAAATGCTTGTTAAAAAAAATACATATAAAAATGCAAAATATTTTGTCTGATTTAAATGAGATTTCAACACACTTTCCTGTAGGAACAGAGGAAACACAAGCAGCTCTGGTTATTGCGAAACGACAAGCTCCGGAAATTCCAGCTGAGGGAAACTGCATGATTTATCGCTATGGTTCTTTCTCCTCAACTTTGAATGTTGTTCGTGAGTGCAATCCCATCACAAATACATGCTTGTGTAGAGGAGTAGAACACTGTAACAACATAGAATTGGGCAATATGCAAAAATATCATGTGTTACGTGTAGAAATGTAGGCTTGTGTATTGTCTCGATACAGGTAAAGTATCACAATCTTTAGTTTCGTTTATTTATCTACTTTAGGTTTTATGTTAATTTAAGCAGCAATGTCACCCAATAGCTCTATAATGCTGGGTTTCATCCTGAGCTCAGGGTACTATCTTTGTGGGGTTTTGAATGATCTCCACATTTTTTGTGTTTTCTGGTTTCCTTACACTGTTCAAAAATTTTTTTTAAAATCATAAAATGGTTACTAATGCTGAATCAGTGAGATGGTGGGGGAATGTAAGAAGCAAATAACAGAGACTTTTATCATTATTTATTAAGTCTTTAACAATTCCTAATAACTGCATGACCATTTAGGCAATTTGGTACCATCTGTGCTGTCAGATAATTCTGAGAAAATATTGGATTCATGGAATAAAATACCATGTAATCTTACATTTTGCACAATGTAACAAAGTTTGTTTGCCTGTGGTTCTGTCCTCAGAGGGAATTGAGAGTGTGGAGATTGTGGAGGTGAGTAACGTCGAGGTTCTGGCGACCAACGTGGAGCAGAATGCCGTGGATCTCACCGTCACCTGCCAGGGAAGGTCAGGATAAATGTTCTGTGTACTACTCTGCAATCTTTTTGACCCTTCACCTTATACCAAAAATTCCTTCCAATATGTTCCAACAATTCTGTAACATTTATTTTAAACACCTCAATGGCAGGTGGGAGTGGAAATAAGAGAGGGAGGAAATGGGAAGGTAACGCCAACTATTATAAACTAGTATAAACTTTTGAGAGGCTCAGGAGTTAAGGGGTGGAACTTTAGGACAAGAATCTTAATCTGGGAATTTTAGGACAGGAGCTTAAATCCAGGAATTTAATTGCAAGATCTGCAGCCCAGGAATCTAAACACAGGACCTTTAGCTGAAGAACTTCAACCCAGGAACATCAGCCCAGGAAATTCAGTCCCAGGAGTCTAAACCCAAGAACTGAAGTGTGCAAATTAAAAACATGAATTTAAGTAAAATAATTGATTTTAACCCCTAGGAACATTTATCCAGGAACTTATGGCTAGGAACATTAAGCTCTTAGGCTCTCTTTTTCACTAATTTCAAGCTTGAAATCATCTTGTTCTATTGCTAGGTAATTTTACTAGTTTTATGCCTTTTTTTTTTTTCTTTTTCTAAAAAGAAGCAAAAAATAACTGCCAAAAGAATAAGAAACTGTAAAGCTTGAAAAGAGTAAAAACATCTAAAAACAAACTGAATAAGCTGATGTTTGATTTATAGTTTAATAAATATACTCATGTTCAAGAAATTTTTATTTTTTAACGTATCATAGTGAATTATTCGTTAAGACTTTGTTTAAGCAGAACTTTAGCCATATGGACAGAGATCAGAAACCCTGGATTTCTGACCAAAATAGAGCTGATGGATTAATGAACCTGAGAATTATGTATTTTGACCAAAGCCATTTTTGACCTGTTTTGTGCGCTGTATGTCCTCAGCTTGCCGAATGAAGTGTGTACCATTGTGATGGACTCAGACTGCATCAGTCCTGTGCAAACGGAGTGTAACGCTGTGACTCCGACTGAGTGCCAGATGATCCTTCGCCGTTTCTTTAATGATTCTGGAACTTTCTGCATTAATGTTTCTCTGACAAATGACGTCAGTTTTGCTGTAACCACTACAAGGCTCAGTGTCACTGTTGGTAAGGATCAATTTTTATATACATGTATGTACATAATGCATTTTGTGGTTTCACTAAAAAAAGTAATTAGACACCAGACAAACTTACAGAACACTTTGTTCTTCATAAGACCTCTCTAGTACTTTATTTAGCTAACTTACAGTAATAAACCAGGCAATATCAATATCAATATTATATTCATTTATAAATGTAGATTCAGGCTCCTCCACAGCAGGCGCTGCCACTGCGGTACTCGGCATTCTTGTGCTCATCGGTGCTTTAGGCACCATTGCATTAACTTACCGGTGAGTAACCTCTTATGTTTCATACAAAGTTAGAACCAATTACATCTCAATATCTAATACCTAATGTCTAATATCATTATGGATAAACAGTTTTGCTATAAAAGATTTTTTAAATACATTCATAAATACATTTATAAAAGGACCTATATAAAAAGTTATTATTATTATTATTATTATTATTATTATTATTATTATTGCATTTGAATATCTATTTTGTAAAACACAATTGAATTCACTAAACTTTCTATTAGATAACCTCAAGTCCTTCAGATGATTTTAACTATGTAGTGTAATAAGCATTATTGCAACATATTAATATTAACACACATTCACAGGCGAGTGAAGACGTACCGTACGCTCGAAGAGGACTCGGCAGATGGCATCATGGGTATTTCTACTTTTAAGTCTGTTCCGATGTTGTTGTGGAACTTCCTGACCCGACAGAGCACTGCAGAGAGCCACCCTCTGCTGCGGGGGAGAGTGGTGTGAAACACCCACCCGCACACACACACACACACACACACACATACACAACACACTGCTCACTACTTATACTAAACACGGTTCATGTACACTTACATTTGTGTTGAGGTTTTACATAAAATTTGTGCTGATCATTTACATAATCCAATTAGTGGCAAATGTTTATTTTGGTTTCAAATAGTATTGCTGTGTTACGACCAACATTATGGGACACAGGGTTTGTCAAAGGTGTCTTTATGTTTCCTCTGTAGGAGACTGACCTTATCCTCATCCTAAATTCTCCCTACTTCTGAACATAATGCAAGGGAATTATGTTAATGTTTTGAATATAGAAATTGCTATGGCTTAACTGATTACCACTGCATGCTTAATACACACATAACCCCACGCACTGTGTTTGGACTGTTCTCACAAATAAATGAATATATGAATAACCAGACTAAAGCTTTATGTACCATTAGGACCACAAACATGAACTTAATACGTGTTTTTAAGAGAGAGGTAGATTAGAAGCGTTTCTTTAAATGAATATATTGATATTAACTTGAAATGAATGAAAGAAAACAATGTGCTGTATCTCGATCAGTGTTAATTAAAACTGGCCTTATGAACTAACTGTTTTGCTTTATGGTTTTGCTAAATGCCTGATACAGATCGTTTATGAGTAACACGAATCCTAGCTGATAAGGATGATGTAGTAAATATCTGTTAAGTTCAAGGTGCTAGGCTTTTCTCTTTTTACTGAAGATGTGTTATCCCGCAATAAAGACATTTTTATGCTTTACGCTTCTTCCAGTCGTTCTTGTGCAATTCCGCATGCAATGCATATAAAAAAGACCACACACACTCACACACACACACACACACACCTTTTAAAATGGCTTGTTTTTGAAAGTTTTTAAATCATGTCGGAACTTTTTCTACCTTTATTGTGAAATCGTCATTTTAGGGAAAGAAAACAAATGTATAATAACCTGGATGCATAAGTATTACACCCCTAAACTATTACTTAGTTGAAGCCCCTATAGATTTTATCACAGCAATCAATCTTTTGAGTAAGAGTCCTTTTGGCATATCTTGACGTAGCAAATTTTATTTATTTATTTATTTATTTATTTTTGCCATTTATCCAATCACAGATTTTCAGTTGGATCTGGACTCTCGCTGTGCCATTGAAAATCCTTGATCTTGTTTTGGTGAAAACATTCCTTTGTTGATATGGGGTTTGTCTGGGACATTGCCATTTCGAAAGGTGAAATTTCTTTTTTTAGCAGAAGCCTTAAGTTTTTGTGGCAGAATTGACTGGTATTTGGAAATACCCATTATTCCCTCCACCCTGATTAAAGCCCCAGGACCAGCTGAAGAAAAGCATACCCAAAACACAATGCTGCCACCACCATGCTTCACCTTGGGCATGAAGTATCATGGGTTTTTTTTTTTGTGTGTGTGTGTGTGTGCCTTTTTGTTAAACTTTTTGCCCATCTGACCATAGCATATTATTTTTACAAATCCATCCACCCAATATAGACATATAATTAGAAGGATATTTTGGAAAATGTACGTACGGGAGGGAAAAGGGAATGTCTTCCCGCCCTAAATCAGCTAACTGTGTTCGAGGAAGTGGTGGCTCAGTGGTAAAAGCTTTGGGGTGGTGATTGAAAGGTTGGGAGCTCAAATCCCAGGGCTGCCAATCCTCCACTCTTAGGCCCTTAAGCAAGCCCCTTATCCATCACCTCCTCAGTTGTATTCTCTCTCAATTGTCAGTCAGCTTGAATGAAAGTGTTAAACGATATCACTTGTTTTTATTTTGGTACTTGAGCTATACGGGAAGCTTTATAACCACCAGTTCATCACTGTGCAACCAGCAAAACTGCTACAGTTTAAATATACACATTTTGGATGTCTTTATTTCACATTTCAAATGGGACTATTTTCAACTGGTACCTTTCATTGGCCACTTATACTAGCATTGCTTTAATATGATCGATGATTTCAGCTAGCTAGCAAACGGTAGCTCAGTCAGTTGTGATTCTAACCTCTAAAATCTTTTCCTGACGACAGTAAAATGCATATTACACATTTTGCGTATAAATTAATAATGCTGTACCACGTTGATCTAGCATTTGATGCATTCAGGTAATATCCCTCAGCAATGCATAAAGAACTCAGTCGACTTGCTGACTATCTGTAAGACCAAATTTAGGCTTTTGGAACTGCATAATGGGAGTCAATGATGTCATGATGTCCACCCTATATAGTCATTGGTAGGGACCGCTTCTGTTGTTGCTTGTGTGAAAATGTAATGTTTGTTTTCCATGTTCATGCTAGCAAGCTAACTGTACATGCTATGCACGATCACCAAAGGTGCCAATGGTCTATGTTACCGCATTCCAAACTTTATTTTTCTTCCTGATGTCACTCACGTTTGAGAGGTCATACATGACAGGATCAGAAAAAAACACAACATTAAAATCCAAGTGTTGGCCACACAGTGTTTTTTTTTTTAGGCATTTGCACACAAGAAGCAATTAATCAATTGTTTTCTGTTTCTATACAGCTAGCTATAGATGTGCTATATTGGCACACTTTACATTCATCTGTCTAGACCGGAGACAATGTGACCACAGTCACTGGCCATTTTATGGCTAATCACTGGATTATCACTGCAGAATGTTTTTGAAGGGCTACATGTCTTGAAGTCTTACGTCTTTAAGAGTCAGTATGACAAAGTGGTTTTATGAAGTGGGCATCATTTTAATCTTGGTGAAACACGTATGTCACATGTACATATATTCATGTCACATTTCTAAAGCAATCGTTGGTATAATTCTAAAACTTAAATGTAATATTTGGAAACATAATTCTTTAACGATGTGTATGTCTGTAGAAAAAAAAGACATCTTCAAATTATCTTTTGCTGTACTATTGTAAGACTATAGAGTATAGACCGTATATTTAAACGTTTGTGGACACCTGACTGTCACAACCATATGAACATCCTAGTCCTGATTTAGTCCCCGTCCGCTGTTAACAATCAACACTTCTGGGAAAGATTTACACTAGATTTTGTGTACACTAGATGTTGCTGTGGTGATTTTTGTTTTACGCCCCAAGAACAGTGTGCTGGGTGATGCGGCCTGGCACATAATCAGTGTTCCAGTTCAGGCCTCTCAAGTTCTTCCACTCCAACATCCATTTCTTCATGAAACTTGCTTTGTGCACGGGGGCATTGTCATGCTGGAACAGGTTTGGGCCTCTCAGTTCCAGTGAAGGGAAATTCCTCCTATATAATTGTGATGGTCAGACTCTTGGCTGTAGAGTTTAGTGTACCGGTGATGAACAGACAGGCTATGATTGCACTGGTTCATAATTGCTTTTTTTTTATTAAAGAGAACAATAATTTAGGATGACCATATTTTGGTTTTCAAAAAACAGGACACTGGGGGCATAATGGCCGCATAGGGCAGATGGGCACCTGCAAAAGGAATGGAGACTGTAGAAAGCAAAATCCTATTCCTGGATATTTTTGCCTCAGACTCATTTTTAGGTCCCAAAAAAAGAGGACGCATGGTCCGGCTAAATAATGTTTAATTTAGTGTAATATAAAAAATACTGACAACAAACTGCATGAACATGAGATAAACAAATCACACGCTGGGTGGCGCCATAATCCTTTAGTTCCTTCGAACGCGCCGAAAGAAGAAGAAAAGTGGGCGGGGCGACGAACGGCTTTGTTCGAAGGGCGGCTTTTGTGCCTCGTTTCAAACCCTTTATCGTTTTCTCTTTATGTGCACTACGTAGTGTGTTACATAATAGCACAATCCAGCCTACGAAGTGCACTAGGTGTCTTATAGCGAGACATTTCGGATTGAGCATAGCTGAACGCGGGAATTGGCGGGTATTGGTAGTAAAACAGTATCAGTAGCCGTAGCGTTATTTTTTAATTGTGCTAAGGTTGACTTTTCTTTAGCTATGTTTTAACCTGTCATGCTCACGGTTCACTCTCAGAGTCACCATACAGCCAGTGTGTGTGTTCAGGTGTAAAGTTTTTAGTGTGTGCTCACACTTCCCCCGGGGGCTGAAGGGGCTTTTATCTGTATGTCCGACATGGAGTCTTTTCAGAAAGTGGAGAAAATCGGAGAGGGAACATATGGAGTGGTTTATAAAGCTAAAAACAAAATCACCGGTGAGACCGTGGCTCTGAAGAAAATCAGACTGGACACGTAAGAGAGAATATATTCCTGACAAACTCTGTGTGCTTTATGGAATAAGATCAATATGGGAACTGTTGTAGTTTGAACCGATTGTGTTTACCAATGAGTCTTCACTGGTTTGTGTTAGAAAATCCTCTCACAAGAGCTTTTACATCAGGAGAGTTTAAAGCACAGATAACTGACTCCATTCATCAGCTTCGTCCTGGTTCATTGCCCACATGAGTGAATGAATGAATGGAGTTCAGGTCGAAATGGCAGGGAGTGGAGACATCATCAGGATCACAGTTAACTGCTGACCATAGTTCTTTAAAATAAAGTTTTATTTGTGTAACACTTCGAACCTTAGACATTGTCACAAAGCAGTAAATAAGAGGCAAATGCAAGGGGCAAGATGACATGAGGAAGAAACCGTGAGAGGAACCAGACTCATTATTGTGGGAGTGGAGTTATTACTCTTCATCTGATTACAGTGGGATTAGAGTTATTACTCTTCATCTGATTATAGTGGGAGTAGAGTTATTACTCTTCATCTGATTATAGTGGGATTACAGTCATTGCTCTTCATCTGATTATAGTGGGATTAGAGTCATTACTCTTCATCTGATTATAGTGGGATTAGAGTCATTACTCTTCATCTGATTATAGTGGGATTAGATTTATTACTCTTCA